>CM056196.1:32025000-32582500 GCA_029692085.1 Gymnothorax javanicus
GACCAAAAACAGACCAGCTATGACCAGCAGCAGACCAGCTATAACCAGAAACAGACAAGCTATAACTAGCAACAGACTAACCATGACCAGCAACAAACCAGCTGTGACCAGCTACAAACCAGCCATGGCCAGCAACAGACCATCTATGACCAGCAATAAATCAGTCATAACCATTTAGATCAGCTATGAATAGAAACAAACCTGCATCAGATTGGTCATGACCAGCAACATACAAGCCATGTCTGGCCAAAACCCAGCTATGACCAGCAATTAAACAGCTAGAAGCATTGAAAGTTCAATGTAAACTATTATAGAATCCCGACTGTTTCTGGCTTGACTTTTCAGTAGGAACTGCTCATGCTCCCCAAGGAGTCTTTCTGTCTGTTCTGGCACTTTTTATATAGGCTGTCTCAGCCAGCCCACAGTCTGATGCGCTTAGAGCATGCCAGCGTGTGCCTGAGTGTGCAAACAAGAGCATTGATTACATTATATTACATTTATAGTTATTCAACTTCTGCTTTTATTGGAGCATTTACAGATCATCAGAATAGGTAGGGGGTCAATCCCCTTGGAGCAACGTGAGGGTGAAGGGTCCTGCTCATGGGCCCTATGGCTGCTCTCATTTTATTGTGACAGCAGGGTTTCCCAGTGGTTGGTAGTTTA
Organism: Gymnothorax javanicus; assembly: GCA_029692085.1. Lineage (NCBI taxonomy): Eukaryota > Metazoa > Chordata > Actinopteri > Anguilliformes > Muraenidae > Gymnothorax > Gymnothorax javanicus. The sequence continues at coordinate 32,025,664 of CM056196.1, forward strand.
ACTGGCAACCGATGAGTTGCTGGTTCAAGCCCCCATGGGGCTTGGGATTTTGATTTCATCTGAGGAGAAGTTGGGAAGAATTCTTCCATTGGGCCTTTGAGCATTGCCCTTAGCCCCAAACATGCTTCCAGGGTTTTACCCATTTATTTCTGTCTCTCCTCACTTGCAACTGGTCTATGAGGAATTTCTCCCAGCAAAAGAGAAACGTTATCTATGAGATTTCCCTTGTTAAATAATGGTTTAAAAAATGTGTGTCTCTACGCTGGGGCTTCAAAATCCAACCTTCTGACTCTCAAATGAATGTGCTGACTAATTTAACATATCAAAGTGCGCACATAGCATCTTCATCAAAGAACTAACTATGGTGCACTCACACCATGCAGTTGCTTGTGTCAAGCCATGCTTTGAACTTGCATGTCAATTAGTGTGTTTCTGTGGATGAAAATGCTGTGTTCACCAAGGGTGAGGCAAAAATTTAGCACGGGCAGGATTTGTTTTGCATTATGAAGCTGTTGTGATTGTATATTCTTATTGCCATTGTGTTCTGTTCTGTCTGGATTATGAAGTTAGCTTTGTTTGCATTAACCAAAACATGAATGGATAAATGTTCATTTTCTATTTCATTTCAATTGGCTCATGGAAACTGTCATTATGCATGTTTTAGCTTCTGACTAAAAATTATATACTGTAGTATCACCAATTGACTTTTTGTATGAAAATGTGAAACAACTGAGAAAAATATATGGTCAGGCTAATGGAGCTCTTTGAATCAGATTGCTATTTAGCTGTTGCTGTGGTAACATAAAAAAATCTCAAATATTCTGGGGTTGTTTCATTAGGATAATAAGTTCATGCCATTTTTTAACATTATGATTAGAGACTCTTCCACATCATGATGAAACTATATGAAGGAAAAGCAATTTGGAAACTATTATCTTTGTGGCTGTTTTGCACAATTCAAAGTGATGTTTTTTAGCCCGCTAAGGTAATTCACTCCAACCTTATAATGCAAATTCAGCCATTGTTGTGCAGACAAGTTCACACCATGTATTGATCCAACTCATCACTCATAATCAAAGTTTTCATTGATGGTCTGTCTCAAATTGTTTTGTCTCAGTATCAATTGTGTATTTGTGCAGAAGCGACTGCATTGATTTCTTTGATTTCAGTATTTTAATGGAGGCTCAGTATACTCAGATGTCGTACAGCATGGGGCAATCTACTGCTCGCATGTATCCACTCTCATCGATGCCTTGTAGTCTAATGGCTTTTTACATTTCATTCTGTGCTACTTTCCAGAGGCTATTCTTTGAGCATTTCCGCCTGTCTGATTTTCACAAGCTCACAAAGAACCATGAGAGCTGAAGTGTCGATTTGATTTTGGCAACCAATCTTTAACTCGTTTTCCCGACCAATAGATTTCCAACAAAGCAGCAACTGCTGTCCATTTATATTTACCACTCTTCAAAGTGGTCGCCCTTCCATTTTTATGACCCGTCCTCTCTCTCTCTTACTCTCACCCTCTCTCTCTCTCTCTCTCTCTCTCCCCCCTCTCTTTGTTTCTTCTCCTTGTTTGAAGTACTTCTTTCTGTCTAACTTGGTTGTAGAAGCGATGCCAGTCAGTGGACTGCGTGGGGTGGAGAGACAGGAAACGGTGGGCGGCCAAACCGACTGCATTTCCTCTTCCTGCAGCTCCGCTCTGTGCCCTCGAATTATTAAAGGAGCTCAGACTAGCCCACCATAACGCCCACCTGAGCTCATAGACTGAGTGCGTGCACACATACACGGCATAAATACAGCCCACAATAATGCACTCTCCTGTTCTCTGCTCAGGCCCAGATACGACATAACAAATCATCTACCTTGGAGACTGCCAGGACGTACACGCTCAAATATTTATACCCACATATATACACACACTTGTGCAGCCAATGCACGCAGACACACTGCACACCCTTTCACATACATACTCTCTCTCTCTGTTTGGGCTGAGGAGTTACATGACCAATCACCTACTTTGGGGACTGTTAGGTGCGCTCATGTACACACACAAATGTGCATAAACATGCACACTCACGCACACATGCACACACAGACCACACAATCATGCACTCCCTTTCTGCTTGGGCCCAGATACTGCACAATTAATCATCTTCCTTGGAGACTGTTGGGCGCATGCACACACAAATGTGAAAAAACCCACTCATGTACACGCATGCACACACTCGCAAATGCACTCTCTCCCTGCATGAGCCCAGAAATAACAGGATTAATCATCTACCTTGGAGAATGTGAGGTGGGAGCACACACCAATACACTTATCAGCACACATACACACATTTATCCACGCAAACTCACAAACGTCCATGCACTCACACTTGCGCACAAACTCTCACTGCTCATGCTCAAGAATAGCATGACAAATTATCTTCTTTGAAAATTGTCACGTATGTGTACACAGATGCACATATCCCCATACACTCATGCACATGTGCATACATGTACACACAGGCACACAAGCGCGCGCGCACACACACACACACATTCTCTCTCTCTCTCTGCATTGACCCAGAAAGAATGTAGGGCACATCTACCTTCAAGATCGTTAGGTAAATGCACACATTAATGCATATACTTACACAAGTTCAGGCACTCATGATGAACTCTGATGAAAACACACACTCACTCTGTTCGGACCCAGAAACGGCACTGCAAAGCTGCATAGAAGTCTATGAGGAATGTTTGCACACACAGGCACACATACTTGCCATTCCTGCGCAGGACCCCATCACATCAGAGAGTCGAGTGTGCTGTATTGCACACAACATCTTAACCCTTGAGTTTCAATAGTGCATCGAATCATCTCTGTCACTGTCTAGCTGTGCTATTTTCATGCTTTTCACATTTAGTTTTCTTTTTTGTGTCAGTCTGCATGCTTGCCCTGTCTCTGTCAGCGGCAAGAACAAATGTGGGATGACAAGTGCAGCCAGCTCAATTGTACTCTCCTGCTCTATCTTTTTTGTCGCACAAGCTTTAAGTACAGCCAACATGCCAAGTCCTGGCAGTCACACGCGTGACACATGCTTATGTACCATGGCCCTCCTCCTCTGAAGCGATGCTTATCTGAGAGGATATGGAATGGCACTGAATCACTGATAATCATACAGTCCAATTATACAGCGCAGGGAAAGGTGGCTCATTTAACAGTCATCTTCAGTTATTTATAAATCCCAGGATGCTTTTCTCATAATTATGAGCCTCTGAGGAAGCTCACATCAGGGGAGAAAAAGTTGCTTTGATTATTTTTTTTTTTTATTTTCTTGAAGAGAGAGGAAACTTGATTTTTTTTTTTTTTTGCCTTTTCTGCGACTTGCTGGGATTTGAGCCAGTGAAAGAGATTCATAAGTCCTCCCCACCTGCAGGGGCACTGCAGACCACTGCTGTGTCTTTATATCAGCAAAACTCTACAGTAAGAGCTTGGGGCACATTCCTTTTGCTTATTTTTCTCAGCCTTTCTCCCATCTATTCCTAAATTTTGGGGAGGCAAAGAAGAAAAGCAAATTAACAAAGTCAAATGCCCTGCTCCCTCAAGCTTCTTTCAAAGCCACTTAAAATTATTAACAATAGCAGGTTAGCAGAGGAATGGCACGAGGACAGAGTAAAATTCACAGGTATGCCTAATATATACCTCAAATATTTAAAAAAAATATGATGGTCTCCACATTCCTTATCTGCAGTTTCCTCAGGGATACTTTTTCCTCCCCCTCATTTAAAGGACTGAAATCTCCTAAACCCCTTAAACTATAACTTTTCAGTTAAGTTTTTTCTTAAGTAAGTTCAAAGTCAGAAAAAGTTTTTTTTTTTTTTCATATTGTCAGAAAATATCACATGCATATTCTGTATCTGCTGTTTGCAATGCTTTGCTGAAGCTACAACAGATTTATATTGAGAGAAATATTCAAACCCAGGACGCCATGTTTTTAAGGGCAATGTATCACATTAAATGGAAAATGTCTGAATCTTGTGCATCATTTTTCATACATTTCCCAGTTATTCAGTCGGACATATTTAGGATCTTTGGAACCCTTGGGCCCTCCACAAGAATTTAAAATAGGCCTGAAATTCCACAAGTTTGAATACAAAAGCTGCATTTGACAGACCCATATATGAGTTTGCAGGTTTTATGGGGTTAATCCTCAATCAATTTCAGGTCAGGCAACGGGTAAAAAAAATAACAGACAGAAAAGAATGTGATTGCATAATTGAAAGGAGGCAGAGGATAGGATTCATTGTATAGATTTGAGAGTACATCATGAAGGAGGAGTGCGTTGGAGTCGAGAGTTACCTGGATAACTGTGCAGAGTAACACCCAAAATATTATTCTTTTTTTGCTTCAGGTCATGTTCCAGATTTGTGATGGTTCAAAGTTTTACTCTGTGCCATTGGCCATCTAACTCAATAATCCTATTTCTGGCCTATTTTCCTTATCCTGCTCTTGAGGGAGATGCGGTGGTGCTGTGGGTACACCCACTGCCTCACAGAGAGTCATGGGTTCAAACTCAGCCTGGGATCATTCTCGTTGTGGTCTGTCAATGGTAATGAAGGCCCTCATTAACCTGGCCTTTCAAAGCTTAATTACCCAGTCTTTTCACAGTTTACTTCGCCAGTTTAGCAATAGTTGCTGCAACAAATTGGTAGAAGGACTCAAATTTATTTTTGATAGCATTGTTGTGCATTGCATCACAAAGTTCTGAGGCGTTTTTCTTCCGCAAATAAACAAAAAAGTAAAATGTCTCTATGCATTTGAATTCACATAGCTCATGAAATGCACAGATTTGCATAGATTAGTTAGTGAGGCTCGTTAAGCAATAAGGTACGAGAATCCATTCTGTTTTTATCATTTCTCAATCATTACAGGTCATGTATTGGTCCTTGTTCAGTCTACAAATTATTTGATTGATAATCAGGTGAATGAAAACAGCTTTTTTCATGCTGTAAAGGGTGAGGTTACTGAAAGCCCTCTGAATATCTCACGACACGCCACTGGGCCTTACTGTGTGGAGTTAAAACGTTCTCCCCCTTTTTGCATGAGTTTCCTCCAGATCCAGTCAAAGACATGCATGTCAGGCTAACAGGAGACTCTATATTGCTCGTTGGTGCAATTGAAGAGCCTTGTGCTAAAGGTACTTAAGTCGCATTTTCACACACTGTGATGCGAGGATGAAAAAACACCTTTTATGGTTACCTAATTCCATCTTCTCAATTTTCTAAAAATGAACTTTATGAGACTTCAGTGCTTTTTGCAATGGGGTCTTCAATTAGCAGATTTTATGAATCTATTACATATGCAGACCCTTTTTTCTCAAAATAGACATTTTGTGACATAAGTACTTTTAGAACTTGGGTCTTCAATTGAGTGAATGAATGGTATGTGAATGATCTGTGCGCCCGGCGATGGATTGTCTAACTGGCCAGGGTGCATCCCTGCCTTTTGCCCATAGTCAGTCGGGATAGGCTCCAGCTCCCCCGTGACCCTTGTGAGGAAGAAGCAGTTTAGATTATGGATGGAAGTGATTTCTTTGGTACTTATCCATGGGAAGTAGGTATGGATCCAGCCTCAAATAATGGCTATAAATAGCAATCCATTTTGACATACCATTTTGAACAAAGCTAAATTCTCCATACACCATTTATTTTATTTCTACCATATTTAATTTACTCTATTAGTGCTATTTTATTGCAAAGACCATTGCAGTGCTGGGCTATGTACTATGAAATGTGCTTTATACAGGTTGATTGGTTGACTTTACTTTCCCTCTCTGACTTCTGAAATACAGTGGATGACAGAGCAAGAGACAATGGGAGTTAGAGAAAAAGAAAAGAAAGGTGAGAATAATATGGTGCAATATGCAGAAACTATGAGACAGGATGTGTCTTATGCTTTACTAAACCTGTCAATCAAGAAGACAAACGAGTGTCGCTGGAATTATAATAAACTTCATTTAAACGCAGGGCAGCGAAGAATTAAATCATCAGTGTAAAAGTAATTAGCAAAGGGGGATTTTTTTTCTCAGAAAAAAAGGCTTTGTATGTTTTTTTTTTAATTCCATTTCAAACTGTCACAAAGGCTTTCAGATGACAAAACAAGGCTGTCATTTAACAGAAAATTGGGAAAATTGAATTCTGCTTTCTGTAAGCATGAAAGCTTCGATAGACATTATAGTTATCTAGCTGGTGCATTTATCCAATATTACTTAAAGTTATTTTGAGTAAAAATAGGGTCAGTTGAGAGCGAAACAGCAGTCCTGATCTTACTGTGGTTCCACAGGGCTTGAACTATTCGCCAACTGAAGGACAGGCAAATGTGTTAGCTACAAAACTATAGGCCACCCTCACTGACTACAATCCTCATTAACAAAAAGGCTAGCTTTGAAACCTAAAGCCTTCTGACGTGATTCCCAGGTCACCGATATTGTCCTGTTCAGTGGTGCAGTAAATCTGCATGGCTTTAGTGCACCGTACTCTGTATCCAGCTGTAAAAATGGATGCAATGGGAAAATTGCTCAGGAAAAGCGCATCTGTAATGCAAATGGTAAAACGCTGCCAGAATTGGGGGCATTTCTCGCAAGAAGTGTAAGAGAGTTGAATAGACAACCATCTTCCACTCACTTTGAAAACATCATGCAATTCATTAATGAACTGTTCAGATATACAACGTATCTTAGGTTTCATATTCCAAAGGCATTGGAGAGTGCTCCCGCCAACTGACACGAATGTATGCTCCAGAGCACTTGAATTTGCCACTGGTGTACATTAAGAATAGGTTTGAAAAGAATGCTATTAGGATGGAGAGAGTTCACAGTTGAAAAGAAACTGCTTTCAGCAGTATGAGAATGATACAACCATCAGTCAAAGAAAACACATCGTCCTTCATATCAACCCTACAGCACAGGGAGGGCTAAATATATTTACTTAAAAAAAAGAAAAAAAACACTGATGACAATAGAAGACAGAAGAGATTAAGCCCTACGTTTCTTCCTGGAAGTAAATAACTTTCCATCGATGTGGAAAAACAGGAAATTTCATCACATTTCGTAAATAAGGAATTTAGCTGTGTTCTAAGTTCAGATTGTAATTATTTTGGCGGTCTTGCATGATTGATGATAGATTGATGTTTATCTTGTGCTGTTCACACTGTTTTCCTTTCGAAGGGGGAGCCTCTCAGCTAATGTTGTCCTATTGATGCATTTCAGCCAAATCAGCAACAGAGAGCTGCACTTTTCTGCTCCGCTTACATGAATTATACAACCCCAATTCAGAAAAGGTTGGGACAGTATGGAAAATGCGCATACCAGAAAACAGGGATTTTGGAATTTACTTTTGGGATGGTATAGAAAATGCACATAACATATGGCAGGGATTTTGAAATTTACTTTGACTTGTATTTCATTGCAGACAGCATGAAGACGAGATATTTAATGTTTTATCTGGTCAACTTTGTTTTATTTGTAAGTATAAATCCATTCCTGCAGTGTTTCCCAAAAAAGTTGGGACGGGGGGAATTTAGGATTAGTAATGAAGTTAAAAAAAAATAGAATACTTATGTAATTTGAAACTGCCGGTGTCAGCAGGTGATTGTAATCATGAGTTGGTACATGTAAGGCAACACCTCCAGCCTTCAAACTCACTGGTCTATTAAGACCCGGACCGCATTCTTCAGCCCAGCGATCATTGCATGCATGTGTTGTTCATTTCCTCTGTGTGGTAGTGTTGTGTTATTTAAGACCGAGCTTCGCACTTAGTCTATGCAAAGTCTCATAAGCCACACGCCTGCGTTGTATTGTTAGTCTTGTATAGACTTATTCCCCACGTATGGCATGTATATATTCTAACTCTTGAGCTTAGTGCTGTTTATTGTTAATATCAGCACTTTAACTTTATTGTGTGATTGCTTCAGTGAAGCAGCACACTCTATTCTCTTACTTCTTCTTATTCTTTTTTCTTCTTCCGCCTAAATTTGGCCGACTAACTCCTCCTACACTCAATGGTGTCTCCACGGGGTGGCCGGGGGGGCCGTAGCCACCACGCAAAAATGACTGGCCCCCCCAACCAAATTTTTGCCATAGCATAAAAACCATAGATCGTATAATGGGCGGAACAAATGTGATTTTGTCCAGGTATTTACCGGACACTTCTGTAACCACACATAGTTCCCTCGAGTTTGGGGTGGGAGGTGAAATTTTTTTCTGCAGGTTGGTTTGTTCCATTACGTACATCAGCCAATTACAGCTCGGGTGTGGTACTATTGTATGTGGAATCAGCCAATCACAGCTCGGCTGTACTCATGTATCAATGAGAATAGCAAAGCATTCAACCTTATCACTGTCAGCTGAGTTGTGCATGCGGCAAATATGTAAATGCTCGTCTTACAATAACAATGTAAGTGCTCCACAATGCACTAAATTACAAGTAAACTAGCTGGTCTGTTGCAGAAGTCCAACAGTCTATTTATTAGGCCTTGGCTTCGGTGACTAATACTGCGGATCGAAGACCAAATTTTGTGATATCAGAAAGTGAGGATGATGTCCGACGTTATGAGCCCCAAAAACACAGTCTGCTTCATGACCGTAGACTGTTCGTGACACAGGCTCCTATTTGAGGCATTGAGCTGATAAGCATATGGTCATCACTGGAGTACATTGGGGAGGTGCTACCAGTTAGTTTCTCAACCAGTATTTTGAACATCTGCTGCAGTGGACAAAATACTGTTCAACTGTCCGCTGGCTAATTGTCGGGACCCCAAAGAAAATAGACTATAAATCTATAATAACCGCAGCTTTTCTCATCTTTATCGTACTCTACTGAAAATAAATCATTTTGCACCCAAACCAACCAGTCGCCAATTTCATACATGCTGCGTGAATAATCCTCAAAAATGTGGGACTTCAGATCAGAGTGGAAGGGAGCATCCAATCTAATCCATCACGATAGAAGATAAGAGATTGATGTTGATACGAGCCATGGACGCATGCATCCTGTGGCAAATGGTTTTATTTGGCTTGCTCGTATCTACATCAATCGCTAACCTTCTATCCTGATGGATTAGATTGGATGCGCTCTTCCACTCTGATCTGAAGTCCCGCATGTTCATGATTAGCGGCGCAGCATGTAGGAAGTCCGGTGACTGGTCTGTCTGGGTGCAAGTTGATATATTTTCATTAGAGTACGATAAAGATGAGAAAAGCTGCGGTTCTTAGATTTATAGTCTATTTTCTTTAGGGTTCTTATAATTGGCCAGCAGTCAGTTGAACAGTATTTTGTTGATTGCAGCAGATGTTCAAACTACTGGTTCAGAAACTAACTGGTAACGTCTGACCTGTGTACTCCAGTGACGACCATATGCTTATCAGCTCATTGACTCAAATAGGAGCCTGTGTCACAAACAGTCTACGGTCACAAAGCAGTCTGTGTTTTTGGGCTAATAACGTCGGACATCCTCCTCACTTTCTGATATCGCGAGAGCTCTCCGATCTGCAGTATTAGTCACCGAAGGCAAGGCCAAAAGAATAGAGTATTGGACTTCTGCAGCAGACCAACTGGTTTACTTGCGATTTAGCGTATTGTGGAGAACTTTAATTGTGATTTACTCATTTGTCAAATATTTGGCCATCTATAATCTTGATACTTGAAATAGTATGATTAACAGTACATACTTGTAAATAATATAAAATACAATGTGCTAAACATTAATATTATGTCAGCTAATATTTATGATTAAGCCACTCATGGCTTGATTGGAGGTGATGCATTCAAAATGTTATTTGATGGGTTCCTGAACTGATCTCATGTGAATATCATAATCTGACATTCATATGATAAGACAAAACTGTATACAATTTACAACCCCAATTCCGAAATAGTTGGGACAAAGTGTTAACTGTGAATTAAATCAAAACACAGTGACTTTCAAATCACACCAGCCAGTATTTTATTCACAATAGCACAGAGATAACATAGCAAATGTTGAAACTGAGAAATTTTGCAATTTTATCCACAGAATGAGCTCGATTCAAATTTGTTGGCAGCTACAGGTCGCAAAAAAGTTGGGACAGGGGCCTGTTTATCATGGTGTAGCATCCCCTCTTCTTTTTAACACAGAGTGGAGGCGTCTGGGCATTGAGGAGACAAGTTTCTTGAGTTCAGCCATGGGAATTTGATCCCACTGTTGTTTAATACAGGCATCCAGCTGCTGGAGAGTTTTGGGTCTCCTTTGATGGACTTTTCGTTTAATTATGCGCCAAATGTTCTCAATCGGTGAAAGATCAGGACTTCAGGCAGGCCAGTTCAGCACACGGACTCTTCTACTACGAAGCCAAACCGTTGTAATAGCTGCTGTATGTGGTTTTACATTGTCCTGCTGAAATACACAAGGCCTTCCCTGGAATAGATGTCGTCTGGAGGGGAGCATATGTTGCTCTAAAACCTTCATATACCTTTCAATATTCATGGTGCTTTTAAAAACATGCAAGTGTTTCACACCATATGCACTGTTGCATCCCCACACCATCAGAGATTGAACTGAACGCTGGTAACAGGAGGGGTGGTCTTTCTCCTCTTTAGCTAGGAGGACACAACGCCCATGATTTCCAACAAGAATGTCAAATTTGGACTGGTCTAACCACAGGACACTTTGCCACTTTGCTACAGTCCATTTTAAATGAGCTTTGATAGAGTTTTAGATGGCATCTGTGGATGGCACGGCGGACTGTGTTAGACAGTGGTTTCTTGAAGTATTCCTGGGCCCATTTAGAAATGTCGATGACAGAATCATGCCAGTGAGTGATGTAGTGGCGTCTGAGGGCCCAAAGATCACGGGCATCCAGTTAAGGTCTTCGGCCTTGTCCATTACGCACACAGATTTTTCCAGTTTCTCTGAATCTTTTGATGATGTTATGCACTGTCGATGATGAGACCTTCAAAGTCTTTGCAATTTGACATTGAGGAACATTGTTTTTAGAGTATTCCACAATTTTTTTTACGCAAGCCTTCACAGTTTGGAGAACCTCTGGCCATCTTTACTTCTGAGAGACTCAGCCTCTCTAAGACATCCCTTTTATAGCCAATCATGTTACACACCTGATGCCAGTTAACTGAATTACTTGCTAAATGTTCTTTCAGCTGATTCTCTTGTATATTAATTGCTTTTTCAGCCCTTTTTTGCCTGTGTCCCAACTTTTTGAGACCTGTTGCAGCCTGAAAATTTGAAATAAGGTCATTTTGTGCATAAAAATGTAAAATGTCTCAGTTTCTGCATTTGAAATGTTAGCTATGTTCTATTGTAAATAACATATTGGCTCATGTGATCTGAAAATCATTGCATTTTGATTTTATTCACAATTTACACTTTGTCCCAAGTATTTCGGAATTGGGGTTGTATTATGCAATAAAATTGTGTCTTTGAATTAATTTGCGGACCGGGAAAATCCTTTTTTATGTATCCTACTTAGTGGGCCACCCCCATGATATTCTCTGGCCCCATCTGGGCCCCCCACTAAATATTTTCTGCAGGCGCCACTGCCTACACTGTTTAAGCTATTGATTCCGTTCAAACTTTAAAAAATTCAGCTTGTTCTGAATTATGTTGCACCTGTACAGATTTTTGATTTTCCTTTTAGTTTTTGAGATGTTTAATTGTAAATGTCATTTTTTGGGGTCCCATTAAATCAAGCCATTTTTGTGCGATTCAGTAGATTCAGCAATTTTCTGCTATTTGTTTTTTAACTCAGTCATACTTTTACCTAGAAATGTCATTCAAACTGCAAAATGTTAAGTTAAGCTTGTATAATTTCTTCACGGTTCAAATTTTTCATAACTTCTATCATTTTTTAATTATAATTTTTTAAAATAACATTTGTTACAATAAATTCTAGGAACTTACAGTGTGCTGATGTCACTGTTAGAGTGGCAAACAGCTGTAAAATCGTCAAGAAGTCTTCTCTAAAACTTGCTCTAACTCTCACAGTTTTCACTCCACATAAATATTTTTATATCCAAGTTGTAGCAAAAGTTGTGCTGGTCATGAAAATGTAACTATGCAAGCAATCGAAGAGACGGTTTTGCCAGTATGAGCTGAAAAGCAACGGGAGCACGAACCAAAACTCCATTAACTCTCATATTAAATGAGACACGAAAAGTCCGGTCGGGAAGCTGAAAAACACAGTTTTATAACTTGCTCGTGTTCCCACAATTTTGGCACTACACACACAATTTTGACATATTTTGCTCAGTAGACTCTCCACTTCAGTATGGTACCTCCATTTCATAGATTGGACTTGGACTATCCGTGAGGTAGAGGGAGTAGTATGAAAGAGACGCCTTCGTTAAAATCTCCGTTGGACCAAATGCTCCAATCATTCACTCAAATGGCTCAGAGTGACTCAGAGAAATTGTGGCATAGCGGTATTGCGGTTCAATTCTGCCCTCTGCTGGACTATTTCCTGGCCTCGGCATTATCATTGTTCGGATTAAGATTGATACGACTGTTAGACAAATCTCATTCTTCTGCGTCAAACTCAGTGAAAGAATTTTCGGTATCGTCGTTTGTACAGTCGCTCAAACCAGCTCCAAGGGAGCACATTTAGGGCATCAAAGACCGGTCTTTTTGCAGTGTGTGTCCATGAGAACACGTTACAGTAAAAAATTGCAAAGCAGAAAAAGAATTGCTCGAGCTCCTATTCCAGTATATACAAGCAACTGTTCACACTAGCTAGATATATTTACGATCGTATCTAAAACAGGCGAAATATTGGTATCAAAATGACCGTAACTGCCATCCTTGCTAAGCCAGCAGACATAACTTTTCCATACTCATTGAGTAGTTTAATAGTTAACGTAAGCTAGCTATTGATTATGTCATCTGCAGTGATGGCAATTTCAATGCTCAAGTTCGACCCGTTTCGAACACGTTCTGTGCACTGTGTTCGCGAGCTAACTAGCTGAATATAGCACAGAAATAAAAAGGGAGCCGTGAATAATATCACAACATCTGTTAACGATATCTTGCATCTTGCTATTATTAGCTATTTAGCTATTGAACGCACAGAACACAGAAATGAACAGAGAGCTACAAATAGTAGCATTTCACAACTTGGCCAGGTCAGCGTTGTACAGTTCAGGACTGGGGGAGACACTGACAATGAGCTATAAGCAACAACAGCTGCGGTAGTCTGCCAATGTGGCCTGCCATGTTTGCTCCGCCATAAAGCTAATTTCTCAACATGCACTGCATTGACCTAGATATGCACAAAGCCATAGAGAGATGCATCAACCTCATTGACTCCAATTGACCTTTTTTTTTTTTTTTTTTTTTTTTTTTTTTTTACAGCTGGATTGAAGTGGAGTAGACTCGGTCATGATGCAGCTGAAAAGTCAGAATTCCTTCACCAATTACTTTCAGCTTAAAAGTCTTGTGTTTACATTTCAGCAGTTTTTCAACATTTCTTCAGCAATTTCCTCTCAGTTTCCAAGCACCTTCATTTTATAAGCCACCCTCTTCAACTTTTCTCCCTGAAGCAAGCACACAAATTTTCTTCAGAAAATTTAGCCTTTTCTAGTTATTAAAGAACCTCGTTTCCTATTTTCTTTTCACTACTTGTAATAAATACATTGTGACTGTAGCTAAAGTCCAGCGTTTGTATTACTAATAGTGTAATTCCTCTTTGTTTTGTTATGTATGAGTATTTTGTGTACAGCACTGTATATCATTTGTAAATGGAGATTTGTTAGACACTATTTAAATGCCCATTATGACTGGTCAGGGATTTGTTTATTTTGGTCATCATTTAGCACCCTCTGGTGGTATGTCTGTAGAAAAACATGATCTGATGCAATTCAACTTCTTTGTGATGAAATAGACTAGTGCTTTCTAGAAGCTTCTGGCATCTTCCTGCCTGGAGGGGGCGGGATTACCCAGGAATCCTGCGGATCTTTCCAGAATGTTGCTAGTCTATATAAATGCTGTGATTTTGGTCAGTGGCAGGCAGAGTTTTTGCTTTGGCAACAGAGTTACATAGTGGCATTAGAGTGTTATTATAGGATTGAACAGTGGATTATTTGTAGAAGTTTTTTTTTTTTTCCAGTGAAGAATAAATTTGTGTAAGTTGTCATTGCTGGTTTTCTTTGTTGTGATTTTTAAGTCATAACAGTTTTGTATGCTTCTTGCTGCACAGAAGGCATGATAAATACTACCAAATCCATCCTTGCACCTGAGTCCAGTCGTCAACTTCTTTTCCTCTGTGCACATCTTCAGTGTGCGAAGCACAACCCTTACAGTACAAAAGCAGCATCCCAAAAATGCCTAGTCTTTCAAGTACAAAGATGAGCAGAGGACCACCAAGCTGCCCACAAATGCATGAGGGAATCATTGAAAGGTTTAAAGACAATGTTCCTCAAAGAATGATAGGAAGGGATTAGGATATTTCACCCTCTACAGTGCATCATATAATTAAAAGATTCAAGGGATTTGGAGGAATTTATGTGTGTTAAGGGCAAGGATGCAAGCCTGAGTGGAGTACCTGTGATCTTCGATCACTCAGGTGGCACTGAATCAGGAACTCTATTTTATCCCGCAATGATATAACCACATGCCCTTAGGATTCATTGGCAAACCTTTATCAAGCACTACAATGCATAGTTACATGCAGCAATGCCAGTTAAAACTTTATGCAAAAAGGCCTCATGGTAACAGAGTCCAGATGCGCCGTCATCTTCTCTGGGCTCGGAGGCATCTGCAAAGGATCATCGCACAGCGGAAACCTATTGTGATTAGCCAAATTAATATTTGTGGTCTTTTTGGGAAGAAATGGATGCTTTGTGCTTTGGACTGAAAAAAAAAAACAGGGACGATCCAGACTTACCAGCAACAAGTCCAAAAGCCATGCCCTGTCATGGTATGAGATTGCATCAGTGCCCTTCACAAGGGTAACCTGCACTTCCGTGAGGGCACTATTAATGCTGAAAAGTACACTGACATTTTGAAGCAACATAATTCTGCCTTTAAGGCAGGACTGGGGAACCTTAACCAGAAATGGCCGGTGTGGGTGCAGTTTTTCATTCCAACCAAGCAGATAGACACCTTATTCCACTAATTAAGGTCTTTAGCAAAGACTCCAGAGGTTGAAAGTAGTTTCGGGTGTTTTGCGGCTTGGTTGGAATGAACACCTGCAGCCACGTAAGCCCTTTCTGGATGAAGTTCCCCACCCCTGCTTTAAGACATGACTCCTGGGGATGCCCATGCATATATCAATGAAACAATGCTGAATTGCATCCTGCACACATTACAAATGCATGACTGCTTAAGAAGAGGGTGTGGGCACAGGATATGCCTGTCTCCAGTCCTTAATTCACCCCATAAGAAAATGTGTGGTGCATTTTGAAACGCAAACGTGACAATGAAAACCCTGTTCTGTTGCACACTTTAAGACTTGCTTGCGGGAGAAATGGGACAAAATTACGCTTGAAACACTAAATCACTGGATGTCTTTAGTCTCTAAATATTTCCTCAATGCTATGACGAGGAATAGCAACAAAACAAAGTGGTAAATGCTTTACTGAACCAACTTTTTTGAAATATGTTGCAACAGTCAAAATTAAAATGTGTTTATTTTGACAAAATCAAGGTGAAACATCAGATAATGCGCTGTTGTATTTTCAACATAATACTGGTCAAGGAAAATTTACAAATCACTGATTTCAGTTATCATTTTAATTTAACCTTCAGTCCCAACTTACTCCGAATTGGGGTTGTATAAATGGCAGAGCCCTTCTCTGTTTACATGCTCTGTAGTTTTAAGTCAGTTGTTGACAATGCTGTCATATCAACACTAAACCACATTGAGCCAAATTTATCAATAAGTGCCAGCATAATTTTTTTCATCTTAGCTTAGCACTCAGCTTAGCTCTTTGATCAGATTTTACTCTGATTAGTTAATTAGTTGACTTTTCAGCATTGGGCAAACACAAAAACCAATGTTCAAGTCTATTATTTTGAATATGATTGGACACCCCTGACCTTGAGCCCTCTCTCCAAGGCCTGCTACCTAAGGCTTCTTCAAAGGCTCTACTTAGCTCCCAAGTGACCCGCATTTGAATAGCAAAACCCGCGGACCCGCAAGCAAGTGAAAAAAAACCCGCAATTTGCGCATTGAGAGATTTACGTGTTATTTGTCCACCCTGTAATAATGCATTATGAATCAACGAATTTAACCGCAAATTCCACCCTGAGCAACAAAATGATAAGGAAATGTCTCTCCCCCCCCCGCCACTGAAGAAAATGAAAGTCTGTGGTTATGGACCAGCATTTCAATCCTTCAAACTTGGGAGGTATGGTCTATCGTTAGCATGCATCTATCCATACGTCAATCATTGGGTCATGGACAGGCTGGAGTCTTGCCCAGTGTCCATAAGGCAAGAGGCAGGGATACATTCTGGACAATTTGCCAATCCCTTACTGGGACCACCCATTCACTTTTAGGCCGTGTTCCCACTCAGGAAAGCTTACGTATTTTTATAAAAGCTCAAAGATTCTAATCAGCACTCTATCCCAATGAAAACACAGCCTTAATGGGAAATTAAAAGTCTTCAATTAGCCTAATATGCATGTTTGTTGACTGCAGGAGGAAACCATAGAACTGGAAGAAAACACAAAGGCCAGATTAAGAACCCACAAACATCTCGCTGAGATGTACCCATGCTACACACAGTTCCACCTTTGTTATCTATGAGACCCCACAGATTAAACGGCAAAAGCCACATAACACAATTGCGTCTCCTGATATATGACCGCAGTAAAACTTCAATATCACAACAAGAGTGGCAAGAGTGTTTGCTGGATAGTCACACTCTCAGTCATGGAATCCTCATTCTGGAGCAGGCTTTTGTTTCAGCCAAGTCCTTCGTTAATCAAGGTGATTGATAACACGCATTTTAATTCCGCCATGACTTAGTCTTTCAATGGATTTTGGCTGAATACACGCTTGGCTCATTAGCATTTGCATTGTCTTAATTTTCCTATTGCAGGTGGCGCTTTACAGGAACCAGGTGTTCACACTTGCAACATTTAGGACTGTGGTGTGATTGTCTCTTCTCATTAGTTCATCAATCAGTCTTGCTAATGGCCATTCTCTTTAAAGCACTGCCCACAGAGCGCATGAGATTGAGAACTGATGAGATTGATTAGCACATACTTAGGGTAAACAGGTACTGCGTGCACACAATGTGGCCTTACAGAGGGAATTAGCAGTTGAAGAGTGTAGATAAATTAGCAGGTTGTTATGCCGGGGGAGTTGCATTTCAAGTCTGAATCAAAACCAGCTCGTTTTCCAGGATTTTGTTGCCTCATGCTATAGGAGCACTGTAAGTTGCTGAACAATCATAGTTCATAATGGTTAGTGGAGTAGGCCTCCAGGCATGCAGCCTATGCAACAGGACGTGCAACACATGCAACATACCCACAATTCATTGGCATTCCATTCCTGTCAGGACAATTAAAAAAAAAAGGAAAAAATTTCTTGTTTTCAGTTCATTTATGTCTTAGAATTCCAAATTATGTATGGGGGAAGTTCAAGCACGTGCTTCGGAAGAAATAATTTTGTTACTTTATAAAAGCATCCATCTGGTGAGGTGGAGAATAAAACAATAAGATTTTTGGAGTCTTAAGATGCTTTAACACCGGACGCGAAACAAATTTTTCGCACGACAGATTACATTCAAAGTCAATACAAAGACGACGAATTGCGTGTATTTGTGTCTTTGCATTGACTTTGGATGTAATCTGCCGTGCGAAAAATTCGTTTCGTGTTCAGTGTGAAAGCGGCTTTATTCTTCTTCTTTTTTTTTCCTTCAAAATACTGTGCCAGTGCTCTTAATCTCAAGAACAATGGTTTCACTTACCATTATTGATCCTTAAATCGGCATTGGGATGTTCAGTTACGAAAGTTATTATTGCATACAGTGGATATTCAGGTCTACACACCCTAATCGTAAAATAGCTTACCTGCACATGGGAGATCCACTGGAAACTGAAAGGGAATTGAACTTTTCTCATTTGGGATAAAATTCCAAAGTTTAGATGCACAAACTTAATCGACTTATTCGCAACCACTAGCCATAACAGTAAATAAACAAGGTTACATCTTCAGCACCATGGTGGATTGCGTGCCATTCGAGACGGCGGCAGCCACAATCTTGAACCGGCTGTAAGGCCTGTCTTTGAAAGACGATAAATGAATTATTTCAATGAATAGGGCATTTTCTTTATTACAGACCTTCTAATGAGTACGACTGGAACATTTTAGGCGACATTTGTAAACAAAGTGGAGGTGCCCTTTAAATGTGGACTTATGTGGTGTTGCAGCTACCTTACAAAGTTCGAGAAAAAATGCCCGCAGCTTGCCTAATGCATTTGCAGGATGCATGATTTATAGAATGCAGTCAGGGACAGCGTCAAGAGTAGAGCGTGACCGCAAGTGCCACCACGTGCCAGATCACAGAGCAGAGCTGCAGTCTAATCGTGCCACGGCACATCTGATCATGTGCTATGATGCCCATCTGTTCCATCCCAAAACTCACCAAAACAGCGGGACTCTGTTACAGCACTGGACAGTCCAGACGGAATATGCCGCACCCAATAAATAGGAGTACATCACGCATTTGCATGCACTTATCAACAGTTTCACAGTGAGGCTTGTTGCAACACATTGGCATGTGCTGATCACAGGCATTCTGGACATTTGAACAGTCAATACATCACTTCTATTGATATTCCAATCAAACCATTGAGTATAAATATGAAAAATGTAAAGAAAAGAATGGTTATGCAAAAACAAA
The DNA here is from genome assembly GCA_029692085.1 of Gymnothorax javanicus. NCBI lineage: Eukaryota > Metazoa > Chordata > Actinopteri > Anguilliformes > Muraenidae > Gymnothorax > Gymnothorax javanicus. The sequence continues at coordinate 32,044,549 of CM056196.1, forward strand.
TGAATGTTCACAAATGGTCATTAAATAATTATCCATTATAATTCATTAAGAAATAAATCAATAAATATTGTAAAATACAGGCCAATCATGAAATAATGTTAATGAATTTTACTCATGTGGGTTTCATAGATCCCCGTCTTGATTGGATTGTAGGCAGTGGCGTAGCCAGCGGGGGTGCTGAGACACGTCCCTTTTTGACTGCAATTAGCAGTTCTCAATCATTTTCCTTTATTGACGCGTTTTCCAATGATCGTAATTGGCAACCGAAGACACGGTTTCTCTCCATATGCGATCTAACAGCGATTAAATCATGGGCTAAATTCAGTACAGTTGCGGAACAAGAACAGAGAATTGGGTTGCACAAAACTTCCGTTTAAAACAGTTATTAGTCCTGATCTGTTCTCAGTCATTTTCATGGTTAACAGAAGGTTCACTCCGAGAGCACTCCACAGTTAACAGGTGCTGCTTGTTCTCCTCGATTTAAGACAACAATCATTCACGTACTCAGATGACAATAATAAGCAAGAATATTCCTCACTAAAATTAATATAAACTACTGCACAACTGCTATTAGATCTTAGGTTGATATTGTTAGCAATAAACCTGCTAGCATATCAATCAGGGCTAACAGCAGTCATTTTAGTGGCTTTTCATCTTCTTCTTCCGCGGCTTCACATTTGTATGCAAGCATGTTCAGGCCTTGTATATGTGCACAAGCCTACCATATGTGTCTATCACTCTGGCAACAGGATGTAAGCGCTGTTCATTAGGGAAACCCTGGGGAGGTAAAAGTTACATTGGACATCCTGTTGGATTACTCAACACAAGATTACCTAACAGAGAAATTGCACCTATCAGGAATGTAATGTAAACAAAGTATTTACAGCTAAACATTGGATTACATTCAAGACTGTCAATCAAGTTCATGCCATTCCTGTCTTGTCTCCTAAATTCAAAATCCTTCCAAACTGTGTGCAATTAGCTTTTAAACATATAATTAGTCTAACCAGCTCCAGGAAAACAAACAACACTAAAGTACGGCTCGTCATATCTGGTGCGCTCTTGCTATGAGGAAGACGACTATTTAATTGTCTCGCACTTTGTTCTCCTCGTTTGATTGGCACTCGTTTTTGTGCCATGGGAGGAAGAGCGAGATCGCTGCCTCATCCACCCAAACAAAACTTCAATTAAAAATAATTTGTCATGCGAGTGAACGTTTCAGTCTTGTCTGGTGCTTTATCCGTATTTGTTTACCATCCTCAGCCTTGGCACCAGCATTGGCACAGTCACGCTTATTCAAATATTACTGAAAATAAAACTGTCCTCCTTTGTCTGATTATAAAACACTGCAAGGCCCAAGGGGAATGAAGTCATCCTAAGCAGCATCCTTCAATATCCCTCCCGGAACGCTCTCTGCAAGCTACCAATGTATCTGACCAAAAACCTGGAAGATAAGAGAGAAGGTTCCAGAACGGAATCAGTAAAGGTGAAATCAATGTCCCTTGGAAGTAGGTGAAAGTTGAGGGCCTTACTTCATTTGCTCACATGGACCGGTGCACGTGCGTAAGAGCCCTTGCATACACGCACACCCGTCGGTTGCCATGACAGCCTCTGGGTTCGTCAGTTTCGCGGCTCACCTTGCCTGCGTTGGTGACCTGTTGGACACGTGCCCGCTCCATTGGCAGCGGGAAAACTGAGCCGGTCGGGCGTCGTAAGTGCGTCATACACCCAGGAGGAGGGAGACACGCCCACAGCAACACCAGCTGTTTGTGTCTCCGATCCCAGGATACTGACACACAGGGCGGAACTGCTGACTTTTACACCAGGGTATAAAATCAGATAAAAAAATAAAATAAACATCCAAAACCAGGCCTCCTCCCTGACTGACAGCCCTTCTCTTTAGGCTGCCTAAGAGCTCAGATACTATGGCGCCTCAGTTCTGTGAGAATATCCTGCTTATAAATATGAGTATACTTCCATAGCATGGAGCTAATGCTATTTTTGTCTTCACTTCTTAAAGGTCACCGTGCAGATCTACAGATATTGTACTGATTGTGGCTTTTAGGACGGATTGACGGCTGGCTTATTTGATCGTCTGGTGCGTGCGTGTGTGTGTGTGTGTGTGTGTGTGTGTGTGTGTGTGTGTGTGTATGTGGATGTGTGAGTGTGCACAATTGTGTGACTGTGTGCTTGTGTGGGTGTGTGAATGTGGACACAAGCTGTATGCATCTGTGCCTGTGTGTGTGTGTGTGTGTGTGTGTGTGTGTGTTTATGTCAGTTTGTGCACACTTATGTATATGTGTATATGAGTACACAAATGTGTGTACCTGCCTGCGTTTGTTTGTTTGTGTATGTAGTATATGTGTGTGTGCATGCATATGTGTGTGTGTGTGTGTGTGTGTGTGTGTGTGTGTGTGCGTACATGAGTTTGTGCTCATTTAGGGCCGCAGTATACTTAATGCTTAATCAAAAGTTCGCGTACACAACGCGCTGTGTCTGTGTACATAGCTACTTGCTGCAGCAGTATGCGGCCAAAACACACAATACTGGAAGTCTCCACTTGGGGAAGACAACAGAAATTAACTCGGAAATCGTGAAAAGCTGGTATTGGACATATTGCCAGGCGGGTAGTGCATGCAATGGTCACCGCGTCCATTGGCACGACCGCCTCTAGCGGTCATGTCAATATTGCATCTCGCGTAAGCGTCGCGTTACCTCGCGTCGAAATGTGCGTCCGACGCCTCAAGCGAGTACGCGTGACAGCCATGATGCATACGCGTACGCCTCCTTAGCAGCAAGTATACCGCGGGCCTTAGGTATGTGTGTATATGACTACATATATGTGTGTGCACCTATCTGTGTGTGTATGTAGTATGTGTGTGAGAGAGCTTGTATATGCATCTGTGTGTATGTGACTGCCAGCTTGGGATTGTGGGTATGTGTGAGCGTGCACAAGTTTGTGACCGCTTGCATGTGTATATGTGTGTGTGTACACGTACAGTATGCACCTGTGTTTGGGTGATTGTGTGCCTGTTTGTGTTCGTGCACGTATGTGCGTCTGCATGCTTGTGTATGTAGTATGACAAAAAAAGCTCTCTCTTTTCCCCACACATTCTCTCCATGCCTTCCATCCTCTCTCGCAGAGGGAAGAGCGATAGGGGGAGGAGGACACGGTGGGTTTCCATGGCGACAGCTTTTTATTTGCGTTCTTTTTTTCCTAAACGGCGTTGGTGGTGGAGAAGAGGGTCTGCCGGTGTTATTAGGCTGTGAGACAGGCAGGCTGGTGGGCCAGAACTGGGCAGGCGGAGGCGGGAAAGCAGTCCTTCTTTGTCTGGAACAGAATGTCCTCTCCACGAGCGGCTCCGCAATTAGCCCCTCGATCTCGCCGACGCTAACGCTCCGGCACGGAGCGTCGACGGAATATGCTCACGGCACTAATCCGTGAAAGGTGCACTCCTGAACCACTGGGGGGGGGAGACTGTTAGACGCGGCCCTCGCGGAACATGCGTACAAACTGCACTGACTTCCCTCGCCAGTGTGCTCGGAGTATCCGTACTCGTCTCCTGCTGTCTCTTCTTAGTTCTTCATGTTTCACAGGTGCAACCTGGATGGCTGCCCGTAGCCGAGTGAATTTGGCGATTGTCTCAGATTCCGGTGGTTCAAAAGCTCCTTTGCAGTCACAATAAGGGCTGAACATGTTGGCCTGATCCGATGGAAATGTAATGTTTATGTACAGGCGGCCCACAAGGAATTTTAGGCCCCATGGTTCCGAATGTACCACATACATTTTCCACAGTGCCCTTATACAAGCTTTACAGTTCTCGTCCATGCTTGGGATGTTTTTTTCAGCCACGGGTATTGGCATTGATAGATATAAAACAAAATGTCACAAATGAACATGCTAATTGGCCACTGTAGCTGTAGAATTACTGGTTGAATGTTGGAATTTACAATTTACAATCAAAAAGACTGTTATTACTCCACAGAAATATTCCATCACCTTCTCTTGAAACTATGCCTTTTCATTTCAGTTTATTTCAGTGCAATTTCATTTGTATAGCTCTTCTTACGGGATAACGGTCACTAAGGCAATTTAGAGTACACTAGCCACTTGTGACTATCATTCGCCCCATAATTCTCCTTAGTATTGTACTGAACACGTGCCATTCTAATTCAATTTAATTTTATCTGCATTGCTCTATTTATTAGACTTTGACAAAGACGCCTCACAGTAATGGTCACAAAACCTGTTCTTGGTGATCTACAACATACCATCACCCAGGCAAAGCATATCTCACTCAAAAGTTAAAGACCCTATAGTTGTTTATTGGTGGAGTCAGGTGTGCCAAATTACGGCTGCAATATGAAAACCTACATAATGGTAGATATGCAGGAACTGGGTTGGTATCCATTGCTCTACAGCGTAGATTTACAGGTTCCTACTTCTACTCAATGCGCATCATTAGAATTAAACTTTATTCGTATTCACTCATTACTGAAGGCCATTTACGAATTCGGAAAACATTTTTTTTCCCCTCCCCCTGCCCCCCGAATATCCCATCCACTCACACAAGATGCAATAAACTAATTTCCACCAAGTTCTATTCAGTTCAGCTGGTTACACGTTTGAATGATTGTTCTTGCATTTCTATTGTCAAAAGTTGTGGATGGTACCAAAAGAACTGTTTCAAGCTGTCCCATTTCCTCTGTTGGGGTAACAAGCACACTGCTCCAAAGCTATTGAAAGATAGAGCTAGAAACACTGTAGTCCGTCGATTGAGCAAGAAAGAATCCCCACTCTTGCTCAACAAGGACTAAAAACAAACCTGTCACTTATGTAGTTAACACGGCTCTTACCATCTGGTTCTGGAAGCAACCTCGCCTACATTTAAGAGTACTGTCTGTGGAGGAAACGACCAGATCTCGGATTTAGGTACTGCTCCATACAGATTACATACCGGTACCATGCCAGATGTTTTTGGTGGAAACACAGCTTAACACAACACGCAAACCCCGCTCCACAATGAACAAAACGTGAAGGTCAAAGCTTAGTTAAGAAATTTAGCCAAAGCTACAAGCTCTCACATGTATCACAGCAGGTGTGGCACTGCCTCACCAGCGCAGGTGAAGTCTACGGGAGACCACAGACGCACCTGGATCACCCAGATCAACACTGAATGGAATCCAGGCTGCCCTGATGCACCGCTATAATATAGGCATGGGCAACGCTCTGCATAAACTCTAATGGAATGCGTAACAGCTGAACTGGGGCGGTAAACAAGCCTCAGAAAACTTATAAAAAATCACGTTAATACCATTTTCATACAAAAAGAACACCATGGTTTGATTAAAAGCAACCTTTTCAATAGGATACCCGCATTTCATACATGAACTCTTCGCATTACGGCCAAAAACGCGATTTGAACAGAGCTATTGTTCTCCCGTAGGATGAATGCGTGACCTCAATTTGCGCTGTGTTTACAAATTTTCAAGGGCACGGCGTGGCAAAAATTACCATTTAGGAGGGAGATTTCAAACAGCCCGCATCGACGTCTTATCCCAGCTACGGCCCTGATTTGCTTACAGCCATCTAATTTGAGAAATTACGCGTTTGTTCGTCCAGGCTAGACCTCCAGGGAATGTGAAATAAGTTCGACAGAAGTTGGTGAAGTTCGTCATGAGTTCGCCGTGATTTCTTCTCAACAATAGCAAGAAAGGTGAGCGTATTTTTTACTTTACCCGACATAGTTTGTTGACTGAATATCCTGTGACCCTATTTGTGAAGTTTCAGTAAAATATACCAAGGAATAAACCTGCGCCAGGCCTTTGAAGCCCACCGGTCACAAGCAAGATTAATTCACGTATACGCTTCAATTCGAGACTGCAAGGATGGAAATCTGAATAATCAATTAGGAAAAATTCTCGGCTCTCGGTAATTCTGTATATTGTTTAAACATTTTGTTAATCGGATTATGAAAGAAGACTGAAAATAAGCGCCCGCTTTTTGTTTGGATGTAAAAGCGCGTATTTAAAGGAGAATACATTGTATATTGATTAAGCATTGAACTCTGCATAAGTCGAACTGTTTTAATATTTGTTGATGACATTGCTTCGGCTTCCTGGAAGCAAATCTGGCGCAAATCTGCTGTCTAGTGAGCATTTCAGGTTCGATGTACTGAGTAATAACGCCATGAAACTTAAACTGGCCCGTCATTCTGCCGAATAGTCTTACTAAACTAGTTAATCGTCTGATTGCTAATCAAGCAAAGGGGAGGTTTCTGCCTCGCCAAACTAACCTCCGACTGCACGTCACTGTGTTTTACTATGAATTATTCACAGTAGCTCATTGAAACTATCATGGGAGGAGGGTATATGGACATAGTAAAAACAGTGCAAAGTTTTTTTTTTTTTTTAAATCACCACGGGTTATTGAAGGGGGAACGTTTCGTAGCAGTGGGAGGGCAAACAACTGCCGGCATCAGCGACTTCACTGCATTTTATATAGTAATGGGCGAGTAGCGTTAATGTTTGCCCTCCCACCGATAATTTTGACATTTTTGCAGGCCATTGATCCAAAAAAAAAACTTCACAGGCAACCCATTCATACCATTTTTTAATATTAATGCAAAACCTATGTTGAACATAATTGGGTGAAATTCAATGCATTTTCCATTAAAAAGGGCCTAGGGGGCGCTGCTGTACTTCAGAAAAGGGGTAGATGACTTTAGCATCAATTATTTCTTTTAGGGTACCCTAATGGATAATTTGGCCTGGTTTATTTCTGAATAGACTGTATTTTCGAAAATGCCCTCAGGCTTCACCCCCCAATTTTCACAATGGGTTTTGTTGAAAAATGCCAAAATCAGCCATTTTTGGGACCCTGTGGCTCTGAGACCCTTTCCTGAAAAGGCGTTGGACTTCTGGCAAACTCTTCGTCTGTGTCTTCTGTACTTACCTGCAAAAAATCATTAGAAAATAATAAACACTTTGTTCTCAGCAACTCAAGAAATGTTGTCATTTTATTCATTTGTATTGCCCATGCCTATATAATAAGCATAGGGTACTCGCTCTCTCTCTCTTAAGTATATTTGTGGTCTCAGGTAGCGCGTTTGATGAGAGGTAGACCCCCAGACATTAATGAGTCATTAATGTTAGGAGAATGACTCACCTCGTTTCCATCTAGAGTGCTTCCATTCCTCTGCTCTGTTCACTACCTCTGTACTGAGCAAAATCCCTTTCATTCATTCCTGCTCGGGGGATGCATTATTTGAATAATGCTAATTACCCTCAATTTTCCTTCAGGGGAAAACAAATTCTTACTCATTTCTCTTTTTTTTCCCTCCACCTGCTGTGAAATGTTTGATGTCTTCATGTGAGAATAGAGAGAAGGGATAATGACTCACGTGTTGGGCACGTGCTACAGGACAGGTCAGTTCATACCTGGTTCTTCACAGGTACCCCCCCATGGTAGAAGGGACATTCTTCATTACTTTAGCGGGACCTCACAGATAGGTATATAAAACTGTAGCCCTTGCACATGTTGAAATTAATGATGCTTATCTTTTTAATGTAAAAGATGGAGAATGGTACCATAGAGAGACCTAAAATCAGGTGCCAAAACTGAAGGTTCACCTCTGAGTTTTGTTTCAAACACCTGGATAGGATAATCAACACAATCCTTCTGCCAGAAAGTAAAACTAATTCATAAACTCAGCTGACTGAATGTGGAACACTTTCTGACTCCAAGGGTGTGTACCTCTTGCATCCAGATATAGAATAGCAAAACAATAACCAGCATATTCCTGGTCAGGGTCACGGAAGAGCTGGAGTTTATCCCTGCAAACAATAGGCAGGAGGCAGCAACAGACCTTGGACGAGATCATGGACTCACGCACTCATACCAATGGGTCACAACCCTCGCGTGTCATTAATTGGCTCCTCCCTGATTCCAGCAGTCTGCGTGTTTTGTGGTTTGTCTCCTTTCATTAATTTATTGTCTCGTCTCCTCCCTTACTCCCCAATGTTATTATTTGTGTGCCTCGCCCCTTTTGTGAATTGTCCGTCTATATAATTTCATGCTGGTGTCAGCGTAGTCGCTGGATTGTCATGGTTCATACCTTACTAAACCTTCCAGTGAGTTTGTGTCTTCTAAGCTGTTCTTCCATGTATTTTGGTACATTAATGATAAAGAAAAACAAAATTACTCTTAAGAGTCTAAATAAGAACAAGCTCCCAAGCCCTAATATCGGTCTCCAGGATTGAGACCGCATTCTTGTTAATTCTTCGTTCCTGCCCATTCCCATGAGTCAGTTTATTAGGAACACCTCTCAAGCCTTCATCGGTCTCCAGGATTGGGACTGTGTTCCTGCTAAACCCATTGGCCCTATCAGCAAGCAGTCCAGCTTCTGTGAGGGGGATTCACCACCTGGTGTTTGCCCCATGACGGCCACTGGCCTGGGAGTGGACATGCCCCTACCTTCTCCAGTCATTACCAATTTAATTATACTGTCCCTCTTCTGTTACTGTATTCCTCTTAATAAATATTTCCTCATGGATTTGCCCCTGAATCTGCATTTGGTTCCTTGGTTGGATCATAACACCAATGACTGCCAGGGATGGCAAGGCAAAAGGAACCAAAAGCTGGACCAAGAGCTGACAGTCCAAGATACGGTATAAAGTAAACACAGTAATACAAGCAAGCATATTGCGGCCCGGGGAAAAGCTGGGTCAAAGCTGCTGTGCAATTAGGGCAGGAAAAAAACACGAAAGAACAAGCAACAAGCACAAAGCAAAGCGAGACAGTCTGACCCTGAATAAAGAAACTAAGGTGCCTAAATCAATTGACAGGAACTTATCGCCCTAAAAAACCTGGAAAACGCAAGAAAAGCCAAAATCTCCATGAAACAGATGAACAGAGGCAGGAGACATGACAGATGACCATTTTGGGTCTCCAATTAGCCCGGAGGAATAGGTAAACCCCACGTAAGTTTGAACACTCAACCTTCTTGCTGTGAGGTAACAGCACTACCCACTGTGCCATGTTTGTTCGATAAAAACCAGAAACATACCTCCGACACGTCTATGTGTCTGAGAGTGTACAGAACAGGTATCTGTTTGAGAGTGATTACTTCACTGTTTCCCCAGACAGTGCGTGTTGTGCTTTGTGTAAAGTTCAGTCCTGCAGTTATTTTGTGGAAGGGCACAGTACACCCTCTCCCAGCCCCACAACTCCTCCCAGCCTTTGTGTTTTGGGAAAGGTCGTCCCAGACAGCCAGGCTGGTAGAGTTTATTTGAGGATGCAGATTAGCCGAGGACAAATATCTTTACCTGAGTGTTTGTCAGACAGTACAGACCGCCCAGGTTGAGACTTTGAGAGCGAGGCAGTGTAAGACAATGGCTGGCTTTGGCTTAAAGGAACACTCATAGCCATAATTATAGACCAGCCGCACTGGACTGTGACAGCAAGCCACACTAATACAGAGAAAACAAGACTAGGTGCAACCTAGTATACGGCTGGGCCGCCAAGTGCTGTATGAGAATGTGGGCTCAAGAAAAGGGTGCTAAATGAGGTAAAGCTCATGCAATTATATGAAGTGCAAGTTTAGTAATGAGCTGGAGCTGATGAATTATTTACAAAGTAGGTGGGGAGAGTGTGAGAGTGTGGGAGTGGGAGAGTGAGAGTGTGAAAGAATGAGTGTGAGTGAGTGTGTGAGTGAGATAGTGGGAGTAAGTGATAATGAGGGAGTGGGAGGTGGGGGGAGTCTTGAGTAAGGAAAACATATCAAAGGCAAGTTATACATTTAGATAGACAAAGAGCTAAAGTAAGGGTAGCAGTTATTACCTCCGCCAACGAAGTTGGGGCGGAGGTTATGTTTTCACTCCTGTTCGTTTGTTTGTCTATTTGTGAACAATATAACTCAAAAAGTAATTCGTGGATTTGTCTGAAATTTTGTGGGTGGATTGCTATTACATCAAGGATGGACCCCATTGATTTTCACTGCGATAACTGAAACAATATGGCTGCCACGGCAGCCATGTTGAAATCCTGTCACACACTATAACTCAAAAAGTAATGCATGGATTTGTCTGAAATTTTGCGGGTGGATTGCTATTACATCAAGGATGGACCCTATACTATTGATTTTGACTGCAATCAGTGAAACAATGTGGCTGCCACGGCAGCCATCTTGAAATCCTATCACACGCGATAACTCAACTTTGCTCCCACTCTTGCACATTTGGATTGTGCCGCCTTGGCAGAGGTTTGCACTCTGCGAGTGCCTCTAGTTGATTTTGTGAATGTCAATTTGAGAGAGACAGCAGCAGCAGATGCAGATGGCAGTAAAAGTATGTATGTATGTTCCCGAATCGTAGTGAAACAATAAAGTTATCATTACCTCCGCCAGCGAAGTTTGGGCGGAGGTTATGTTTTCGCCCCTGTTTGTTTGTTTGTCTATCTGTTTGTCTGTTTGTGAACAACATAACTCAAAAAGTGATATACGGATTTGTCTGAAATTTTGTGTGTGGATTGCTCTTACATCAAGGATGGACCCCATTGATTTTCACCATGATCACTGAAACAATATGGCCGCCACGGCAGCCATGTTGAAATCCTATCACACGATCACTCAAAAAGTAATGCACGGATTTGTCTGAAATTTTGTGCGTGGATTGCTATTACATGAAGGATGGACCCCATTGATTTTCACCATGATCACTGAAACAATATGGCCGCCACGGCAGCCATGTTGAAATCCTATCACACACGATCACTCAAAAAGTAATGCACATGGCAGTTCCTATATATTGAGGGTGTAAGAACGAACGTCAAAGTTTCCTTTTTTTCCCCATGTTTCTTCTTTGGGCATGTTATAGACAAAGAATCCACAGTTTTGAGTAAAACCGCTTAGTAAATATGTTTGAGTGAAGGAGTTGCCATGTGTTTACATAAAGTGTTACGCATTGGTGATTGTTGAATATGGTTAAGTACGTGAACAAAAAAATTGAAATGCAATTAATTTTAATGAATTTATGACCTATTGAAAGGTCTTGAAAAGGCCTTGTAGTTGACACCAAGATCATGAGAATTGGCCGAGAAATTAGAAAGTTTTGGAATTTTACAGTGCCCCCAAATAGCGAATTGTTTGGTATTTATTTCAGTCACTGCGGATAAAAAGAAGTATGTTGCAAGTGAGCAATTTAGGTCAATTTTACCTCAAATGTGGTAGACAATCAAAAAAATGATATAATCAATGTTCAAAGAAATGAAATAAAATACAAGAATTCAGGAAAGAAAGCATGCACGATTTTCATAAGTGACAGTTACAGCCTGACCGAGTATTGCACTTTGTCACATAGCTAATATGCTAATCAGAGGTGTAGGAAGTACTGGAAAAAATGACTAAGTAGAAGTACCATTACTGAAAGTTACTTTGGTAAAAGTTGAAGTCACCCATAAGAAAATTACTTCAGTAAAAGTCTTAAAGTAGCTCACATTAAATGCACTTAGGTACCGAAAGTATTTTGAGAAAGAATATACTTAAGTATCAAAAGTGCAAGTATAAGTACAAAGTATTTTTCATAGTACGCATAGAAAGAAGCAAAGCAACCAGGTGAATGAAAAATACAGTATTCAAAAAACAAACAGGCAGTCTCTCCTTTATATACTTCTTCTTTGACTATAATTAATAGTAGAATTACATAGTATCAATACCATGCCGAATTTTTGCTTCAGAAAACCGATTTTTCTGAACTACTAATTGGGATACCATTTGCCCACTGTCGCTTAAGTGGTTGCTGCAGAGGACAACGATTATTTCTGTAGCAAGAGAATTTTTTTTGAACTGCTGGATAGATACTATGGGCAAGTATATTGAGCAGTTTGCACATCAGGCTTAGCTGAGGAGTTTTATTCAGGCAACTCCTGAAAAACATGGATTGGACTGAACTAGTCCATATTCTAAACCGTGTTCAGACTCAGCTTGCTTGTGAATATTCAATAACTGATCCGAGTGGTAGAATATTGTAACTGCGCACATAAATTTGCAGCGCCATGTCCGCTGGCGGACACATCTGCACAAAGATACTCCACCGAGCACCATCGTTCTTCTCAAACACGCCAAATCCAGATAATCCTTAAGCAATCGTTGAAGTGCTTCCCATCCGGCCGTCCAATCGCTGAACTTCTGCTCCGCCGACCAGCCAATCGTTGAACTTGATCACTCAGGCAGTCAGTCACTCAGATACTCAGCGACATTTGTGTTTATAGGGGCCTGACCGCTGCTCGGCCCAGCCAAAAAAAACTATTCTAACTGAAGAAGGCAACAAGGACAAAAAGATCAAGGACTGCAGAGCTTTCCCTCTTCCCCTATAGGCACAAATTGGAACCCTAACCTGACAAGGTTGATCAATCTTATCTTAATTTCAATTTTAACAACGTTGGCTGAGGCAGCCTCATCCAGCGAGACCAAATGTCAGTTCAGTTACTTTTGCAATTTAAACTATGACGTCCAGCATTTGGAGGTCTTGATCTCAAATCCTAGAGGGCCATAGACTGTGGCCAATTTTGCAAGTTCTTTTCAAACATTGGCTTATGATAAGCACATGAATGCCATAACTCAGCAAAAGCCTGAAGAAGCAGAGACCCTCCAGACAGGATTGGACCATCAACCCCCATCTCAAAATCTGTTCTTTCTCATTGTATCACCATATGATATCTTCTGGAATTCAGAGACATCACAATCTTCAGTTCAGACCATTAGACCGTAAAGGCTGCAGTTTCTCTCTCTCTCTCTCTCTCTCTCTCTCCCCCCTTTTTTGAATAGGCTTCATCTTTATTGCAAAAATAGGACCTAGGATAGATGATGCTGGAAGATTCAGTGTCACCCAGACATGAGAGTGAGTAAAAGCGATTGTCTTGATTTCCATGCCATCTAACAAAGCCAGTGGGCATTCAACCAGAAGAAAATAAAGAGCGGGCAGCTGGGTCTGCGTGCAGGCCTGATGCAGCGCCACTCTAAGGGTCCCCACAGTGCAGATGCAAGTCAAATCTCCCCCTGATTCACCTGGCTCCTTTCCCTGTGGCAGCCATCCGAGCAGACTCCTGATGCTGACTTTAGCAATGGGCTAGCTCACACACAGAAATCACTCTCGTATCTGCAGAGCTCTGACTAATTTTGTTAGTTGTGACACGGATAAATAATAACAGTGATTTTAGTTTCCGCTGCTGATGGTTGCAGTAAAGGAGATCATTGTGCACACAAAGACCCATGTACTGCTCCCATTCCTCATCCTTCTCTTCCCCGTATATCTCTTCTCTCTCTGTCCTTTCTCTCCATCTCACCTGGTCCTGCAGCCAAACTGAAGTTTTCAGACTCCTACTCTTCATCGCCAGGACATCATTCCCCCAAATTTACATCCACTTTGTTTTCCATATGGGTTGTATTTGTATGTCGTTATCGGCCTTTTCCCCCCTAGCTTTTGGTCCTTTCATGGTGAAAGAATATTATTTTCATTGTGCCAGAGGTCATCGAAGGCCTTCGATAGGATAAAACCCTGATAATTAGTAAAATTGCGTTGACAAAACTTTCGAGCTAAGTGGAAAGAATGACAGTTGTTGAAATGAGCTATAATAGGACAAATTATCTCCGAAGATTAATCACACCATTCTATATTATCCTGTTCACTGATAGACAAAGCCATCACATAGCCTTTGAGTGCAAAACATTAGCTACCTACATAATGGTTTCAAATAAAAATGTTTATTTATAACCAACAACAAATAGCATATTGTACCTTTCTCTGTCAGGAGTCAGGACTTTGGTTCCAGAGAAATGAAACAAGAACCTGCGTGAGTTGGGGCTAGTCCCATGAAAGAACGAACTAGCTAGCTAGCTTGCTATCTGACGTGAAACTGTAGGATGCTTTTCGTCTGCTGAGAGTTCGGATCCTGATTCCAGAGAGAGATGAAACAAGGAACCGTGTGTGTTGGTAGCTACCTAAGTTGGTAGCTAGCTAGCCACCTATCCGTTGTATTTTGTGGGATCAATGCTTTGAAAGGTGTCCAGATAATCAAAGCAAGCTATTCTCTACTCAAAATTCTACAGTGCTAAAATGAAGCCAGAAGTCAAAGGATTTACATTATAGCAAATAATCTGTTGTATGTATTCGCTGTTGCAGTTACAATGCATTGTTTGTTGTTACTGTGGTAAGGGAGCATAAGGCAGAAAAATGGTGGTGCGCTGTGCATTGTGGGAAAGTAGAAATAAACCTATGACATCCATTAATACATCCTATAGCCTACATTCACCTTCATTGTCACACTGTTGACAAACCCAGACAAAAACAATACGGAGCTTCTTTCCCACTTAGAGGCACAGGAACAGGCCTAAGACCTGCAGAATGTGGAATCAAAAGAAATAGGTGAAGACAAACAGGTGAGCTTGACGCCTCAATGGAAAACACTGCTTTGGAGGTAATGTTTGTAAAATGATGAGAATTTGCACATACACGAAGCGCTAGTGTACGTACCGCTAGTGGTGTATGTCTCGTACTCGCACCCAAAATGTACAGAATGTGTCTAGATTGTTTCCATCATGTTTATGGATTGCCGAATTTGGCGGGTGGGAGACAACCCATCCATCCATTCATCCATTTTTCTATTCTACAAATCCCAGGTTAGGACGCTTGGAGATTATCCCAGCTCACAATGGGCGAGAAGCAGGAACACACCCTTGGAAGTTTTCAATCACCATTCTCTCATTAAAATTTACGGGCAATTTAGAGTCTCTACTTAGCCTGACATGCTTGTCTTTGCATTGTGGGAGAAAATCATAATCCTCCCCATCCAGAAAAAAAATGCAAACATGGGGAAGTGTAAAGACTCTGTTAAAAAAAAATCTTACACTTTTCCCTGTTCCCTATTACTTTCTTGGACGTCTCGTGTTTATACTATTCATAAAACTCTACCATTGCATTTCGCTGCATCACACTGCTGCTGTTCCCACCCAGGCAAATTGGTGTGAGGGGCACAGTTGCATAGAGAGGGACAAGCTGATAACTGACTGGTGACATGAATCTAAGACTGGAATAGCACTGTTATATGTTAGTGCGCGGGTCTCAAACTCCCACATTGAAATGTCAACATCTCTGCTAGGAACTATGATTTTCTTGCATCCAATCAACAGTTTAGGGCGTGGAGGCAATGTGTAAAGCTTTTAAGACCAAGGATGACTTAAATTAGGAAGACACACCTGAAAAAGCAGCATACGCATGTGCCCATCGGGATTTGAGTCTAAGATTTGTGCATTATAGTGTACAATAGATCAATAACAACCGACACCTTGCTGCAAATCAACTTGCTGTGCATAAAGTAATTCTTTGCTGTCAACGACAGTGTGGGAGTTCGGCTCTGACAGTGTGGCGACACGGCCAGTTGCAGGATGTTCGCTCACACTGCCATCTAGTGTCTAGTTTATGTAAATTGCTCATTAAAAACAAACTTGATGCTTGCGAGCATAGGCACAGAATTCAGATTAGACCACTTTCCTCTCCCTCCGTACGTTCATCAAACTTTGGTGACAGAACTCCGACTGAACAGCGATAAAGTACGCGATCACTTCTCATATTTTTGTCATCTTTGCATCTCATAGTTTGTTCAATCTCTTTTATCTCGATATCTCTTATCCGCCTTTAACATGTATTGATATTGCGACATACTTTTTTGGGAGATGCGACATAGAAAAAAAAAAAAAAAACTGAGTCCACCAGAGTATTTTTCAGTTTATGTATTTACATACTTTAAATAATGAAAGTGCATAGGCTGCATTAAAGAGAAACGAGGCCAGGGGGGCGAGGTAACCTATATAAACCTGCAGCCCACGGAGAGGGAGCGTGATATGCCGGGCCTGAATGGAAAATGGGCGCGAGGCAGAGGAAGCCACAGAGCGTGTGCGTAGGTGTAAGGTGGGTGCGCGCACTGTTCACACTGGCCCAGCGACCTACATACTTACAGCATGGCTGCGGTCCGCTAGTCCGTTCCAGTACGACCACTGCTGAAAATAGCCGTTATCTCTGGGGACTGCAGATGGCCTTCAGTGCTAGGCTCATTGTGTCGCATAATTGTTTGTGTCCTCTTCTCAAGCAAGTAAATAAATCTGAAGGCTCATTTAAGAAAGTATGAGCACTTTGGCTCACTCATTAGCCTATTTCTTTCACTTCACGAACACGCTGATATAAAACCTGCTTGAACGATAATGGAAACAACAGCAGGTTTTAATACTTGCAACGGGACAATAAAATCTTATTACATTATTTGAATTATATTAACTTATGTTTACTCAATATTTGCAAATCTTAGGATATGTCTGTGCATGTCTGGCTTGTTTGCTGCATTCGGTTTTTCATTTTGAAAAATGCAATAATTTGTGAAATACAGTTTTAAGCCTAAACATAAAGTTGAATTAGGCTGTGCAACAATTAGGTTTTATTATTCAACTGCACTGTGTTCAGCCAGTGGGAGTGCAGCTATGACTAATTATCCCCCATGTCTTTTGTCCTCAGATGTATCCAATTTTTTTTTCAACTAAATGACACGTACTGTCTTTCCCTAAAAAAGACTGTCAAATGAACTTGATGGAAAATCTACGCTGCGTCACCAAGAATAGGATGTCGCACTCCCACTGATATTCAGACAGTGTTAGGAAAACTAGGTACAACAGTCTGTGAGCTGTTAGTAGTGAGTGATGGAATACGTACGTACTGTACTGTGAGAAATGTATCTGCCCGCTTCCCGATTTCTTAATTTTTTTTCTTATTGTAATGTTTAGATATTTCAGATCATCCAACTAATTTTGATATAACACGAAGTGAATTTAAGTAATGCAGCTTTAAAATGATCATTTAATCTATTGAAAATAAAGAGTCACTCAAAATCGATGTTACCCTATGTGACAAAGCAATTTCTCTCTAAAGCTAATACATGATTGCGCCACTCCTGGTAATAATGCTTTATAATCAAGCATTTGATGTAATTACATGTGTGCTTCTTAACTTAACTTTGAGAAAAATTTGGTCTTCTCCTTTTTGGATAATTGTTTTCATTAAACAACACTGGAGTTTTTTTGGGCATGAACTGCCTGTCTAAGGTTATGCCACTGCATCTATCAGGGATTCAAGTCAGGACTTTGTCTGGCCACTCCAAAACCTTAATTTTGTTTCTGAGACATTCACAGTTGGACTTGCTTGCGTGCTTTGGATCATTATCTCGCTGCATAACCCAACTGCGCTTGAGCTTCAGGTCACAAATTGATGGCAGGACATTCTTCTTCAGGATTTTCTGGAGGAGAGCAAAATTCATGGTTCTGTCAATTCAGCAATGCAGCCCCAGAACATCACACTACCAATGCTGTGTTTGACTGATGGTATTATGTTCTTAACCCTTAAATGCCCAACTATAATAAAAGTTGAAAGAAAAATCTGTGTGTTCTGTTAATACGTCCTGGGGAGGGGCTAATAACAACCCAATAGCAATTTTTAATTTTTGGTGACCTTTGACCTCATTTTAGTTTTGTGACATATATGTCACAATGGGCATTTCGGGGACCTTATTGCTAAAATGACTTGAATGATAAAACAGTTGACATATAGCTGAAGATTAAGGCATAGCTTATTTAACATTAGCTTACCTGTTTGTCTACTTTATCCAGTGATGAATGGGTGCTGATTTATTGTGTGGATTCCACCATGGGGGCGGCCATATTGGAAAGGTTAGCTGGTGCAGCCAGTGTAGTGTCAGTTCCGCTTTTATGCATCAGATGGCAGCACTGATGGTCTAAATGTGTCACTATGGGCATTAGGTTGCAAAATTTATGTGTGGTCAGTGGTTTTGACAACCCCCAAAATCGTGTGACAAATTTGTCACAGGGGGCATTTAAGGGTTAATATGGAATGCTATGCCAGATGCAGAGGGACCTATATCTTCCAAAAAGGTGCACTTTTCACACAGCAGTCCACAGAATATCATCCCAAAGGTCTTGGGGGTCATGAAGATGTCTCTTGGCATATATTGTGTTATTTTTGGTCCGCGGTGGTTTTCGCCTTGCTGATCTCCCATGGATGCAATTTTTGCCCAGTCTCTTTCTTATTGTGAAATCATGAACACTGACCTTCAATGAGGCAAGTGAGGCCTGCAATGTTTGTAGATGTTAGTCGGGGCTCTTTAGTGACCGCCTATATGAGTCATAAGTGTTCTCTTCAAGGGACTTTGGGGGGCTGGCCTCTCTTTGTGAGGATCACCACTGCTCTGAGTTTTCTCCATTTGTAGATAATGGCTCTCACTGTGGTTTGCTCGAGTCCCAGAGCCTTAGAAAATGGCTTTGTAACCCTCTCCAGACAGATAGATTTCAACGACTTTGTTTCTCATCTGTCTCGGCATTTCTTTAGATCGCAACATCATGCGCTGCTTTTGGCCCACTTTATATCGCCAGACAAGTTCTATTTAGATTCAACAGGGCTGGCAGTAATCATGCCTGGGTGTGAAGTGAAATTGAACCCAATTATCAAAAAATTCTACACTTGGCAATTTCTGACCGCTAGATGGTAGCATAAGCTCTAACTCCATTTGTAAATCAACAAGAGGCTCCTCAGAGCCTGTACTCGGGCCGGGTCTAGGCCTGGGCCAATCGCGAAACCGCACGCGCGCATGAGCAGGATAATCGCGACCCCGAAAAAAAAAAAAAAAAAACAGAGCCGAAACGGGGGCTGCGTCCGAATAGTCAAAAAACTATGGCCTATCCATTAATCCCTAACCACTTTTCTTTAACCTTTGTAGAAAACGTCATAAGGGAAAGGAAAGGTGTTTAAGGGAATTCCTAAGCACTTAGGAAGACAACCGCGCTAATTAGAGAATTCGAATGTACTGACACTAGGCAACGTGATCATGAGTCCCCTGCCCATCATATACGTTTTTTTACGCGATTAGCCGGATGAGTGGTCGCCGCTTTAAATATTGCTGCTGCGCCGAATTGTGGGATAGCTGTATCTCCTCTCTTTACGAAAAGGATGGTTCTGTGTACCCTATGCTAAAGGTGGTAAATTAGGAAGCACACCTTTCCTTAACATCTGAAGAATTCGAATCCACTTATTATGCCTGCCACGTAAATTATTTCCGGATCATTTTTTAGGAGTTAGGAACTTTCCTAAGCAAAAAAGACTATTCGGACGCAGCCTTAGACTCGTGGCCTACCGGCCCGAGTAATAAAGCCACTCCTCCCTCCCCCTCACCTCGGGACTCCCTCGAGCCGTGGTGCATCATGCAGGAGTGCGTTTCCCAAAAGCGTAGTTGCTAAGTTAGCAAATTACAGTACATAATTCGTCTATTCACAGTCAATGAGTCCAACTATATAAGTTAGCATCTGTGATTTCGAGAAACGCATCCCAGATTGGTGTGTGCTGCTTGTGCATGCTCTCGTCATCTTGTGTTTTGGATAAGCCAGCAAAACCAACTCCTACAAAGTTGTTTATTAACCTAATCTTTGCCTTAACCCCAATACTAAGCTTACAGGAGACCTCACACCTAAATTTATCGTTAAACAGAGATAATTATTTTATTTTTTTTGATCATCCATTGGCAAAAATACACTTAGTTTATAGCTCCTTGTATCAGTAGGCAGCAGCGACTGCAACTAGACATCCCCTGCAGATTTTCAAATGACTTTTACCTTACTATCAATTAATTCTCAAATTGACCATCATAAATATTATGCAGGAAAATTTGTACATCTAAAAAGTGCTTAAATATATTGGCATTTAAGTTAACTAAATCATGTCCAACAAATACCTACTTAAACGGGGGGTCTATCTTGAATCAATATACGCCCAGCTGAAATGGGCTTACAGTGCAGACTGTCAATTTCTACGCAACATTAAAGCAATGTTTTCACAACTGAGTGTAAGGCTTAATATGCAGTTAACAATGTGTACAATACATTTAGCAATTGACTCACTAAGATTCCATGCCTCCGTGATGGAGAAAAGGTCACAGACTACAATACCATTGGCAAGGGGGCAACACAGAATACAAAACCATTGGCAAGGGGGCAATACTATGGACCAATACTATGTGACAGGTTGCAGTAATAAGGTGGTGTAAAACAGGTGATGTTAAACAAGTGAGGTACTCTTGTTATAAAATGCGCCTCTGAAAAAATGACATTGTCCGTCAAGTGCAAAGATGGGTTGGGGCTCATCAATTCCAAACAGATGTAAAAGCTTACAATTTATCATGGATCAGACCAGGCACCTTCTTCCGTTGCTCCATAGTCCAGTTCTGATGCTCACATGCCCTTTGAAGGTGCTTTTGGCAGTGAACAAAGGTCAGCATGGGCACTATGGCTTGTGGCTAGACAGCCCCATACGCAGCAAATTGTGATGCATTGTGTGTTCTGACACCTTTTCATCATAGCCAGCATTAAATTTTTTAGCAATTTGTGCGCTACTAGCTCTTCTGAGGGAGCAGACCACACATATAATCTTTCTGTGATCATGCACACCAATGAGCCTTGGACGCCCATGACCCTGTTGCACGGTTGATGGCGGTTGTCCTTCCTTGGACCACTTTTGGTACAACCCCAACTCAGAAAAGGTTGGCATTGTACAAAATGCGCATAAAAAATGAAAGTAGTGATTTCCAATTTACCTTGACTTGCATTTCATTGCAGACATTATGAAGCCAAAGTACTTCATGTTTTAACTTATCAACTTTATTTTATTTGTAAATAGACATCCATTCCCACTATTCAAGCGTGCAACGCATTCCAAAAAGAGTTGAGACAGGGCAATTTACGACTAGGATTGAGCCAAAAAACTTGTATTATGTGATGTGAAACAGCTGATGTCTGCAGGTATTTGTATTCATTATTTGGTGCAAAATCAGTGTTTTGGAAAGGTGCAGTCCTTCAGGGACAAAGATGGACTGAGGACCACCAATTTGCCCACAGATGCCTGGGAAAATCATTGAAAGGTTTCAAAATATTGCTCCACAAATAAAGACAGGATGTAGATATTTCACCTTCTATGGTTTGTAACATAATTTAAGTTTTCAAGGAATCTGGCGAACCTTCTGTGTGTAAAGGGTGAGGGTGCAAGCGTAAGCTGAGTAGGCCAACCTATGATCTCCAATCGCTCAGATGGCACCGCATCAAGAATCGTCATTTATCTTTAATCACATGGGCTCAGGATTACTTTGGCAAACCTTGTTCTACAATGCACAATAACATTCACCAATGCCTGTGAAAACATTACAGTGCAAAAAGGAAGCCTTATCTCAAGTGTCCAGAAGCGCTGTCAACTTCTCTGGGATTGGGAGGTATCTGCGATGGACTAAGACGGAATGCATATTGTGATCAGAATTCATATCTCTGGGCCCATATTCACAAAGCGTCTTAGCGCTAAAAGTTGGTCCTAACTGCCGAATTTAGGAGAAACTCTTAAAAAAATGGGCGTGTCAGTCGTAAATTTAGGACTCCTAATTATTTTAACTAAGTGTTATTCACAAAGCATTCTAGGCCTAAAAGTTGCTCCTAAGTCTGGGAGAGCTTGAAAGTAGTCAAGAGGACTCCTAACTTGCTAAAACCTATTCACAAAGAATCGGAAAATGGCTGCTGCTGTTAAAAGACGGAATGACTTGGAAATTCTGAATGATGCGCAGTTGTTGAAAAGATATAGGATCGACCGTGAAGGGATTTTATTTGTTGTTGACTTGGTGAGGGAGAGAATTACGTCTCCAACCATGAGAAACAACCCAATAAGCACCGAAATTAAATGTTTGATAACACTTCATTACTTGGCCACCGGAAAAATGCAACTTTGCAACGCGGACAATTTAGGGATTTCACAATCATCTGTCAGTCGCTCAATTCAACAAAAATCAATGCGCTCTGTGAACCCCATATCATCCAACAGTTTATCCGGTTTCCAATGGGAATTCGCCAACAACACAGAATCAAACTTGAATTCATGCACATCTCAGGTATGCCCGGTATCATCGGTGCTATTGACGAGACCCATATTCGAATTATTTCTCCGATCCAAGATGAAGAGGTATATGTAAATAGAAAAAAAGTTCATTCCATCAACACCCAGATGGTATTTGATGCCGAATACAATATTTTGGACATTGTTGCGAAATGGCCTGGATCCACGCACGACTCGCATTTTAATGGAAAGCAGCTTATTGTTATGGTTCTGCCTCATGTGTGCTGTTTTGTCATTGTGCTTGTGCTTTTTCTCCCGTGCCTTACTTTCGTTTTATTTTTCAGCTTTCATTCTGCCGTCTGATGATCAATTCCCTCTCTGCCAATCTCCAGTGATGTCGCGTGACAGCCTTCAGCATGCCTGCGTCTCGTTGTCCAATCACATTTCCTCTTTCGGTTTTGGCTGTGGTATTTCATTCATTGTTTCCACCTGTGCTTAACTCTGGGTCTCGTTAAACTGAGTGAATGCGTTCTCTGATAGGATAATTACTAACCGTACTAACCAGCACTTATTTGAGGGTGATTGTAAATATTTCGTCACGTAGTATTAATCTTAATTAACTCATTAGCGAGTGCGAGCGTTTCTAGCTTTAGTAATGCCTGCCTAAGCTTTCCCTGATTAACTGCGTTTAAAGCTGTGCTTTCCTTTGCTTCTCTTGTGGTGCTTTTTACTCGTCACGTTTAGATTACCTCAATCTAAACTGTCTAGTTTGATTGATGGTCTCAGCGTCTTGTCTCGAGTCATTATGGTTTACCCGGTCCTCGTTAATTTGTTTATTAATCCCATGTGTTTCTGTTCCAGTCGAGATTGCTTTTCGAGTCCCCGCCTCCTCTCGTGACTATAAATATGGCAGAGATGGGAGGAGACATCAGACGGAACTTTGTTAGACTCTGCATGGTGAAATCACAGCTCCTTGTGCCTTCCGAGTATTTCCTTTGTATGATTCCCGAGTCTTGTCTGCCCCTTGTTGAAGTCTCCCAGTGTGTGTCCCCGTCAGTCTGGTTAGGTTCAGTTTTTGTTTTTCTAGTTTAGCCACGCTTGGAGTGTGTACTTCTGTTTCCCCCTGCCTTGGGCAGTGTACCTTAGATTTCCCATTTGTTCAGTGCATGCGCACGGTGTTTTATTTCTGGCCTGTGTGCCTATTTTCTCCTAGTGTTTTGTGTTTAAATAAACACTTCAGTTCCTGCATCTGGTGTTCCCCTGCCTACTTCTTAACACTTATGCCAATTATTTGACAGGCATTATGTGCCTGTGGGATGCCACTTGCTCGGGGAAAGTGGCTTTGGTCCTGTATCTCCTCCTGCTATGTATGAATTATTTTATTAGGCTATTGAGCAGGGGTTACATTTAATAGATCATAATACCAGCCTATGTCATATTTTGTAGGCATATTTTAATTGTTGGCTATAAATTACAAACCAAGCTTAGTATGCTTTCCTGTTTGAACGATAGCCTGTTTATAGGCTGCAATCTCGGACCTCCCCTGTGATTGCAGCCCATACCACCGCTTCTTGCAGTCGTCTGCCGTCCGAGACACCGAGGGGAATGCAGCATTGATCTGTTGGCTGATATTATCCCACGCATCCCGCTTGGATTTGCTGTTCACCTCTGAGCCAAATTTCCCTTTGATTACATGCTTTCACTCCAGCACTAACTGGGCCAGCAGCAGTAACTGGTCGTGGCTCCAGTTGGGCTTTCGCATCTCTTTTGAACTTTCATCCATGACAGTTTAGGGCAAACAAACTTGAACAGCCCGACATTTAAATGATCGCAACATATTCTCATTGGGTAATAAGTTGCTAATTATTGGGGCAAATGACGCATTTTATTATTGACTCGTTTTATGCTATTGGTGTTTTTACAACTATCTCTTTCCTATGTCTGTTTATTTGCCGAGAGCGTGATATGTGGGGACTGCACATAGTGCATTTTCAGGAGTGCTCAACATGTTATCTTATGGGACAAACCAGCTGCTTGGACTATTTCCTCATTTTTTTCCTCCATGGGTTGTATGTGGGATATTTTTTTCAACGGGCTGCCCTGTCATCAAACAACCAATCACCGTGCTCTTTGTCCCAAGACTTGTGCATGAGAATTGACGTCATCCATAGCAACGGAGATGTACTCCCACCTATGTCAGAGTTACTCCTAGTTTAGGAGTCAGTGGCGGGCGGTGGACGGAAAACTGGGGGGGCGGAAAACATCCTTTGAAACGGATGAGATTAGTGACCCGATTTCAATCATTGTTCTTGGTCAACATGTTAGTTTCCCTTATTATGAAATGTTTAGGCGAGTGAATAATAAATTCTATAAAATGTTTAATTCACATGCCTTACTAGGCAACTCTTCACGAAAAAACCACTGTGGATTTTCCGCGTTAAATTTTGTCACATCCTAAGCAAGTCGTCAAACCTGTCTGTAATGATTGTTTAATTGAAAAAGATTGAAATGCGCTTTTTTGCGTTCAACTGGTGCGTTTGATTTCTCGTCTTAATGAAGACAATTAGCTACACCTGAGAGGGGAGAGTTAAAGTGTGTTTTACCAGGGAAATTGACTGAAAACAGATCAAGACTAATAAGCAGTTTAAAGACATGTTTATCACCCTCCTTGTTCTCTGTCCACCACTGCTAGGAGTTACCAGTTTTCTTAACTAAAAGTTACTCTCAGCGGCTTTGTGAATAACTTTTAAGATTTTACTCCTACATAAAATGTTTTAGCGCGACTTAGGAGTACTCCTAGTGGTAAGATAAGATGCTTTGTGAATACGAGCCCTGGTCTTTTTTGGAAAGAAATGGAAACCGCATGCTCTGCACCAGAGAAGAAATAACCATCCAGACTGTTACCAGCAATAAGCAGAAAAGCCATGGTCTTTAATGTAATGGGGTTGTGTCAGTGCCCTTGGCAAGAGAAACTTGCACTTCTGTAAAGCCAGTATTAGTGCTGAAAAAGGTGCATTATAATGTTGTCGCGACAAATGCTGACATCAAGACATTTTTCTGGGGACAGAAATATAAAACTTTTGTCCTGATTAGCCAGAGCTGAGCATCACAGTGCAGCATCAAATTTGTCTTCAAAAAGTATCAAGAGATATAACGATGTCCACGAGTGTTATTGTATTTATGGTAACAGAATCATATTGCAAAGCAATTTAATGTACCTATATGGATGAAAACCATTTTCGTGGTAAGAGTGTGTAGAATGTTGCCCACCATGAGATGGCCGCAAATGTCCATCTTTTGCTGCACATGGTCATAATGTCAGTAAGGTTATTTACACACTCACTCTTCTATTCAAATTATGTTCTGTTGAGGATCATATTTCAGTATTACTCATATTCATCAATAATCATAATAGGTAACCATATTTTGTGAGCAGCAGAACACACACACACACACACACACAAGCAGCTCACACATAAGCAGTTGATTTCTGTAGAGGAGGTTCAAAGGATTTAATCCGTTCAGTTCAATTAATCAATATCCGTTCAGTAGAATCCTTAGTCTTATTTATTACTGGAAACATCAGTTGAGCCATTTACGTATTGATTTGCATCCCATTTTTAAATGTGTTTTTCTTTATTTAGAATGTTTTTTTATTTCTTTTTTTAAGGGAACAATACCTCCCTGTGCCTGTCCCTCAGCAATACAATATTTTTTTGCCTACTTTTTTAGCCATACTCAAGAATTTTTTGCTTATACCATGGCTTCCAGAATTAATGCGAGAGGGAAATGGGGAAGAACCCAGAAAACCCACGCAAGAACTTTAACGAGAACTTCACTTGCAACAACATGATTGGATAGAATGGAATCAGGCCGGGATAGGACTCACTTTCTTTAAAAACATCTGGAGATAGAACGAGATGGACCTGAAATGCACCAAAACAGGGGTCGTAATTCTGGCAGACGTTGACATGTTTAAAGAGTTAACCTCCCTTACCATTGTAGAAATATCACTGAAAATGTGAAAAAATGGAGAGAGAAAAAAGCAGCACTGAGGTGACAAATTACCATTTTTCTAATTGGAAACACTGCTCTTGCAAAAGTGCTTTAGATATTTCAAAGTTAAAGCCATTTTTTCAGGGGGTTTTTCCATTTATATATTAATCTAAACATGTTGCACCCTCAATTTTTTTTTTCATTTAAAAATATGGATTTTTTTTGTGCCTTGGAGGTCATATCTTACTTTGGAGACTTCTTTTTTTCATTTTCTTATGATAAGCTAGCCTATTTAGAGCATTGGTTCTCAAACTTGGTTTTGGGGGACCACTGTGTGTATGTTGGTTTTGTTCCAAGCACTGTTGCAATCCCAAAATTAGAAAGTAGTCAATTTTTCTGATTTGCACTATGCATGTTAATTGGCATTATTTACCATTTTGACACATTATTTCAGAATGCATGCTATACATGCCTAGAAGAGTTTCATATTCATATTGTAGCCTGCTATATTGCAAAAGACTTTTTATTGCCTAAATAGAGGCAAAAATTGTTACCAATGAATTAAAAAGATCACCAGGCTTTTAACTGTTGAAACTGTGGAAACCTGTTTTCTAACATGAATACTTATTACGTGATGGACAATTCAAAAACAAAGCTAATTGCAATGAATCAAACCTTTTTGTGTTAATTTTGTTTTAAAGAACATGAAGCCCTATGTTCAGAGAACAAATCACATTTGTACTCTGAACAACATATTTAATCAGCACAAACTTGAATTTGATCAGAGAAAGCGTGTTGCCATGTTTGTCGTTGTTACTTTGAAAAAAGAAAAATAAACATAATTATAGCTGCTGTGCAGCAATGGTCGTGCAGCTGTAATGGCCGATAGAGTAGGGAGGCCAAATACAGCAGAGGGAGAGAATGAGACCGGCAAGGACTTAAAATACCCACAGGGAGAAATAAAAACGAGGCAACAGAAACAGCTCTCGCACTTCCAAAAAGGACGCCCAACAATCCGAACCAGAGAAAAAAGCGAGAGAGGAAAAACAAACAGGGAGAGCGAAAGGGAAATATCTCGAGGACCGAGAAAGACAAGGCACCTTAATTGGAGCGACACCAAAGAAAGAGAAGGAAGGAATCAAAAAGGAAATTCCCTAATCAAAATATATATCGCAAATATACCGCGAAGGCTTTCGCCACAAATCCCTCACTAGAGATATCTTCTGGCTGCAGTGAAAACTGAAATCAGACACTCCAGCCAGGGGCGTAGCTAGGGATTTTGGGCCCCCCGAAAGATTTTTTTGATTTTTTTTTTACAAATATCTATGCATTTTTGTCTATTTTTTAACTCTTAATTTCCTTGTACTAAAAGCAATAGTTTATTTGCTTCACATTACTTTGTGTTTATTAGCATATTCCAAAAGTAGGATATTATATCTACCATTTAAGCATCTAACCCCCACATTAGGACAATTCTTATAACACTGCATAAATATTTCTTGACTTTACCACTTGCGGTTCTTTATGTACCTTACACGGTTGCACTTTATAAAATCACGTTATACCAGGTTCTTTCAGATTTGAACAAGATTCCAACTGCTGGGTTTTATTTAGAGGTGAAAAAAGTACACAACTTTTGTACTCAAGTAGAAATTCAGTTTCTCTGGTTAAAATTAACTTAAGCAAAACTAAAAGTACTGGTCTATTCATCTATTCAAGTGAAAGTACAAAGCAGGCCCGGCGCTAGAACAGGGAATCGGGGGGGGGCACAGACACATCCCTTTATAAGTCCCGGCTAGTTCTCAATCATTTCCTTTTGTTGACGCGTTTTTCAGTTATCGTAATTGGCATCTGAAGACACGGCTTCTCTCCACATGCGATCTAACAGCGATGAAATCATGGGCTAAATTCAGTAAAGTGGCGGAACCAGAACTGAGAATTGGGTGCACAAAACATCAGTTTAAAACAATTATTAGTCCTGACCTGTTCTCAGTCATTTTCATGATCAACAAAAGGTTCACTCCGAGAGCACTCCACACTTAACAGGTGCTGCTTGTTCTCTCCGATTACGTAAGATGACAATCATTCATCTGGACGCGTATTTGCTGTATTTAAATCAATGTTATTCAAAATTGCATACCTGCGCTGCGCAGTCTCGCACACTCATCTATTCGTCCAGTCGCCCACTTGCTTCACTGTCCCAGGGCTCTCAAGAATTACGCATTGAGCGTGAGACACACGCATTTCAATAAGTTCACACACTCTCACGCCACACATGACATTTCTCACGCTGAGAAGTGATAAAATCGCCGCACATTAGTAACATAGACTATATATAAAAGAGATTAGTAATCTATGAATGGATGAGGTAAAGGCAGACTGCTCTGCTTGAATCAGCAACCTATCAGCCAATCAGAAAATAGTATTTCTTGTTGCTAGGTGAAATAGCAGCGCCGTAATCACGTCCTCCACACGCGCGCGAATGCTGCTTTTGTGTGCACACGTCAAAGAAGAGCTGGTAGTGGAAGCCCGAAATCGGGTAATCCCTTCCATCACTTAATTTTTTATTTATTTTTTACAAAAGCTGCTTATTTTAGTCGACGAACTATGCAGGATATTTGCTTTATGGATCATTTTTTGCCTCAGTTTAACAGCTTTGGACGGTTATGGTTAGATGAATTGACTTGTTACGGGGAGAGTGGGGACTCTGCCCCCATGTAGTGTATTTTGGCTGAAAACAAACCCTGATCCGATCCGGTGTCACAGGTGGTACCGCAACATCTCTTGTTTGTGACAGACAAAACGATACAAATACACAAAAGAATTATTTAATTTAGCCTTTATTATACTGGGGAGTCCCACTGAAATAAAAAAAAAGTACAGGTATGGCTAAACATTATCTTGTTCAAAATCTAACAACTACTCCAAGGGTAAACGCTAGCAAGTTGAAATCAAATTTTTAAGCTCATGTCACATAGCATTCGCAAATGCCGTAGCTGGCCAGCTAACTCGTATTCGTGACACTAAGCACAGCTGTTAGCTGTGTTGTAAAATGCTTGATTTTGCAAAGTAAAAGGAAATATTCACGCAACATGCAGATATAAGATAGATACTTGTATATCGCAACGTTTAATTGCTCGCCTACTTGAGCTACCACTTCTGACAACAAGATGCGACGGATAACCCGGTCAGCATTCATTCTGCAAATAGCCTACAACGCGCACAAAACTTCCGCGACCGATCCTGGTGTGCCATCTAGTGATAGAATATTGTAACTGCGCGCATAAATTTGCAGCTGCACGTCCACTGGCGGACACATCTGCACAAAGATACATCGTTGTTCTTCGCGAACGCGCCAAATCCGGATAATCCGTAAATGATGAATTCAATTAATATTTTAATTTGAAACGATTAACTAAGTTGCCAGTGTCAAAGTAACGAAGTGAAAGTACACTTTTTTTTTTTAATGTAGTAGAGTAAAAGTCCCCGTTTAAAAAAAAAAATCATAATTAATATACAAATCCTCAAAAAAAAAAAAAACCAACTTAACTGCTGTAACGAAGTACATGTACTTAAGTTACTATGCACCTTTGAAAACGGGAGTATCATGCACCTCCGGAGAAAATCTCACGCTAGCTTGCATTCAGAACTTGAGAGCCCTGCTGTACAACCAGCCGGCAAGTCGCTTGTGCCTTGCAGGTGTAGCAGCTAAGGATACCTCAGCACCTGCTGCATCAGAGGAGCACTCGGCTTCAACTTCACATTGTTCTTCTGGGGGGTCACTGAGTGGGAGAGGAATCAGAGGATCCTCCGTTTTGGTGGCGAGAGTGGGCCCACTGTGCTAGCTGCCCCAGCATCATCTTTCGGTGCCTCTTCATCTCTGAGTGCCATATTTTTGGATGTGAACCCAAAGTGTACGAGTGATACACTCTGGTTTAGTTTTCGTTTGCTCGTCATTTTTAGTACGACTTCTCAACGTTATGTCTTTCTTCTGTTTGGCACGCATGGCTAATTTGCATACGTGCACAGGACTGGCTGGCTCCGCTTGGCAAAAAATAGAACATATTTGTGAATAAATATTTTGAATTCTGTATACTGGACATGGTGTGCTTAAAAACATTTTAGTGACCATTAGTGACAATAAAATATTTTATTTTTTATTTCTAAAGACAAAATTTGAGACCTCTTCAAATTTTGCTTTTGAGGCTTTCAGGGGGTCTCATGGGTTAATCGGGGGGATTCGGATCCCCCCGTATTTCGCACACTGCTCCAGCGACCTCCAGCAAATCTTGCTGACCTCCAGGCTTGAAGAGGTTGAAAGTCTTGAAGCCATAACCTTTAAGCGGCATCACTCTTCCTGTTTAGTCACCTTTCTCCTCCCCTCGAGGCTTGCTCTCCGGCGCAGCGCAAGGGGTGGACTATACCATTTGTAATTTTTAGAAGGGGGGAGCAGAGGCCCCTAGTATTTTATTTTACTCTATTTGAGACCAACTTTAATCTTTTGACCAATCTATTTAGTTGCTTTTGACTCAATAATAACATTAATTACTAAGAAAAAATTAAATTAATTAAAAAAAATTACACTTTTCATTCCAGGCTTCTCATGGGCCCCTCTCCCACTGTGGGCCCGGGTAATCAGTACCCTTTTTCCCCCCCGTGCTACGCCCCTGACTCCAGCAAAGGAGGCGTGGCGGACATCCAACTTATATAGACTTAGGGGAATGTGCCGCCCACGCCTGATGAACCAGCTGGGAAAAGAATCCTATAGAAAAGGAATCTGATATTGTCCCGGGATGAGAGCCACAAAGAAAGGTCCTTCACACACGCACACCATCTAAACCATGACAGGATCCCCCCCCAAGGAATGGCTCTGGACGTTCCACCAGAACCTCGTGCACGGAACTCTGAGGTAAGGGTGGGATCCAGGATATCCCGAGAAGGGACCCAGCACCGCTCCTCAGGTCCATATCCCTCCCAATCGACTAAGAATTGGACCCTGCGCCCGACACGCCTCTCGGCAAGGATGCAACGCATGGTGTAAACCGACCCCCCCTCAAACATCCGTAGTGGCGGCAGTGGTTTGTCGACCGGTGCCAGGACGCTAGTGCTAACCGGTTTGAGCTGAGAAACGTGAAAAGAAGGGTGGATGTGCAAGGATCTAGGGAGCTGCAACCGGACGGTGACTGGGTTGATCTTCCGCACGATTTTGAAAGGGCCAATGAAGCGGGGAGCTAACTTCCGTGACTCCACCCTCAAAAGAAGGTCCCGAATGGAAAGTCAAACCCTCTGGCCAAAGATGAATGGTATCGGTCAAACCATTCGTGAGATATCGCGTTCACAATAAACGGGACATGACGGACGGACGGTCCATTAGCTATCGTGGCAGTGGGGGACAAAAACCACTCTGAGAGTGTGTTGCAGGTATTTATGTGGACCTATTTTGCCAGTGTAATGATTGGACCAACAACATATGATGTATAGTCTGATTTGTGTTATGTTTGGCTATTTTGTGCATTTATGGCGCCTCCTATTGGTCGATTTGATTGAAACTTTCAGGCTATGTTTCAGGTTCTTATGTGGACATATCCTGTGAGTTTTGTAATGATTGGAAAAACTATTTATGATTTATAGTCTGATTTGTGTTATACCACGTTGCTTTGTTTTGCATTTATAGCGCCCCCTATCAGTCAATTTGAATGAAATTTTCTTGATATGTTTCAGGTACTTATATGAATATATCCTGTGAGTTTTATGGCTATAGGACAAACAATTGCTGATTTATAGTCTGATTTGTGTTATAGCGCCCCCTATAGGCCGATTTGCATGGAACTGTCAAGGTATGTTCCTGGTACTTATATGGACATATTCTGCAAGTTCTGTGATGATTGGCCCATTGGTTGTTGAATTTTGTCCATTTTTTTGCTAAGCCACGCCCCTGCTGAAGTTCATTGGTCAATATCTTGGAAATGAAATGAGATTTCAACAAGCTTTATGCAATCTTTGATAAGCTTGGTCTACTGATGATCCACAGCTAATTTGGAAGGAATCGGACCTATGGCCTAGGAGGAGATGTCAAAAATGTGTTTTTCAAATAATTCAAAATTTCGGAAAATCAAATATGGCGGATCTCAGAGTTCCTTACAGGAAAGTTGTAGAGATTCGTCCAAGGAATGTTTGTACCAAGTTTCGTGTGAATTGGACTTACAGCCTAGGAGTTATGACCTTTAAAGTGAAAACCTGTTTTTCTTGAATTATAGCGCCACCATCAGGCCGATTGAGTTAAAAATGCCTTGGTCAGCATTTACACACAACTTCCAACCAATGTGCAAAATTTCAGGTCTCTACCATTTACCATCTCAAGGGAATTTGTCAAAACATTTCTGAAGAAGAAGAAAAATAATAATAATAATAATAAATATAGCATAGCGGCAATTCCGGGGTTCAAGCCACGAAAGACCATTAGTAGTTGAAAGCTCTAACAGCTTAATTAACAAGTGTTGCCACTAAACGTGGCCATGTCCCCGCCAGGTGACGGAAATCGCCTATGGCATATCACAAAATTACACATTGAAGCCAAAGATGAATTAAATTGGTCAAAGCGTTTCAAGATTTTGCGTTCACAACAAATGGGGCGGACGGACGGACGGCGGACGGATGGACTGATGGAGCTGAATACTACGCCCCCCGGCCTTAATACTCCTTGACCCCAAGGATGAATGGAATCGGTCAAACCGTTCTTGAGATATCGCGTTCACAACAAACGGGATGGGATGGACCGACAGCGGACGGATGGAGATGAATTCTATATCCTCCGCCCTAATGCACCTTGACACCAAAGATGAATGGAACCGGTCAAACTGTTCTTGAGATATCATGTTGACAAGGTATTTGTAAGTGGTCAAATGGTCGTAATGACCTTGAGAATAATGGCAAGGTCACGTAAATCGAGTGAGTTGTGAGCACCCCCTAATACACCTTGAACCAAAGATGAATGGAATCGGTCAAACCTTTCTTGAGATATCGTGTTCACAAACAAACGGGACATGACGGACAGACAGCGGGCGGAACCCCACCCCTAATACACCTTGAAACCAAAGACGAATGGAATCGGTCAAACCGTTCTTGAGATATCATGTTCACAACAAACGGGACATGACGGACAGATGGACGACGGACGGAGCTGAATACTATGTCCCCCAAAATACACCTTGACACCAAAGATGAATGGAATCGGTCAAACCTTTCTTGAGATATCGCGTTCACAACAAACGGGACATGATGGACAGACGGACGGGCGGGACGGAGCTGAATACTATGTCCCCCACCCCTAATACACCTTGACACCAAAGATGAATGGAATCGGTCAAACCGTTCTTGAGATATCACGTTCACAACAAACGGGACGGGGGATGGACCGGCTGGGCGGACGGATGGAGATGAATACTATATCCCGCCCCTAATACACCTTGACATCAAAGATGAATGGAATCGCTCGAACGGTCTTGAAATCTGTTCTTGAGATATCATGTTGACGGATGGATGGGCTGAATTTGTCCCCGCCGCTAATGGACACCAAAGATGGTCGTCGAATGACCTTGAGATAGAATAATGGCAAGACAGGCGGACGGACGGCTGGGCGGACGGATGGAGCTGAATACTATGTCCCCCCCCCTAATACACCTTGACACCAAAGATGAATGGAATCGGTCAAACCTTTCTTGAGATATCGTGTTCACAACAAAACGGGACACGGACAGACAGATGGATATCGGGCTGAATACCCCACCCCTAATACCCTTGACACCAAAGATGAATGGAATCGGTGAACCCTTCTTGAGATAAACCAACAAAGACGGGACTGGACAGGCGGATCGGACGGTCGGATGGAACTGAATACTATGTGAGATATACACC
Organism: Gymnothorax javanicus; assembly: GCA_029692085.1. NCBI lineage: Eukaryota > Metazoa > Chordata > Actinopteri > Anguilliformes > Muraenidae > Gymnothorax > Gymnothorax javanicus. Next base: position 32,078,431 of record CM056196.1, read on the forward strand.
TTGAAAGATGAATGGAATCGGTTGAACGTTCTTGAGATATCACGTTTACAACATGGGACAGGACGGATGGGGCGGACGGAGCTGAGCTGAATACTATGTCCCCTTGACATCCCCTAATACACCTTGACACCAAAGATGAATGGAATCGGTCAAACCTTTCTATTGAGATATCACCTTGACATCACAACAAACGGGACAGATATGGACAGACGGACGGACAGGGACGGGAGCTGAATACTATGTCCCCCCCCCTAATACACCTTGACATCAAAGATGAATGGAATCGATTGAACCGTTCTTGAGATATCACGTTTACAACAAACGGGACGGGACAGACGGACGGACAGGCGGCCGGGCGGATGGATGGAGCTGAATACTATGTCCCCCGCCCTAATACATCTTGACACCAAAGATGAATGGAATGGTCAAACCGTTCTTGAGATATCATGTTGACAAGGAATTTGTAAGTGGTCAAACGGACGTAATTAGAGAATAATGCCAAGGTCACGGATGGATCTGCTGAATCGGTGGTCACACAAATATACCTTAACACCAAAGATGAATGGAATCGGTCAAACCGTTCTTGAGATATCACGTTTACAACAAACGGGACGGGACAGACGGACGGACGGACGGGCGGACGGATGGACTGAATACTATGTCCCCGCCCCTAATACACCTTGACATCAAAGATGAATGGAATCGTTCGAACTGTTCTTGAGATATCATGTTTACAACAAACGGGACAGGACAGACAGACGGACGGGCGGACAGAAGCTGAATACTATGTCCCCCGCCCTAATACACCTTGACATCAAAGATGAATGGAATCGTCGAAACCGTTCTTGAGATATCATGTTTACAACAAAACGGGACAGGACGGACGGACAGACGGCCGGGCGGATGGATGGAGCTGAATACTATGTCCCCGCCGCTAATACACCTTGACACCAAAGAAGAATGGAATTGGTCAAACCGTTCTTGAGATATCATGTTGACAAGGAATTTGTAAGTGGTCAAATGATCGTAATGACCTTAAGAATAATGCCAAGGTCACGGAAATCTACTGGGGTCGGAGTATCACACAAATATACCTTAACACCAAAGATGAATGGAATCGGTCAAACCGTTCTTGAGATATCGCATTCAGAACAAACGGGACATGACGGACGGCCGGACGGAGCTGAATACAATGTCCCCTGCTCCGCTCGCTATCGTGGCGGCAGGGGACAAAAACCACTTCATGAGGGTGTTGCAGGTTTTTATGTGGACCTATTTTGCCAGTGTAATGATTGGACTAACAACTAATGATGCATAGTCTGATTTGTGTTATGTTAGGTTATTTTGTGCATTTATGGCACCCCCTACTGGTCAATTTGATTGAAACTTTCAGGCTATATTTCAAGGTTCTTATGTGGACATGTCCTGTGAGTTTTGTAATGATTGGAAAAACTATTTATGATTTATAGTCTGATTTGTGTTATACCACGTTGCTTTGTTTTGCATTTATAACGCCCCCAATAGGACAATTTGAATGAAATTTTCAGATGAATATATGTTTCAACTGCTGATTTATAGTCTTATACGCTGCTTTGTTTTGAATATATCCTGTATGAGTTTTATGTGAGTTTTATAGGACAAACAATTGCTGATTCATAGTCGGATTTGTTTGTTATACCATGCTGCTTTGTTTTGCAGTTATAGCGCCCCCTATCAGTCAATTTGAATGAAATTTGCTGGGTATGTTTCAGGTACTTATATGAATATATCCTGTGAGTTTTATGGCTATAGGACAAACAATTGCTGATTTATAGTCTGATTTGTGTTATAGCGCCCCCTATGGGCTGATTTGCATGAAACTGTCAAGGTATGTACCTGGTACTTATATGGACATATTCTGCAAGTTCTGTGATGATTGGCCCAATGGTTGTTGAATTTTGTCCATTTTTTGCTAAGCCACGCCCTGCTGAAGTTCATTGGTCAATATCTTGGAAACGAAATGAGATTTCAACAAGCTTTGTGCAACCTTTGATAATCTTGGTCCACTGATGATCCACAGCAAATTTCGAAGGAATCGGACCTACGGCCTAGGAGGAGATGTCAAAAATGTGTTTTTCAAAGAATTCAAAATTTCGGAAAATCAAATACGGCGGATCTTAGAGATCCTTATGGGAAAGTTGTAGAGAATGGACCAAAGAATTTCTGTACCAAGTTTCGTGTGAATTGGACTTACAGCCTAGGAGTTATGACCTTTAAAGTGAAAACCTGTTTTTCTTGAATTATAGCGCCACCATCAGGCCGATTGAGTTAAAAATGCCTTGGTCAGCATTTACACACAACTTCCAACCAATGTGCAAAATTTCAGGTCTCTACCATTTACCATCTCACGGGAATTTGCGAAAACATTTCTGAAGAAGAAGAAAAATAATAATAATAATAATAAATATAGCCGCAAGCGGCAATTCCGGGGTTCAAGCCACGAAAGACCATTAGTAGTTGAAAGCTCTAACAGCTTAATTAACAAGTGTTGCCACTAAACGTGGCCATGTCCCCCGCCAGGTGACGGAAATCGCCTGGGGTCGGCATATCACAAAATTACACATTGAAGCCAAAGATGAATTAAATTGGTCAAAGCGTTCTCGAGATTTTGCGTTCACAACAAATGGGACGTGGACGGACGGGACGGCGGACGGATGGACTGATGGAGCTGAATACTACGTCCCCCGGCCTTAATACTCCTTGACCCCAAGGATGAATGGAATCGGTCAAACCGTTCTTGAGATATCGCGTTCACAACAAACGGGATGGGATGGACCGACAGCCGGACGGATGGAGATGAATTCTATATCCTCCGCCCCTAATACACCTTGACACCAAAGATGAATGGAACCGGTCAAACTGTTCTTGAGATATCATGTTGACAAGGTATTTGTAAGTGGTCAAATGGTCGTAATGACCTTGAGAATAATGGCAAGGTCACGTAAATCGAGTGAGTTGTGAGCACCCCCCTAATACACCTTGACACCAAAGATGAATGGAATCGGTCAAACCTTTCTTGAGATATCGTGTTCACAACAAACGGGACATGACGGACAGACAGACAGGCGGAACCCACCCCTAATACACCTTGAAACCAAAGATTTAATGGAATCGGTCAAACCGTTCTTGAGATATCACGTTCACAACAAACGGGACATGACGGACAGATGGACGACGGACGGAGCTGAATACTATGTCCCCCCCCTAATACACCTTGACACCAAAGATGAATGGAATCGGTCAAACCTTTCTTGAGATATCGCGTTCACAACAAACGGGACATGATGGACAGACGGACGGGCGGACGGAGCTGAATACTATGTCCCCCACCCCTAATACACCTTGACACCAAAGATGAATGGAATCGGTCGAACCGTTCTTGAGATATCACGTTCACAACAAACGGGACGGGACAGACGGACGGACGGCTGGGCGGACGGATGGAGCTGAATACTATGTCCCCCGCCCCTAATACACCTTGACATCAAAGATGAATGGAATCGTTCGAACCGCTCTTGAGATATCATGTTTACAACAAACGGGACAGGACGGACGGACAGACGGCCGGGCGGATGGATGGAGCTGAATACTATGTCCCCCGCCGCTAATACACCTTGACACCAAAGATGAATGGAATCGGTCGAACCGTTCTTGAGATATCACGTTCACAACAAACGGGACGGGACAGACGGACGGACGGCTGGGCGGACGGATGGAGCTGAATACTATGTCCCCCGCCCCTAATACACCTTGACATCAAAGATGAATGGAATCGTTCGAACTGCTCTTGAGATATCATGTTTACAACAAACGGGACAGGACGGACAGACGGACGGGCGGACGGAACTGAATACTATGTCCCCCGCCCCTAATACACCTTGACATCAAAGATGAATGGAATCGTTCGAACCGCTCTTGAGATATCATGTTTACAACAAACGGGACAGGACGGACGGACAGACGGCCGGGCGGATGGATGGAGCTGAATACTATGTCCCCCGCCGCTAATACACCTTGACACCAAAGATGAATGGAATTGGTCAAACCGTTCTTGAGATATCATGTTGACAAGGAATTTGTAAGTGGTCAAATGATCGTAATGACCTTAAGAATAATGCCAAGGTCACGGAAATCTACTGGGGTCGGCGTATCACACAAATATACCTTAACACCAAAGATGAATGGAATCGGTCAAACCGTTCTTGAGATATCGCATTCAGAACAAACGGGACATGACGGACGGCCGGACGGAGCTGAATACAATGTCCCTGCTCCGCTTCGCTATCGTGGCGGCAGGGGACAAAAACCACTTCATGAGGGTGTTGCAGGTTTTTATGTGGACCTATTTTGCCAGTGTAATGATTGGACTAACAACTAATGATGCATAGTCTGATTTGTGTTATGTTAGGTTATTTTGTGCATTTATGGCACCCCCTACTGGTCAATTTGATTGAAACTTTCAGGCTATATTTCAAGGTTCTTATGTGGACATGTCCTGTGAGTTTTGTAATGATTGGAAAAACTATTTATGATTTATAGTCTGATTTGTGTTATACCACGTTGCTTTGTTTTGCATTTATAACGCCCCCAATAGGACAATTTGAATGAAATTTTCAGAGTATGTTTCAAGTACTTATATGAATATATCCTGTGAGTTTTATGGCTATAGGACAAACAATTGCTGATTCATAGTCGGATTTGTGTTATACCATGCTGCTTTGTTTTGCAGTTATAGCGCCCCCTATCAGTCAATTTGAATGAAATTTGCTGGGTATGTTTCAGGTACTTATATGAATATATCCTGTGAGTTTTATGGCTATAGGACAAACAATTGCTGATTTATAGTCTGATTTGTGTTATAGCGCCCCCTATGGGCTGATTTGGATGAAACTGTCAAGGTATGTACCTGGTACTTATATGGACATATTCTGCAAGTTCTGTGATGATTGGCCCAATGGTTGTTGAATTTTGTCCATTTTTGTGCTAAGCCACGCCCCTGCTGAAGTTCATTGGTCAATATCTTGGAAACGAAATGAGATTTCAACAAGCTTTGTGCAATCTTTGATAAGCTTGGTCCACTGATGATCCACAGCAAATTTCGAAGGAATCGGACCTACGGCCTAGGAGGAGATGTCAAAAATGTGTTTTTCAAAGAATTCAAAATTTCGGAAAATCAAATACGGCGGATCTTAGAGATCCTTATGGGAAAGTTGTAGAGAATGGACCAAAGAATTTCTGTACCAAGTTTCGTGTGAATTGGACTTACAGCCTAGGAGTTATGACCTTTAAAGTGAAAACCTGTTTTTCCTGAATTATAGCGCCACCATCAGGCCTACTGAGTTAAAAATGCCTTGGTCAGCATTTACACACAACTTCCAACCAATGTGCAAAATTGCAGGTCTCTACCATTTACCATCTCACGGGAATTTGTGAAAACATTTCTGAAGAAGAAGAAAAATAATAATAATAATAATAAATATAGCCGCAAGCGGCAATTCCGGGGTTCAAGCCACGAAAGACCATTAGTAGTTGAAAGCTCTAACAGCATAATTAACAAGTGTTGCCACTAAACGTGGCCATGTCCCCCGCCAGGTGACGGAAATCGCCTGGGGTCGGCATATCACAAAATTACACATTGAAGCCAAAGATGAATTAAATTGGTCAAAGCGTTCTCGAGATTTCGCGTTCACAACAAATGGGACGTGATGGACGGACGGCCGGACGGATGGACTGATGGAGCTGAATACTACGTCCCCCGGCCTTAATACTCCTTGACCCCAAGGATGAATGGAATCGGTCAAACCGTTCTTGAGATATCGCGTTCACAACAAACGGGATGGGATGGACCGACAGCCGGACGGATGGAGCTGAATTCTACATCCTCCGCCCCTAATACATCTTGACACCAAAGATGAATGGAACCGGTCAAACTGTTCTTGAGATATCATGTTGACAAGGTATTTGTAAGTGGTCAAATGGTCGTAATGACCTTGAGAATAATGGCAAGGTCACGTAAATCGAGTGAGTTGTGAGCACCCCCCTAATACACCTTGACACCAAAGATGAATGGAATCGGTCAAACCTTTCTTGAGATATCGTGTTCACAACAAACGGGACATGACGGACAGACAGACGGGCGGAACCCCACCCCTAATACACCTTGAAACCAAAGACGAATGGAATCGGTCAAACCGTTCTTGAGATATCACGTTCACAACAAACGGGACATGACGGACAGATGGACGCACGGACGGAGCTGAATACTATGTCCCCTCCCTAATACACCTTGACACCAAAGATGAATGGAATCGGTCAAACCTTTCTTGAGATATCGCGTTCACAACAAACGGGACATGATGGACAGACGGACGGGCGGACGGAGCTGAATACTATGTCCCCCACCCCTAATACACCTTGACACCAAAGATGAATGGAATCGGTCGAACCGTTCTTGAGATATCACGTTCACAACAAACGGGACGGGACAGACGGACGGACGGCTGGGCGGACGGATGGAGCTGAATACTATGTCCCCCGCCCCTAATACACCTTGACATCAAAGACGAATGCAATCGGTCAAACCGTTCTTGAGATATCACGTTCACAACAAGCGGGACATGACGGACAGATGGACGACGACGGACGGAGCTGAATACTATGTCCCCCTCCCTAATACACCTTGACACCAAAGATGAATGGAATCGGTCAAACTTGAGATTTCTTGAGATATCTTGAGATATCACGTTCACAACAAAGCGGGACATGACGGACAGACAGATGGGCGGACCCCCACCCCTAATACACCTTGACACCAAAGATGAATGGAATCGGTCGAACCGTTCTTGAGATATCATGTTCACAACAAACGGGACGGGACAGACGGACGGACGGATGGAGCTGAATACTATGTCCCACACCCCTAATACTCCTTGACACCAAAGATGAATGGAATCGGTCAAACCGTTCTTGAGATATCACGTTCACAACAAACGGGACTGGACAGACGGACGGACGGCTGGGCGGACGGATGGAGCTGAATACTATGTCCCCCGCCCCTAATACACCTTGACACCAAAGATGAATGGAATCGGTTGAACCGTTCTTGAGATATCACGTTTACAACAAACGGGACAGGACGGACAGACGGACGGGCGGACGGAGCTGAATACTATGTCCCCCGCCCCAATACACCTTGACATCAAAGATGAATGGAATCGGTCGAACCGTTCTTGAGATATCACGTTTACGTCAAACGGGACAGTACGGACAGACGGACGGGCAGACGGAGCTGAATACTATGTCCCCGCCCTAATACACCTTGACATCAAAGATGAATGGAGTCGATCGAACCGTTCTTGAGATATCACGTTTACAACAAACGGTACAGGACGGACGGACAGACGGATGGAGCTGAATACTATGTCCCCCGCCGCTAATACATCTTGACACCAAAGATGAATGGAATTGGTCAAACCGTTCTTGAGATATCATGTTGACAAGGAATTTGTAAGTGGTCAAATGATCGTAATGACCTTAAGAATAATGCCAAGGTCACGGAAATCTACTGGGGTCGGCGGATCACACAAATATACCTTAACACCAAAGGTGAATGGAATCGGTCAAACCGTTCTTGAGATATCGCATTCAGAACAAACGGGACATGACGGACGGCCGGACTTAGCTGAGTACAATGTCCCCTGCTCCGCTCGCTATCGTGGCGGCAGGGGACAAAAACCACTTTAAGAGTGTGTTGCAGGTTTTTATGTGGACCTATTTTGCCAGTGTAATGATTGGACTAACAACTAATGATGCATAGTCTGATTTGTGTTATGTTAGGCTATTTTGTGCATTTATGGCACCCCCTACTGGTCAATTTGATTGAAACTTTCAGGCTATGTTTCAGGTTCTTATGTGGACATACCCTGTGAGTTTTGTAATGATTGGAAAAACTATTTATGATTTATAGTCTGATTTGTGTTATACCACATTGCTTAGTTTTGCATTTATAGCGCCCCCAATAGGACAATTTGAATGAAATTTTCAGAGTATGTTTCAAGTACTTTTATGAATATATCCTGTGAGTTTTATGGCTATAGGACAAACAACTGCTGATTTATAGTCTGATTTGTGCTATACCACGCTGCTTTGTTTTGCATTTATAGCGCCCCCTATCAGTCAATTTAAATGAAATTTTCTGGGTATGTTTCAGGTACTTATATGAATATATCCTGTGAGTTTTATGGCTATAGGACAAACAATCGCTGATTTATAGTCTGATTTGTGTTATACCACACTGCTTTGTTTTGCATTTATAGCGCCCCCTATCAATCAATTTGAATGAAATTTCCCGAGTCTGTTTCAAGTACTTATATGAATATATCCTGTGAGTTTTATGGCTATAGGACAAACAATTGCTGATTTATAGTCGGATTTGTGTTATACCATGCTGTTTTGTTTTGCAGTTATAGCGCCCCCTATCAGTCAATTTAAATGAAATTTGCTGGGTATGTTTCAGGTACTTATATGAATATATCCTGTGAGTTTTATGGCTATAGGACAAACAATTGCTGATTTATAGTCTGATTTGTGTTATAGCGCCCCTATCGGCCGATTTGCATGGAACTGTCAAGGTATGTTCCTGGTACTTATATGGACATATTCTGCAAGTTCTGTGATGATTGGCCCATTGGTTGTTGAATTTTGTCCATTTTTGTGCTAAGCCACGCCCCTGCTGAAGTTCATTGGTCAATATCTTGGAAACGAAATGAGATTTCAACAAGCTTTATGCAATCTTTGATAAGCTTTGTCCACTGATGATCCACAGCAAATTTTGAAGGAATCGGACCTACGGCCTAGGAGGAGATGTCAAAAATGTGTTTTTCAAAGAATTCAAAATTTCGGAAAATCAAATATGGCGGATCTCAGAGTTCCTTATGGGAAAGTTGTAGAGAATGGACGAAAGAATGTCTTTACCAAGTTTCGTGTGAATCGGACTTACAGCCTAGGAGTTATGACCTTTAAAGTGAAAACCTGTTTTTCTTGAATTATAGTGCCACCATCAGGCCTACTGAGTTAAAAATGCCTTGGTCAGCATTTACACACAACTTCCAACCAATTTGCAAAATTTCAGGTCTCTACCATTTACCATCTCACGGGAATTTGCGAAAACATTTCTGAAGAAGAAGAAAAATAATAAGAATAATAATAATAATAATAAGAATAATAATAATAAAAATAAACCAGCACAAAAACAATAGGGTTTCAGCCCTACGGGCTTGAACCCCTAATAATAATAATAATAATAATAAAAATAAACCAGCACAAAAACAATAGGGTTTGAGCCCTACGGGCTTGAACCCCTAATAATAATAGTAATAATAATAATAATAAACCAGCACAAAAACAATAGGGTTTCAGCCCTACGGGCTTGAACCCCTAATAATAATAATAATAATAATAATAATTAAAATAAACCAGCACAAAAACAATAGGGTTTCAGCCCTACGGGCTTGAACCCCTAATAATAATAATAAAAAAAAAAAAATAAAAAAAAAAAATAAATAATAATAATAATAATAAACCAGCACAAAAACAATAGGGTTTCAGCCCTACGGGCTTGAACCCCTAAATATACTTCTACTTCTCCTCGTGGTAATGTCCCCTCCCAAATTCCCTCTGAGGAGGGGTTGCCCTCCTGAGTACCCAAATGATTTATGACCCTGCTGTAGGAAGCACTTCTTGAGTTCCGGCATAAAAGGTAGGAAAACAAACTTCGTGGAGGATCGCAATCAACTTCTCACACGTGCATCTCCATGCCGTGTGTAGCCAATAGTAGTTATGGAAGATCGTAGAAGACTTCCCACACATGCATCTGTATGTGTGTAGCCATTATCACAATGGAATATTGCATTCAACTTCCACCCACGCGCATCTCTATGCCATGGATAGCTTTAATCTAGTCATGGAAGATCTTAGGCGATTTCCCACACGTGCTCCTGCAGTCGTGTGCAGACGTGATATAGCTATAAAAGTTTGTATTCATACTTCCCGCATTGTACACTTTGTGTATATGTGTAGTTGTGAGCTGTGCCAGGTATGATTTGAATTCTTTACATTTTCTGTAGAGATGTGATTGGTTCTTGTGATTTAAGCTTGTGCCTGCCTGGTGAAATGAATTGATAATTGCATTCTGTTGTGTGTTTCTGACTCTAACTAACTTATATCCTTCTAGCCCGGAGTCCTGTCTTCTAATTGGGTAACGTAGGACTGTAATCGCGATGCCTGATCAACACGCTTGGTCTGCGTTATAAGGTGGATTTTCCACACTGTGATTGGTGTTATTATGATTAGGCTTCAAGGAGATTCCGGTAAACTTAGATTTCAGTCCCTGTCCGGACGTCTTATGCAACACGAAGCCCCTGAACTGATAATGTCATACTTCGGAGTTACTCACTTTGGGCCCCGGTAATCCCTAGTCATAGCTAATTTCTATGTCAAATTACTGCGCTTAATAATACCGCCAGCCTCAGAGTTAATCCACCAAATTGGGTTGTACAGATGTTTTGGTCCGGCGGAGTAAGGTATAGACCAGTTATGGGTCCGATGCACAACATAGCTCTAAATTCATAAATTGGAGTCAGATCAATGTTTGTGCAAACGCATAATTTAATCGTAACCCCGAATGGGTACAACTAAAATTCATATCCTAAATTTGATATGGAGTCAGATGTATTGTAACCGCTAAGATATTAGGGCTGCAGCATCCGCGAGACACGCTTTAGGCTCACTTGAAAGCGGAACGTGAGTCGACGTCATCACCTTTGGCCTGGGGCAGTGGCCTAGCGCTGACGCTGTAGCCAGACCCCATTTTACAATGGAGACCGGTAAGCCTTTATTTCCTCTTGCAGCTAAGGAAAACACACTGAGACCTTCTGCCTCATCTAGGACCCTCCTTGGCCTAGTTGCACGGTGTTTACATTAGCAAAGCCTAAAAAACGCTGTACCTCCTTTATACGCTGAGCAACGGGCCAATTCTTGAGCACTGCCACCTTGTCCGGATCCATATGGGCGGATCCTGCCGACACAATGAAACCAAGAAACGACACAGTCTTGGCGTGAAAAATGCATTTCTCAGCCTTGTAAAAAAAAGTTTGGCTTCGAGGAGGGCCGCAAGCACTTGTCGGACATGTTGTTTATGCTCCGAGAGAGTTGAAGAAAAAATCAGAATATCGTCGAGGTAGACAAAGACAAATTTCTCCAACGTCTCTCGGAGGACGTTGTTGACAAGTGCCTGGAACACGGAAGGGGCGTTAACCAAACCGAATGGCATAACCAAATACTCGTAGTACCCTTCATGCGAATTAAATGCCATTTTCCACTCGTCCCCCTCCCGGATCCGAACCAAGTTAAATGCATTCCCGAGGTCTAGCTTGGTCAAAAACGACGCCTCCTGCAGACGTTCAAACGCAGAGCGCAAGAGGGTATCGGTTCTTAATGGTGATATTATTCAAGCACCTGTAATGAATACAGGGTCTCAAACCGCCATCCTTTTTACCCACAAAAGAGAACCCCTCTCCAGCAGGAGACGTGGAGGGCAGAATAAATCCATTAGCCAGAGCCTCCTGGATATATTCTCGCATGGCCTTACGCTCAGGCCCTGACAGCGAGTATAATGAACCCCTGGGGAGAGTAGTACCAGGGTAAAGATTGATCTCGCAATCGTATGAGCAATGGGGAGGTAAAGACGAGACCCCTTGCTTTCTAAAAACCTCCGCAAGATCCGCATAGTCGTTGGGAACGTTGGGGGGCAAACAAAAGTTCAAAGCAGCCCCCAAATTCTCACCCTGTTCGGAACCTGCCATCTCTATTACCGACTCAGAGTCAGAAAAATTCTCTGAATCGAAATCCTCCTCTGGCTGCCGCCAGTCAAATTGAGGATCCCACTCCAACCCCTCCTCAGCTCCATTTTCTTGATTAGGAGAGGTAGGTGAGACAACCTCCTCATAATCACTCCAGGCGTCAGCCTCCCCCATAGGTTGACGTCCGGGACGACATGCCGAACTCTCACTGCAGTGAGATCTACAGTCCGTGCCCCAATGGACAACCGGATTATTCTGACTGCCCAAAAAGATGTGTGGCCTATGTTCAAGTAGCCAAGAATGTCCTAAAAACAACAGGGAAAACCGGGGAACTGATCAGGAGAAACTGGATTTCCTCTGAATGACCGCCAAATGGGACGAACATAGTCAATAATTCAGAAGCCTCAGTTATAAGCCCAGTTTCCAACGGGCGACCGTCCAAAGACCTGACAGTGCATGAATGTGAAAGAGGGCGGATGGGGATGGAATGTTTCCTAGCCCACTCCGCATCCATAAAACAATCTATGGCCCCTGAGTCCAAAAATGCCTCCACAAATATTCTCTGTTTCTTCACAGTCAATTCTACTGAAATAAATGTTCGAAAGGGAGATTGGGTCTGTCCCTCTAGGGACCCCATACCGCTAGAGGGACTTCCCATTTCCCTTAAGCTCAGGGCAGCGTGGATGGATATGTCCTGGTTTGTTACAATAATAACAAAAAATACATCTGTGAACAGGCTTATGAGCCCGGCTCTCATATGAGCTATCAACCTGCATGGGCTCACTGGGAGTGGAAGTTTCAGTGGGCGGAGTTGGAGCTGCTGCTGGCGACTCCATGTCTGGCTGGAGTGAGCTGTAATGGCCGAAAGAGTAGGGAGGCCAAATGCAGCAGAGGGAGAGAATGAGACCAGCAAGGACTTAAAATACCCACAGGGAGAAATAAAAATGAGGCAACAGAAACAGCTCTTGCACTTCCAAAAAGGACGCCCAACAATCCGAACCAGAGAAAAAAGCGAGAGAGGAAAAACAAACAGGGAGAGCGAAACGGAAATATCTCGAGGACCGAGAAAGACAAGGCACCTTAATTGGTGCGACACCAAAGAAAGAGAAGGAAGGAATCAAAATGGAAATTTCCCTAATGAAATATAAATCGCAAATATATTGTGAAGGCTTTCGCCACAAATCCCTTACTAGAGATATCTTCTGCAGTGGCTGCAGTGAAAATTGAAATCAAACACTCCAACAAGGGAGGTGTGGCAGACATCCGGCTTATATAGATTTAGGGGAATGCGCCGCCCACGCCTGATGAACCAGCTGGGAAAAGAATCCGATAGAAAAGGAATTCGATATTGTCCCGGGTCGAGAGCCACAAAGAAAGGTCCTTCACACACGCACACCACCTAAACCATGACAGCAGCAAATGGCCATGGAAAAGCAAATTTCAAAGTGAAAGTTCCAAAGCTGTAACATATATGGTTGATTTGTTATGAATTTTCAAAGTTTTGAAATTTTGAGGCTTGCTGTAGCGCCACCATCAGGACTATTGTCTTGTGTTTCCAGCTGAGGACATCTGGCATGGGACTGGACCTTTGTGAAAAGTTCGGGTAGATTTCTCATGTGGAAATGTTGCACGAGCTGAGGCTTGAACTCACAATCTTCAACACTAAGAAATCTCACTGAGCTAATTGGCAAATGGAAATGTCATATGTAGCATCACAAACTGACTAAGCCAGTCACCTGTGTGCAAGACAGCTGTTAGCGTGTAAAGGCAGATTTCAAACGGCTGTCAAAAATTCAGTTATTAAGACAAAAATCCGAAAATACACAAATTGCATCTAGACAGCATGTAGATGTTGGTAATTTGTTTTTAACAATGACTTATTGGCTCCATAAGTGAAAAACTGATGTTTAAAAATGCCATTTTTGCATTGACTCCAATAGTTTGCATGAGAGCGAAATTCAAAATGCTGTAAAAAATTTAGTCTTTGAGATAAAATTCTGATATTTTCCAAACATTATCTACCATGACTCCAAAATTTTGTCATTTTTTTAATGAACATTGAAAATGTATTTAGCTAGAATTTGCAAGATGTGATACAATAACGTTTACAGTCAAACATTTTGATGCACTGTAGACTCAATTTTCGATAAATCAAAAATCTGTGTGGATCGTTTGTGTACGACAGTCTGAAGATGCTCTGTAGCAAGTTTGGTGTCAATGGAGCAAAAATTGTGGGAGGAGATAGGTTTAATAAGTTTTACAGTTTTTGAAAAAAAAAACAGAGTGAAGGACTTCATAATTTGCAATAGGTTTAAAATACAAAAGTTTCTTCAGTACTGGGGCTACACTTTGGCGAAAGTTGCAAATCTGTAGCTCATGTGGTTGATTCGTTGTGAATTTTCAAAATTTTGAAATTTAGAGGCTTGCTGTAGTGCCACCATCAGGACTATTGGCCTGTTTTTGCAGCTGAGGCAATCTGGCATGGGACTGGACCTTTGTGCAAAGTTTGGTGATTTTTTGCGTATGGGAAGTAGGATTTCCTCGGAAGAAGAAGAAGAAGACGAAGAAAGAAGAACATGCAGGATAACAATAGGGTCCTGGCAGCTTAGGCTGCCCGGCCCCTAATAAATTAAACACAATATGCAGAAGTGGAAAATCCAGGGGTCAGAAAGTAAAAGTCCTGCCAGGTTTTACTTCTACCCCTAAATTGGGCCAGGTGACCTGATTCCACCTGCTGGCTGTAGAATTGTGCCAGTTTGCAAATCCAGGGGGCTGGAGCAAAATACTGGAGCGGATTTTTACTCTTTGATTCTGGAATGTCCGCCTCTGACAATATGGGGCCTGACTTGTTCAAAGGATTCACGGCCAATTTATACCATAACATGGTCTATGAGAGGATAATAAATCTGTACACGTGAAAAACAGCATATTAAGAAAAACTAACAGCACATTAACCTCTTCTGCACAATGTTGCCATATGGCAACATACCCTTTCTTTGGCAAATTCCTGAAATTTTAAAATAATCTTGTGCACGGATTGGTCTAAAATGCAAGCTAGAACACTGAGCTTACCAATTATATGTTTTGTTGACCTCACATGACACCACTAGTCCCATTTTTTCCCATACTATTGATGACTCTGAGTCACTGAAGAAGCGCTCCTGAATCTGCACAGATTTTTCTCGATTTTTCAAATGTCTGCAACATTTAAAAAATATTGAAAGCATCTGTGGTAAGTTCCAATCTTTTAAATTCATTTGAATATTGTTTTTATGTAATTACTGCCTTTTAATCCAACAAAATAGGCATGTTGCCATATGGCAACAATGTGCGGTAATGGAACAATACTGCATGTGGTTTGAGTGAATACTTGGCAGTAATACAGAGTAGTTTTGTATGAGTTTGACAAGTAGAAATAAATATGGATGCACAAATAAAAAGTGTATGGATTGAGAGAATTACTCTAGACTTTATTTTAAGAAATGTATGTTTTACATATACATTATTTTGTTTAGAGAATGAACCCGTCAGTGTTCTATGGCAAGGCTCAGAGGAGGGCTGAAATGAGGGTTCAGGTGGCTATTCCTCCTGATGAAAGTGAGGATGAGTAAGGGATCAGCGACGAGGAGTATGAGAGAGAGGCAGAATTAGGCCCAGCTGAGTCAGAAGAAGAAGAAGAGACAGGTATGTACCATGTTCATTTCACGTATGTGCTATACTGTGTAACATTCAGGTTATATGCTGTTATTTGGCAGTGTTGAGCTGAAGATGGAATAGGTGTAAAGTAGGTCAAGAATTTGAGGATTTTTATTGTCATTCAAACCATGTCATACATGAAAAAATGTAATATTCTGAGGAATATAAGTCAGCCTTCGATCCCCATACACCCTCCATGTAAGCATGAACGCACACTCATATGCAAGCGCACTCATATGCAAATTATATTTTCACTGTTTTACATATGAAATGGAATTGTGACAGCTTGCAAAGCTATATTGTAAAGAAATTGTCTATTTTTTTATCATTTTTAAATCAGTAATGTGAATGCATTTGCCATGTTATGAGAGAGAAAAAGTGTTGTAACCTATACACTTTGACAAGGAATGATATGAGATTCCAGCAAATATTTTGTAAATATTATTGCCAAATATCTTTTAATTGCTGTTGTATTTGTTAAACAACCCCCTGAATTCAATGATGGTCATATCTCAAGGCTTTTTAAACAATAAAAATCATTTCATTTTTGTAAGATAGGTCTGTAATCTCATATGAACTTTATGTCATTTTGGGGGAAAAAAATGCATTCAGGTGTTCCATTGCTGCATAATGTTGCCATATGGCAATGCACCCCAAAGTACCCCCCCCCCAGAAAAATTAAATCTAAAAAAAAAAGTTAAATTTGTTTATTTGAGACCATTTTAAATGATATGCAACCCTGAAACATTTTTTCCCATGGTTGCATAATAATGCATTCAGTAGAGGGTCAAATTAAGAAAAACTAACAGCACATTAAATTTTGAGATTGCGATTGTAATTGGAGCAAAAACCAGCACACACAAGGATCCCCTAACCTGGACAGAGTTGGAATACCCCTATTCTTGCGAGCAATCTGCTAAATCATTGTAGAATGATATGGCAAAAAAAAAAAACCGCTTAATGAAACATAAACTTGGATTTGTGAATGAAATGATTTTACAAATCTGATCTTATTGTGAACCATCGATATTCAGGTTAGCTCTAAAATGCGCCATAAAATAGTATAGGCTCTCATATGTGGCGGAAGAGTGAACCCCTTGCTCCCTATCCCGTGTACACTTATGCTTATGTCACTTTTGGTGCGTTTCATTGTGAAAAAATTATGTCAGCCCAGGTTATAGACAGTAAAATTTTCTTTCCGACGTAAGATATTGCATATTGCACTGCATTGCAATTCAAATTGTAATTAATGCATTTATGCACCGCATATTAATCGCATGAACTAATCACTGCTATCCAATTCTCTGACGTCATATTCTCATCTTTGATCTTTGTTTGGCGCGTCTCTCTGACGTTATTTATTTATTTATTTATTTTTTAATTTAAGGCGGGAGGAGGGTCTCTGGTCCGTTCTATATTTGCATATTCATAAGGTGGGGATATACGAGTAGAGCAGACTCCATCTTACCTTCCTTCAGCTGTTGCCGCCGTTATACGAGGGTCCTCTCAAGAAATCTGCCGTCGGAGGTGAGTAAGGTCTGCGAAGAAAATTCTCTTTTGCTAAATAGTCCAGCCAGTCATTTGTTAATCCTAATTGTTTATGGAAATCATAACTGCGAGATAATCACTTTATCTTATTATTATTTTAGATTTTAAATCCGATTAAAATATAAACTCGAATGTTGTGTTATTGCGTCCTGATTTTCTGATTACTTTGAATAAACGGGAATGCACCAAGTTTGCTAAGCAATAGTCTTAAACGGTTCATGCTTTTATTCCATGTGATTGCTAGACCGCTTGCTAGCGTAAACACTGTTCGTAAATACAGGTTAACGTTGGCTATTTCCGAACAAAGAAATGGTCGTTAACTCAACAAAATGGCCGGAGTCGGCTAGTGAGCCTGCGTAGCTAATTTAATTTATATTAACGGCATTCGCGATAACGTTACGTTTAACGGTATCAAACCCCTGAGATTTGGCTTATTTGAGCTCAGTAACCGTGGTATTGCTTGGCTGTTGTTGCTTCATCTTTTGCCGCGAACGTTAAGTTAAATTAGATTTTTTGGACGCAAGAAAGTTGATGACTGCGTGTAGTCTCGGCACTTGCTAATCGGGGGAGGGGGCGCTTGATGGCGTGTTTGTGGTGAATGCCATTGCCTCAATGTGAAGTTTGGCCAGCGATCGGTGTCGATTTTCTGGGAATTCATTTCTCAAGCTAAACCCCATCCGATCGTTTTTGCTCTCATAACCAGCACTGAGTGAAGTTTGTGTTGTGGTGAGCGTAAATTTAGGTGAGCATGCATTGTTGAGACTAAAATTTGGGTTGTTGAAAGATGGCCGCTCTCCGCACCCTCAATTGCTAGCCGGCATGGTCCCTAGCACCGTTATGAGCGGGAGAAAATGGCGTAATGCTTTTATCAGAAGACTTCCTCGTTCGTGCCCGCTGAATGTATCCATATTAGTCAGTGTTTTTTTTTTTTTATACCCCCCCCAACTGCTAATTTAAATTCGTTTTAACCACCGTCGCTGGCGTGAAATTAAAATGTGATTTTAAAATGTAACGACCTGGTTTTCCGTTAAACATGCCGGCTTTTCTCTGCCCCCTTGCAGGAAATTCAAGATGTCTGATGAAGGAAAGCTTTTTGTTGGAGGCCTCAGCTTCGATACCACGGAAGATTCGTTGGAGCAGGCGTTTGCCAAGTATGGGAGCATCTCAAAAGGTATAGCTCACTAATTATTGTCTTTTGAGGATTCATTAAAGATTTCAGTCCTTTAGTAGGAGTAATGCTCATGGGGGGTAGGTCTATAATGTTTGTAGTAACTGCTTTGATTTGATTGTCATTAACATTACCTTTAATTTCAGTGGATGTCATCAGAGACAGAGAGACAAATAGGTCCCGTGGTTTTGGCTTTGTTACATTTGAAAATCCTGATGATGCCAAGGATGCCATGTCTGCAATGAATGGCAAGGTTTGTATATACTTCGAATTTATTACCTCAGCCAAGGAGGTTATGTTTATGCTTCCGTTTGTTTATCGGTTTGTCTGTTTGCCGGATATCTCAGAAACGGTTGCATGGATTTTAACCAAACTTTGTAGGATGTTAAAGTAGCACAAGAGGAACAAGTGATTATATTTTGGCATATCTAGGCCAAAGTACAGTTGAGAGAGAGGCCAAGGTTCAGATCCAGCTATGCTGGCGGAGGTATGGGCTCTCGCTAGTCCAGCTCTAGTCTCTAAATTGTTATCTCTATAAGCTAATCAAATTAATATGGTTGGTGCTTCCTATAGATGAAGTTGTAATGCTTGTTTAACTCGACACTCTTTTTGCAGTCTATTGATGGAAGGGCGATTCGTGTGGACGAAGCTGGTAAATCTGGAGGAAGATCTGGGGGTTTCCGGGGTGGATCTGGTGGAAGAGGAGGTGGCTTCTTCAGAGGCGGCAGGGGTAGAGGTGGGCATGGTTTTTCTGGAGGCAAGGGCTGGCGAATATGAAATGGTTTGACCATTTGCATTATTTCATGCCCTCCTTTGCCCTCATCATTTGTTTATTTTCATTTGAACTTCTTCATGATGGAAGTTATGGTTTGTTTGACTCCTTCAGGTGGTGGTTACAACAGTGACCGTAGCTATGGGAGTCGCAGTTACGAAGATCGCGGCTACGGGGGCGGCGACAGGAGCTATGGGGGTGGTGACAGAAATTATAGTGCCGGTTATTCCAACAGAAGTGGTGGATACTCCGCTGGAGGTAGCGGATATTACAACAGAGACAACCGGTAATTGCACAACAAAGAGACAGATTTGTCACCGGATTTATAGTTCTGCTGCGCAATTTTAATTCATTTAATTATTCTATTATGTTCTGTAGGAGTCAAGGAGGGTACAGTGACCGCTCAACTTACAGAGATGGGTATGACAGTTATGGTAAGTGTCTGAGTAACTTGTTGCTAAGTGCGGACCTCAATTGTAATCGAGGAGATGCAAGTACCTGTTGGATGTGTTTACCGACTAATGGAGATCTGTATGGTAGATGAGGCCATTCATGCTCTACTGACACAAGTTTTCTGTTTTAAATGGAGCCACACCTGACTGAGGGAAGGTGTCTTTTGACATTGCAAATCCAGTCTTGTGGATGCAATTGTGTGTGCCAGTTTTGAATCCCTGTGTCAGCTGCTGCTTGAACGAGGCATTCAGCCTATTCGTTTTGATGCTTGGCTATTTGCAGCCTTTTGGTAAATCAGTGTAACCTGCCCTTAACCAAAATTTATTTGCCACAGCTCATTACGTTTTCTCTTGGTGCTCTGAGTTTGGGGGTCCGTTGCTCATTACGTTAGTGTCTGAGGTAGCCATGGCTGGTTAATGTGAAACCTGTTCAGATTGCTTCAGTGCCTTTACATGTCTGCCACTTCTTGTTCTCAGCTGGGCACGAGTAAATCTTCCTGATTTCAAGACCTTCACGTCACTGGCCGCATAATAGAGATGTGCTACGAAGACTTCTTTTTGTTTTTGACCCCAAAATGTTGATGCTCACTGGTTGTGGCCTCTTTAAAGCAGCCTGACAACACATTTCTTTTATGAAGGCTTTTTATGTTCAAAATAAATCATTTCAGCGCCGGATTTTTTTTCCCTTGATGTCAAGTTCTGAAACTTTTTATATCTTGATATACTTCAGCTCTGGTTTCTTTAAAAGTTTTCCATTCTTAGTACACTGAAAATATAATTGGGAAGATCAATCATTTTACAGCTGTGTTTAAGAGAGCTCACCACCTTGTTTATTCTGATGTAGTTCAAAACGCCCTGATGGCTTCTAAAATGTTTCCAATGGTTCATTGAAAGAAATGCATTACTGCGGAAAATTACTAAAATGCCAATTTTGTTTTAAACTTCCGCGTGACCGTTTCCAATTTGAAAGTCCCCTTCATCCAGAAGCTTGATGGACCTAGACCTTTGAGGCTTTCTGCACCTTGAATTGTAATGCATTCCTTCAGTGTGGCTAGTATAGGATGCTACTAGGAAACTTGTGTTCCTGGCAGTCCTCCTTGATATAGCAGAAGCTGTGTAAATATTCAGTATTCAAAGAGTAAATTACTTTCAGACCGGTGAAACTCAACCTGAAGTTGCCCAGCTGTTCACTCGCGGTGCTAATTTCCACCTGCTGCCGTTTTTGCTGGAGGTATTTTGCTCTTTGCAACTTGTGTGTTTTTAATGTGCTCTACGGACTGGACATGCTCATGATCAATCTAAATGTCAAAGACCAGCGCTGTTTATCTGGTAGTAAGAATTGTGCTTTCTGTTTTGTGTATCAACTTATAAAATTATTTTTTTGTAAACTTTGGCTTCATGAAGCCTATTAAAACACTTGGATGAAAATGCTCTGATTTCTTGTGCCTCCAAAGAATTGTTCATTACTCTGAAAAGCCAGCTGATTTTGGAAAGAAATATCGGGAGTTTGGAAGGGGTTTGGGGTGGCCTACATTCTAAATGAAACATGAAGCTGTAGCGTACTTGGGAAACGAGTCATAAACTGGTCCAGTCTGTGCAAGGCCAGGGTACTACTTATGGGTCTCATAAGCACAACTTCGGATTCGCATCACTTGCGGAGTTGTGTTGGGCACACCAAATTGTGGGAGAAACATCAGCTGGCACTGGTTCTGTTTAATATTCATTGCGTCCAAGAGTTCTCTGCTAGCTTTGGGGAAAGTCCTGAAAGTCCATGGAGACTGAAGTTTTGTGCCTACCGACAAGTGCATCATCAGGGATGAAAGCTGCTCTCTTGGCTAGTTCAGAGAGATAGGCCTGTAACGTGAGGTAACTACTTTTGCTCTCCTGTTCGTAATCCTTAAAACTGCATCTAAACATTTTGGTCATTAAGACTTGATCCTCTGCAAAGATGTTCTCTGCAGATGTCGCTACCTCAGACCTTAAAATTGGACTTGTGTGTTTACATAGCTGCATGATGTCAATGGCCCATCCCAACTTTGGGATGTCCTGATGTCCCCAGAGTGTGCCATTGTGCAGGCCCCAGCACCAGGCCTTGAATTTAAAATCCTGAAAGCTGGAGTCTTTATCAGTGAGGACTTGTCCTTCATGCGTGGTCCATCCTCTCCCTGCTCATCAAATGGACGCTTGTTTTTATCGTTCTCCGTGGTCTGTCTTGGAGACCAGTAATTTTTCCTAATTCAATGTGTTGTAATCTGTAAATAATAGACAAGTGGGAACATGGTCTATGTAATGGGCTCTGTTATAAGAGGGAATTATGACCCCAGCTAAACTATTTGGGGGAGGAAAAATAAATTATCCAGATGGTCTGATATGGGCATGTTTTTGGGAATGCATGTTAATTGGTATTGTGTAATAGAGAAATCCCTACTGAAGACTGATTTAAGTGCTTCTTTCTCCCATTTTTCTAGGTTGACATTGTCCTGAAAATTGCATTTTGGATGTAGCCTGAAGTTCACCAGGAATGGTGCTGTGGTATTTCAAGTCAAGCTTGAGGTTAGTTGACAGGATTGCTGCTTCATGATCTAAAATTTCTGGGGTTCTTAGGGAATGGCATCGTCTGGATGAGTAGTCATTTTACTGACCCTACAGTGGATAAAAGGTAGGCACCTCTAAATTGGAAGTTTTTTTTATTATTGTAATGGACACATCTGAATATAATGTTAGACTTTTCCCATCTCAGCTCTTTCCCAATGGCACTGCCAAATCCCAGTCAAATATGACTGGCGAGGAAGTTTATCAAACTTTCTGTGGTCGGATTTCTTCGTTCTACATCAAAAGAATGTTGAGAATCTGATCTTTCCTGCGATACCCAAGTGTCGTAATGTACCCAAGTATCGAAACGTTCCACTATTGTTGGAATAGTTTGGCTCCTCGAACTGCATGACACAATTTTCTAGAAAAGGCCTTTGTTTACAATCGCTCACAGCGTGAGCGTTAAGTATATCCTGTTTTCGCTCAAAATGGCAATAACACTGAAATGCCATGTTTTGGATTCAGAGGAAGCATTCAGTTGCACCTAACTCTTCTGGGCAACCAGTTTTCTCATGAAAATTCAGAATGGAGGGATGTGTCTTCAGAAGATGAACAGCCTACAACAGGGCTCCTCAAATCGCGGTCCTCGAGGGCCGAGAACTGCTGGTTTTCCACCCTTCCTTTACCTGGGAGTCAGGTGAGATGACAATCTGGCCAATCAGTAGCATTAATTGTTCACTTAATTGCCTGGAAGGAAGGAAAACGAGGACTAGATTTGGATTTGAGGGCTGGATTTGGAGAGCCCTGGCCTACAACATCAACAGCTCACTGAAAAAATATTTTAATGATATTTTTTTTTTCTGACGGTGTCACTCAAACGTTCGTCCTCATGAATGCAAATTGGGGAAAGTGTAAAGTATAACTTAACAGAACATGTTCAACCATGTAGGGAATTTTGACTAAAATAACCAGAGCACCCTGATTACAGAACTAAGTGCACACACGTGGCCCCCCGCCCTTTTAAATAGTGATATGTAGTGGAAAAGCCTTTGCTTTTACCACAACATCAAATCTTACTACGTCTCGCGAACTTTACACATCCAGACTTTGCAATTTTATCGCACTCTTTGGCAAGAAAATAAAAAATTCTTGATCCTTCATATTGCCATGGGACCTTCTGTATATGGCTCTATTTTGGTCTTTCCATATGTTATAAAGATGTTTTAAAGAGATTAAGGTTTGTGTTCTTGATTGGGTCATTCCAAAACCTTTGAATTTGCTGAAGCCATTCCAGGGTTCCTGCGGATCCTGAAAGTCATAAAAAGTATTGAATCAGATTTAGGAAAAATAAGGCCTTAAATGTCTTGAGTCTTAAATTGGAGGTGAGAGGACTTAAATTTTGGATGACGCTTTGACTAAATGTCCTAATACTTAAAATATATTGGTTTTTTTTTCCCCTTTTCTTTACAAAACGGGTTCCTTAAGTCAAACAATATGATTGGTTCATGGCCATTTTCAAGCCTTCTGATTGGTAAATATCGTTGCGTTACACTGTACACAGTAAGTGAGGAGGAAATTCAAAGTTAAGCAGCTCAAGTTGAGACAGCTAGCAGCTAAACAAACGCTATGACATCGGATTTTAATATGCTTTCGTCTGTTCTCTGTTATGGTTTTAGTTTTGCCATTATTTCGTTAATGTTATTTCTGAGATCGTTTGTCGTTTTGTGAAGCCTCTGCCTCGTGCATTCACAGTTTGAACACCGGTCAAGGGGATGCAGCCATGGGTAAGAGCAAATTCAAAGAAGTTGGGATGCTAGACCACAAGTACAAGGACTGGCTCTTTAGTGGCAGCGCCAGAACTGGAAATTTGGGAGCTACAGAACATTCCTTTAGTCCTGCCTATTTCTCAATCATTTTCTTTCATTGACACGTATTCCAATTATAGTAATAATCCATTGGCAATTGAAGGCGCGGCTTCTCTCCCCATGCGATCTAACAGCGACGCAATAATGGGCTTAATTCAGTACAGAGAAAAATGATTATAAATTGGCCTATGCTTTACGAATGACAAACTGCTCTGAAACTTCCGCGCTACCTTTCCCACTCATCAGGCGATTTAACTTGCGCTTCAAGATCGTTTAAAAACTGAAAAACTTCCGTGCTAAAGACTTCAATTCCGCGTGAGAATCTCTAAAATACGCGTTAATGACTGATCCGCGTTCCATTGAGATATTGCCTTTCACTATCTAGCTACAGCGTGAGTTGATTAAAAAGTGGGTGTCGGCAATTAAATATTATTATTTGTTGAGTTCAAGTTCTTTAATTTTCACTTTTGTTAAGTGTAAGATTGCAGACTGCGGCGTGAGAATGTGATATGCCACTAAAAAGCCTGAAACTCGTGCCATATGTATGAGAGTTGACGTGTATGCAATTTTGAATAACGCTGACTTAAATGCATCAAATTACGTGTCCAAATGAATTTGTGATACCTGAAGGGGAAGAATTAGCAGCACCTGATAGTGTGGAGTGCTCTCGGAGTGAATCTATGGTTAATTCATGAAAATGATTGAGAACAAGTCTGGACTAATAATTGTTTTAGAGGGATGCTCTGTAGCTCCCGAATTTCCAGTTCTGGCACCGCCAATGTGGCTCTTCAAAGCAAGTAATGAGTTTGAAGCCAATTGCAAGATGTCGAATGGAATTTAAAATTGGAACTATGGGAATAAGTACTTTGGACTCGCACATGAAATCAGAGAGAGACAAACGATATCAGAGTAGTGTCAGCGAAGCTGTCCCTATGGAGTCATTTTTTCCATCTGCTGCCTCTCACGTTAACGTTTCCTTCAGTGTTAGTGCGGAAGTTTCTGAGCAGTTTGTCTTTCGTAAAGGATAGGCCTATTTATAGGTAAATTATTTTTACCCCTCAGCCCCAACTAAGGGGCAGAAGGGTATTGTCATCCCCTTCGCAGACGGGCAGGCGGGTGGACAGGCGTCCAGCCATTGTCCAGGCAGTTTCTCTGTAACCGCTTGGGTTAGGAACTTCATTTTGAGTATGTGGACATAGGTGGGTCGCCGTGACTCATCGAGGTTTTGTACCTGAATGACCCTTGACCTTTGCTCAGTGACCTTGACCATGAAACTTAGTCCGGGCCGTTTCTCTCAAACCGCTTGGGTTAGGAATTTCATTTTGCATATGTGGACTCGTCTTGGTGGGTAGCCATGTTTCAGATACTTGTACACAACATTTTTCTTAAACTCCTTCAATTATGGACTTCATTTTCCCTATGTTACTCTGACTTGCTGGTTAAGTGTACCACGTCAAGGTTGTGTACCACAATGACCTTTCACTTCAACTAAGTCACCTTCACCTATCATTCAATATTTCGGGGCTGAGGGGATACTGCCTTCGCTCCCGCTAAGCACATTTTTTTTCTATACTGAATTTAGCCTTTTATTTAGTTGCAGTTAGAGTGCATGGGGAGGGAAGCTGTGTCTTCAATTGCTAATGGATAATTACTATCACAGGAAAATGTGTCAATAAAGGAATATGAGAACTTGCCAGGACTAATTGATGTTCTAAAGGGATGTTCTGTGGCCCCCAAATTTCCAGTTCTGGCACCACCACTGGTTGCCTCAGTTCTGGCTAATGGTGCCACTAACGTTAAGGTTACCGCTGGTTCCAACCATATTACAGCCGTGACAACTAGCCCTGTACAGCCTGCCATTTTATCTAGCTTGGCACCAGCAACTACTCTGCGGGCCGAAGTGCTTTGGGTGCTTCAGACCATAACAAAGCGCCAGTCATACAATTCTAACGACAAAATTTGATGTATTGTGGGCTAGAACTGCTAAAATATCTGCAACTTAAAATTCTCATGAAGCACTTGTTTTCTGCAGAGGCTGAACTTGGTATGTGTTCGAATGATCAACTTGTCAACTAATTGCCTGAAAGCCAAATAGGGGCTTGGTGAAGTTAATAGGTGCAGTTAATATTGATATTTTTGTTTTTCACATTGTAACTTTTCGGGATATCCAACTTGGCTTTTTTTTTTTTTTTTTTTGACAGCAAGCAAATGAAGCTAGCTGTTTTCCTTTTCACTGCCTTAGATTGTAGATGGTATGCATTTCCCCATGCCTGTGTCATCTTGGGTATCTATGGTATTGAAGAAGCATGTAGCGGAGGCTTCACAAAATGAACGATCTCTCAAAACCTTTTTTTTTTTCCCCGTTTCTTTCTTTTGGTCAAAATTGTTTGAAAGTCTTAACATTGGGTTCCAGAAAGCATTGTTTTACAATTCATGAAAATGAATTGGTGTATCAGCCAAAAGATGTCATCTGCATAGGATTGTTTAAAAATTCTATCTGAATAAGGAAAAGGTTGCACAGTCTAAACTTGTATATTTTTTTGTTTATTCCGCTGCGTGAATGGTCTTAAATTTCTTTCGTTTAGGTCTTAAAAAGGTCTGAAAAAGTCTTAAATTTGAACTTAAAAATTGTGCAGCAGCCCTGCATGCCTTGGTCAGTTTGGACGCGCACTTTGGGTCGATCCGTGAACTTGACCTTCGTCTGCTGCCTTCTCATGCCCTCGCCATGCTGAGTTGAAGCAGTCCCCAAACTGAGCTTCATAGTTCGGGTTGTGTTCCTTGAATGATGTGTTATATGGTCTTCGTAGTAAGCACATCGTCTAGAATTCAGGAAAAAAAGGTTTTGGGATGACTATTGGAAGTATTTTAATGGCATACCCACAATTTTGAAAGGCTTGGATGTTTTTTGCGTTGTAAGGTTCTTTCCACTCTACCCTGCAGCCGAGATTCGCAAAATATGGGGTATGGTTGTCGCATACAAAGGGTGACTTGTGCCTGCTGTGAATTTTTACAGTTACTTAAATGCTGCTGTTGGCCTTTTGGTAGCCTCCCCTGGTCAGTTTTTACCCCTCAGCCCTGAAAGAGGCTGTGGGGTATTGTCATCACGCACTGGGTCCATCTATCTGTCCGTCCACATTTGATTCCGTGCGATAACTGAAAAACGCCATCACCTATCATCACGGTTTCCGGTTAGGACATCGCAGTACAGTTACTACACAAGCCTATCAATTTTGGTTGCGATCCAAAATCAAATATGGCTGCCAGAGCCGCCATCTTGAATTTCCATTCCGTTCGATAACTGAAAAGGGCAATCACTGATCATCATGATTTTTGGTGGGATATTGGGGTGAGTTACTACACAAACCTATCCATTGTGGACGCGATCTGAAATCAAATATGGCTGCCAGAGCTGCCATCTTGACTTTCCATTCTGTGTGATTGTGTCTGCTTCCATTAGCTGTGTTTAACACAATAAGTACACACGCTTCAACTATGCACGGGGCTGACGCGGCTTTTTTTTTTTTTTTTTTTTTTTTTTTCCTTCGTCTTCATTGAAGGGTTGTCCTGATCCTGGCGGTCTCTGTGGTACCACATTTTCCACACACACTCAGTCAATAGATTTTCACCATCACTGATTTTTGGCATCAGGTCATCATTGCAGGAAAGGTAAAAAATAGTGGTGAAGATGGAGGCATGCACTCCGCAGAGTACTGTAGTAGTTTGTCTACATTGATATTCATTTGTTCATGGCAGGTGTATTCTAATTGACCCATTATTTGCTGGTTGTCATAGAGCTCGTAAGCGGTATGACATCACGTAATACTTGTTTCAGAGAATGTGACTCAGAAAAAGACATATTTCCTTTTGATTACAAATCTACAATCTTTGTTTGCAGAGGAAAAAAAAAAGGTCCCAAACATTTTTGAGCAATATGTCCATTGAATAGAAGTCAGGGTTTCCACTACATTTAATTGTGCCGTACCGCCACGGCAAAATAAAAGCCGCAACGCCTATGTAAAATGACTTAACAAACCCCAAAAATCCTAAGGACAATCAGTTGCCGCAAGTTCTCCTTGTTAAGTTAAAATGAGCGCTAATAATTCTTGACCTGTTGTCAATCATTTTGCTTGATAAACATATTTTCCAATGAATTAAAATCAGCCATCAGCAGTAAAACTGATTATGTGTGCAACGATTAGAGAAAAAATGTTTTGTTCACTTTGCAAAACGATAAACTACGATGTTAACTTCTGTGTTTGCTGTGAGCACATCCTGCTCTACCTAATTGTGTCTTCATGATTATTTAATTCCGAGTCCGGAGTCATAATCGGTTTTCATATTATATGTGAAAGCCACCGCCGCGAACGTGAAACTGATAAACCTCCGTGCACATAGACTTCAATTATTACATCGCCTACGTGCTGATTAATGAAAACTGGCCACATCTGATAATGCTTAGTTTTGACCCGACGCTGAAGCTCTCCGCCACAGTTTCAAAAAATCCTGGAGGAAGACCCTGGAAGTGTCTCCTTTTCTTCTTCAAACAGCTTTTTGCGGCGTTGTAACTCTATCATCTGTTCAGTTTGTATGAGTTCAGTTGCGATTTCTCCCCCTGTGGTTTGTGCCAAGTTCTGGGAAAGCTTGTGTGTGACGTCTTTCTGTTCAGGATAAAGATCCAAAGTATGCATTGGTCACAGGGTGTGAGCAGAAACTGGCAGCCCTAAAGATTACATTAGCAGTTTCTGGGTGTACTGATAACTTAAGCTTGGTATTTCAGACTGGCATTGTTAGGAAATGAGCAACAACGCTATCTGTCAGTCTCTGAGACTGTTGCCAACAATATTGGTTTCCTAGGTAATGATAAAGAATATTGACCACAGAGGAAAGCTGCTTTGTATCTGCAAAATGAACAACACACTAGAATGAGAACCTGAAGAACTTAATTTTAAGATGAAGAAAATGGCGTTAATGTAGGACAGGCTATGTGCTTGGTAGCTTGAATAAAACCTAAATTGCTCATTAGCACAGGGGCAGATCTGTCCCACAATCTTGCCATCTTTAATATCTGCATACTGGAGATTTGGCTTCTTTTTAAAATGGATCTGTGATATTTCCTCTGACTAGCGGTGACGTTTTGATGTCATGAACTGTGAACTTAAGGTAGAATACTGCTATTAAGCATGAAAATCTTTATTTCATCACACACATCAAATTGCCTTATTGATGTGAGAAGCAACCATTAAAATTGGCAGGGACGGAGGTGATTTGCATCAATTATGCAAATTAGGTGTCCAAGATGGCTGCCGCAAAGGGGCATATCATGACAATTTCAAAATACCATACCTCAGTAACTAATAGACACATCAACTTCTTATTTTGCACACAGGTTGCCTGATCCAGCATCTATGGGCTAAACCTCTTAAAGTTGGATACTTTAACAAAATGCAAAGGTTTTTTGAAATTTGGCTCTTGACTTGAAAATTCTCTACCTCATTATATATTCAGCTCCCCCCGAAATTAAAAGAGTACCAAAAGCGCCATATTTTTTAGGTTCAGGACAACCATCATGCTGTAAACTATTTATGTTCCAAACTTCATAAAAATCGGATCAGCGGTTTTTGAGAAATGGCACGTGAAAAATGTGGAAATGGTAATGGTATTTTTATAGCAGTAATCTACCTTAACCTTCCATAACCTATGGCAGACCCTAGAGGCAAATTTTTCATCTTATTTGTCAACCCCTCCTATCCCCCCTAAATGCTTGAAAAGAGGTTGCAAGTCGATTGCTGGGGGGTGACCTACGTCTATGGCATTAGAGAAAGTGTACTGTTTCAGTTGTTTACATTGCTCTTGGTTATTCAATTCCAACAAAAGCAGGGGGTATTTTCAACCTGTTAATGGGATTAAACACTCTTCTGGATGCAGTTTGTCTTGCCTTGCAACGGTAACCGAGGATGATCAGGACTTGACCATGGGTCAGTTCCCAACTGACATGATTGTGAATGTTATTGGAAAATATTGAACATGGCTACAGACCATCATGAAAGGGTGTGCACAATTGTGCAATCAGGAAATCTTTTTTTTTGGTTTGAATGTTCTCTCTATTAGTAACTGTTCTTTGAATTTAATTGGAAGAAGATTAACATTTATTTTTGACTCTACATATCGAAAAACTTCACTTTCAATAAAGATGCTGAGAATTTTGTATCCAAAGCTTCAGTGCTTGTAATTTTGTCTGCTCCCTGATCTCTTCTTGCACATTGACACGCCCCTAATACTCTGATCAAACATTTGACTTGAGTTTATTATAAGAATTTGAGAATTATTCACTTGGACTTGATGAAAAGCAGTGGAGGTCATTGTATATAAACATTTCTGAATCTTATGGTACTAATGATTGTGTTTTAAACTTAGATCTGCATATCTTGCATCATCCATAATGCGCATTGTCTGCCAGGTTGATGAATAAAACAAATGAGATAAGGGAAGTGTCCCCCCCCCCCATTTAAAGACGTTCTTAGGAAAACTGAGGAGGACTGGCTTTGTTTCACTGTCTTCTTCCTGCATAACCTTACTACATAATCTTGATTTCAGGTGCATCACCATTTTAGAATCTCTGCCTTAAATATTGGGTCGATGATGAACAGCTGCTGTTTGGAGTGACGCAACGTGGAACTCTGAAGTGAGAAGGTTTAATGCATCATCATAGTTGGTCAACGGCTGAACTCCAATTTCTGAACATTTCTTTGAATTTATTTTTGCATAATTATCTGGATGTTCTGCGGTATGGTTTTGGCTTTCTTAGAATGTTTATTGATGCTAGTGCTAATACTGATGTGTTTGAAGTAGTAGCAGAGGATATCTCGCGATGGCATCTGATGGACATATTAGCATTTGTTTACATACATATGTAACACCTTAGTCAGGCAGATTTTGTTGCTTGAACAGTTAGGGTTATTTTTGTGTGAACCTACATGGGTAAAATGCATTTTAAGTTGATGTGTATGACTGTTATTTGTATTTAATCATGTAGTTTTTTTATTGTTTGGTCTGATGCCCGCTGTTACATGCCTTGCTTGATCAAAACTGAGGGGATCCACAAAGGAGATTGTACTCTGTACTCTGAGCTGTACTCTTGAGATGAGTGTTCTTTTTTCCCTCTTTCTTCCCAGTTCTCCCATGTGTAGTGCACCATATCTCTGAATAAAACCGCTTCTCCAAAACATTGTTTTCAGCTTCATCCTTTCAAAAAATGCTTTGCTCATCTCAAATGGTCTTTGAATGGTTATTTTCCTCTTAACTTTTTTGGGGCTAAAATTGAGTACTTGGATAAATTGATCTTGTCCATGATGGAACCTACTTCAGGGTATGCATGGGCACACATTTCCATATTTCCTTTGGTTCGCTATGCTTCAATTTATCCTTTTGTCCATTTTAGTTGATACTTCTGAATGGATGATACTTGGACTATTGGATTATATCCTAATGCTCCTGATACTGATCAGAAAGTTATAGTTTGAAACTAAGAGGGACTGGCCTTGCATTTCTGCGCCGCACCATCGATTTACTAGCATTGATCTGCTGCTTGCTTGTCTTGATCAGCTGGACTTGAATAGCGCGGTGGTAGAACTGACGAGGGCATTCCATGGAGTGTTACTGGTTCTTCCGCAGCGGCAGAGGAGGTCGATGTGTATGTTAGTTGTTAGGGACGGGCTGTAAGTGCAGTTGCAGAACAGTTGTACTATGCTGGACAAAGAAAGTTAGGGATCACTCTGATATTTAATATTGAAATATGATATGGAACATAATTTGAACTATCAAATATTTCAAATTCGAAAATTGGGGTGATCCCTAATTTTCTTTGTCCAGTATACTATGTTGGTCGCCAATGCAGAGACCTTATGAATTGTGATATTTATTTGTATTGTCATGTTTTGCCGAGTCTGACTGAGGTTTGATTTCGCTCGCAAACATTGTTTGGATGGGGGTTTATTTTGCCATTGTCCGTAGTTTCATTGGGAGAACTAATGGATTAAGATAAAAACGGTTGAGTAAAAGAGACGCTAACACCAGGTCGACTAGTATTGATATTTCACCGAATATTGTTTCTGAAAAGTGCTTCTAAATGCCTCTTAGTCGAGGATGGGAAGATGATTGATCTTTACGTGCCGCTATAAACGCCATCTCTGGGAAGGGGAGATGTGGACAATCCTACTACTTGAATATTTATGAGGGGGGTGTTGCACACTGGCTGGATATATAAAGCAAATTTTTTATCATTGTCTTCCTCATCTGCCGGTAGAGCAAGAAGTATCCACGAGGAAATGTGAGTGGAATCATTCATTAATGTTTTTCGCGCAATATTTTCTGCTGCGGAGACTATATTTGGCAATGAATTAGATTGTATCGTGTTTGAAGTTTTATGGGTTCAGCTGCCCTATTTAGATCTTCGGGCAACGGCCCATGCATGTTCCTCCCCACCGAAGATCTATACTAAATAATTCAACCTAAATCGGCTGGTTATTTAAACCGTAAACTAGCTATGAATAGATATCAGCCGAAATTGGTATTGTACGTACGCCAGATGGTAGCTAGCTACCGTTCTTTTGCTGGCTCTGGTTTGCTTTCTTCGTGACGCAGTGCTCCAGCTTGTGATTGTACCGTTAACTACACAGAATTAACGGTACCAAATCAAAAATGGCGCCTTTTAGTGCAGTGCTGATGAAGAACGAACAAAAGTAGAACCGCATTCCCGCCGCACGTGTGTGTAGAAACATGATTGTGGCGACTACGTGGTGGATCCCGTGAAATTGGCCATGTGTTATTTAATAAGATGGCAACTTACAAAGGGCGGAGGGGGTTGCCTTCTTATATTTGGCTCTAACATCGTTGGTTGGAATTGACGTTCGTGAACTGAAACTGGAAAACTGACTCCGGCTCAATTTCGGTAATTAATTGTAGCAAGTGTGTTGGGGTATTTTAAACCTCATTTAACATCGTGTCGCCAGTTGATCTATAATTTGAATTGACCCTGGTTGCGTTAATAGCCAAGAGTTATTCATAAGCGCCATTTTCCCTCACTGGTCTTTAGGCTGCTGGGTTAAGTGAATGCGGTGGCCCAGATCCAGTTGGCCTCATTCACTGGGCCTGGAATTACGGCGCCAGCTACTTGGTTCCTGATAGCATGGCAAAGTTCATTTAAGTTCAGTGCGTTTCTGGAGTTTGCTAATGGTTCCCGATCATGCCCCGGAATAGATCCTGGTTATGTCTCATTACTGAGCAATGGCCAGCGTACTGGTTTTTGGTAATTACTGCGTGCTAGCTACGACGTTGCTTTTTCGGTAACTTTCTTGCTAACTCGGCATCAGGAACGAGCAATATTTGCTACGTGAACAAATGAAGTCCGTTTTTGGGGGGGCTTAAGCTGCTTTCACACCGGACGCGAAACGAATTTTTCGCACGAAAGATTACATTCAAAGTCAATGCAAAGACGCGAAACGCATGTATTCGCGTCTTTGCATTGACTTTGAATGCAATCTGTCGTGCGAAAAATTCGTTTCGCGTCCAGTGTGAAAGCGGCTTTACTCGGCATATCTGGCGCAGCTAATCACTGGCAATCTTGTTCGTTCAGGCCGGATGCATGGCGGGCTAATCGCGTGTAGTCACAGCTACTCCTTAAACCATCTTGGTTGTATAGGGCAGAGGGAGGTCTGCTAGCTGCCTAGCTACATTATTTAATCTGAACTTTTTCCAGCTTTCTTGCTGGCTAAAGTTGATGTCTCGTTAACTTCATGAATTTGGGATAACGTCAATGTTAGTTATTACGATTCAAATGAGGTTTTCAGATGAGACGTTCAGTTTGGAATTGATCAGTGGAAGCTGGCCAATTTGTCATAGCCAAGGCGATGTGGATACGGTGTAATTGCTTGTGGCCTAACTGGGGCCTGATAAATTTTGGAACCACCTTAGAAACGTTGATTGGCTAGCTTGCTGTCAATCAGAGCTAACGTTACTTAAGTAGCCAATGTTGGCTATGAAAAGGTAACGTTGGACTTCCGGCTTGCTACCCATCATTGTTTAGCTGCGGAGGAATGCATAGTTGAGCCAGGTTGGTTCGGCATTGCTGCAAATTAGCTACACGCTCAGTTGGCTTGCTAGGTTATTGCTAGCTAGCTAATAGTGGGCTGACTACATATCACTTGTCTAAACCGTTTGCTGGTATTCAAATCATTTAAGAAAGCGATGCTGTGTATTGGATGCGGGGGATGGTAAATTGCGGTCACTTGGAGGGATTGGCTCCTTGGGACCAGACAGATGGCTCGATTGTCACATTGAAGAGCCTCGAACAACGGAACAATGACAATTTTGAAATCAATGACTTGGGCTCTTGGTCAGGGAAACACCTTATCTGCCAATAAGTTTTGTGGACTCCATTGTTGATTTGGCTTACATTAACAACAAACGGCATATTTTGTACATAACTTGTTAAATTATTGTGGAAATGCTATGCGAGCCCAGCCTAACAAGTTTCCCTTTTTGTAGTCCTGCACCGCAACTATGTCCGACGAAGGGAAGCTATTTGTAGGTGGCCTGAGCTTTGACACTAATGAGCAGTCTCTCGAGGACGTCTTCTCCAAATACGGACAAATAACTGAAGGTTGGCCTTTATTTTAATTTAAGTTCTAGGTGCAAGATTGTCTGCATATTCTGTCAACAGTTAACAAGATTGAGAAAATGTTTTTTTTTCCTTGTATTTTATCATGTCTCAAATGAGCTGCTGTTAAGGTGTCATGGAAATATTCATATTTGTAAATGTACAAGATTCTTTTGTGCCACGAAAAAACGCAAATGTTCAATGCATTTCAATGGAAATGGTAATTTGTTTTTTTCCCCCTCCCTTCACATGTAGTTGTTGTAATCAAGGACAGAGAAAGTCAGAAATCCAGAGGCTTTGGCTTCATCACCTTTGAGAATCCAGAGGATGCCAAGGATGCTATGTTGGCAATGAATGGCAAGGTGAGATTATTAAACTCTTTGAAGGGGCACTCTGATGAAAATGACTTTCCCAGGCTTTTTGCCAAGAGGTTGAATGTCTTTCCTCCTGAATGGGAGGCTTAAGCTCGAGGTAGGAAATTAAGGAGGTGAGCAAAAGGAAGAATGCCCACATGTGATTCTTATAAATGCCCCTGAAATGACAAAATGGGTGATTAAAAATGCTGTTTCTAAAATGAGATTCAGATGATTTTGTCCATTATCTTCAAAGGCTGTGTTGTCTCAGAAAATAATGCGTGGTAGAATCGAGTTCTAGTTCTGCAAAGTGTTTTCTTTTTTGGGAGGACCAACCTCCTGGGTTCTTTTCAATTCCTTGTTTTTTCCTCATTGCTGCCCTCAAAGATAAATAAACGTTATTTTGCGATTTCCCCAAAATGGTAAAACCATGAAGTATTTAATAGTCTTAACAGCAAATGATTGGTCAGGAAATAAGCAAGAATTGATGCATAGCACAATCACAGTCCCCACACAGGGTAGGTAGATAACTACTTCTTGTTTTTGGTTTTAAGAACTTCAGTGAGGGCAGACCTGTGGATACAATTATGATTTTCTGTACTTTATACTACACAAGCCAAAAAGTGTTGAAGAAATTGCATCCTCAGGGAAAATAATGGAAAATCATAGAAAAACGGGCAAATTTGTAATGCAACTTGTAACACAATGTTTCTAGTCAAAAGTTTTCAAGATCCATTACAGCACCCTGCATGCTGGGAAAAAAAATTTGGCAGATTTCCCTAAGAGGCCTCATTATCTAATTCGAAAATGCGGAGTTAGAAAATGCAAGTAAAAATTTTCTATCACATACAGGTTTTTCATGAAATAAGAATGAAGATTTTCTAAATTATATCATGTATATCTTTAATTTTAAGGCCGTAATTTTTTGTTGCTGTGTGGGTGTAGTAAAACACCCGCAGACGTAGCAGAAAACATCTGGATAATGTTTGCATTTTCTTATGTCAGTAGCCATATTACTAAGCCTGAAATCAAGATTGGGCATAAAATAATGTCTTTCGAGTTTTTTGTACATGTGGAAAGCAGTCGAGAATTGAACTATAGTTCTCACCTGGCTCAGAGGAAGATGGAAATTATGTCTTTGTTGCAGTTTTTCTGGTGGGGATGACCCAAGACTTCTTAACCTTACAAGTTGTCGAAGGAGACTGTGTTGTGAAATGCTCATCATACATTGTGAGAAAATGTGACGATTTGGGGCAAAACAGACACTATTTTTGAAATCAGCACCCCCAAAGTATGTAAGAAACAAGTTTTGGGTTTTATTCAGCAAAAATTATGCAGGGCGGTGTCAAAGTTTCACTGGGATAAACTGATTGCACCCACTGATAACGCACAAATAAAACATTTGAGCAAGTTTAAGCATTGAGCCTTTAAAAATGCATCAGAAGCATCCTTCATTTGCAGTATCCTTCCTGTAACGCTGCTTGTTCGAAAATGAGGTTTTGGAAGATTGTCTTTATTGCAAGCTGATCTTGAAACGTATAAATGCTCATACCTTGTTTTAACTTTGCGAACTGTTGATCAGAAGTATTGAATATAAACAGAAAAATTTGTTCGAAGAAGTCGCCATGGTTAATTTTAATGCCATCATGCAATAATTTGTTTTGCCAACTCTTCTTTCCCTGAAGCCGATTGATCAAAACAAAGTATGGTGGGTCTTCAAACCTGAGTAGATTTAAGTGCTGATAGGTTTCTCATTTCCATAATTTCAATCTTGTAGCTTTAAAAACGACAAAACTATTAGCTTCAGATTGAATCGCAACAATTTTCACCATGCACATTACAGGCACAATGTAAATCATCTTAAAGGTCCCCCATTATGTCACCAGATGCACAGCTAATTAGTTATTACAAGCCATTTCAAAATCTTTTCCCTCTTGACATCACATGGGGAAGTAACCAACCAGAGGCAAGAAGAACTGATCACCTTCAGCCAAGCAGTCAGATTTCATTATTCTGGGTGGTCACTCCGCCTTGTGATGTCAGGTAGGGGAGACTTTTGCTGCTTTCCAGTGGAGGTTTGAACCTGTGAATCACGACTTCAAAGTTACGAGTCACGACTTCATAGCGTTCCAGGCAAAAGTAACGAGTTACGACTTCATACTTGACCTCACTTGAAAAAAAGCCAGTGCCGCCATTTTAGTTGAGCTGCGTGACATCAAGCAAGTCGGAGTACGTTGAGCACAATCGAGTTCACCGGCGTGAATTCACAGGTTTGACAGTAGCTCCGCCCACTTTTAACCGGTAAATCACGGGTTATGAGTTGCCTGGAACGCGCCCTTCGAACTGGCTCATAATGGCTTATCAGCTGTGCACCTGGTGGCATAATAGGGGACCTATAAACCTGGCCATTTTCTTCACAAACCCGCCATGCTTTTGGATAAAAATTTTTTAACCTCCTCTCATATTGTACTTTAGGGGTTATCAAAGAGGGTATTCTGGGAATATGCAATCTATAAGCATCACAATACATGAGTTAAAATACTGCATCTCCCATAAAGTTCTCATCTTCGTTATTTATTATGGATGGAAAGAAGCTTTCAAGGATTTTCCTGTATTTTTCAGCTCACAAACTTGACCGTGTGATTTGGACCAAAGACAATATTTTCAGATTTTTAAGGCATGTTACAGCATTGGCCATGGTGATTGTGGTGCACATCTAAAGAAAGAGACAGAGTAGGTTGGTACTGGGTGGCTTTTTCATTTGATTTCAATGGTTAAGCTTAAAGGGATATTTCAACATTTTGGCAAATTGGCCTATTGCCATTATCCCTATAATTATGAGTTGGTACATGACCTTTAGTTATCTGTGCCCGTTGTTTTGAGATTCGGGGGAGGAGAGACGCGAGCTGCTCAGCGAACATAATGAAAGTGAACAGCACAGGTCCCTCCCTCCTTCAAAACTCATCAAATACGCAATCCAGCAGCTCCAAAACGCTCTCGTGGACAACTTGTGGCCTGCACATTCACCACGCAATAAAATAATGTATTATTACGGGACAGTTATTTTCAAGGCAAATGCATAAACGGAACTACATACCAGCTGGGCAGAGTGATCTCCAAAGTGTATGTTTACTGCAGCTACTCGCAACGTCTCAGGTGCGCACTGTGTCAATCCGCCCAACGGGTTACTCAAGAAAGTAGTTCTGAGTATTTGCTTCATGTGTCGTAATGTCACATAATTATACATTATAATTTCATAGCGTGGTGAATGTGCAGGTCACAACTTGTCCACGAGAGCGTTTTGGAGCTGCTGGATTGTGTATTTGATGAGATTTGAAGGAGGGAGGGACCTGTTCCGTTCATTTTTATGTTCGCTGAGCAGCTCGCATCCCCGAATCTCAAAACAACAGGCACGGATAACTAAAGGTAATGTACAGACTTATAACTATAGGGATTATGGCAATAGGCCAATTTGCCAAAACGTTGAAATATTCCTTTAATGGGTAAACTGGAGAGAGCGTTTTACTAAAAGAGTCAATATGGTGCCACTCAGTGTTGATGGCTTCAAACAGCTGTGGTGTAAGTGTTTTTTGGTTAGTTTGTGTTTAAGATGAGATCAAAGATTCTTGATGGGGATCGGATCTGGGGCATGCTCAAGGTCTTGCGAGGGTAGGACCGGCGCGTTTTGAATGACTCACGAGTTCTTGCACGTTTTCCAGCAAGGCGGCCAACTAGGCTTGCATCAAATTCCATAAACAAGCTGTGCGGAAGTGGATGTCATTTTGAAAACCAAGGCGAGACTGCTCGCCTTTGTTCTTGGTCGTCTACACAAGACCAAACGTAGTTCAGTCGTTCAAGATGCAAGAACTTGTGGAGTCTCGCTTGACCTGGC
The DNA here is from genome assembly GCA_029692085.1 of Gymnothorax javanicus. Classification (NCBI taxonomy): domain Eukaryota; kingdom Metazoa; phylum Chordata; class Actinopteri; order Anguilliformes; family Muraenidae; genus Gymnothorax; species Gymnothorax javanicus. The sequence goes on from CM056196.1 coordinate 32,117,260, forward strand.
GATCTTGAACATGCCCCTGGACTCTGAAACATCTCCCTCTATGTTCAACTGTGGTTGAGATGCTCATTTGGCCAATTTTTCAGCCTGGTGTGGAGTTTGCAGTTTGTATAAAAGACAAACCCAGTAATGTAACATGCCACTGTAAAACACCTTAAAAGTCCACTATTACGCCACCAGGTGCACAGCTAATTGGCCATTATGAGCCGGTTCAACATCTCCCCTTCCTGATATCGCCAAGGGGAGTGACCGCCCAGAATAACAAAATCTGACTGCTTGGCTGAGGATGATCAGTTTCTCTTGCCTCTGGTTGGCTACTTCCCTATGATGTCAAGAAGGGAAAGATTTTGAAATGGCTTGTAATGACTAATTGGCTGTGCGCCTGGTGACACAATAGGGGACCTTTTTAAACCTGCACAATGATCCCAGGTGCCTAGCATTCCGCTGCTGGTTGCTGCTGACCTCAGGAGAGTTGAGCAGACTCACCCCCCACCCCCCCAGGGCATGCCTAATTCACTCGTGTTCTCCTCGGTCCCATGCATCACAGTCCCTTGATGGAAGGCAGATCCGCGTTGACCAGGCAGGGAAGTCCGGTGGCGGGGGCCGGTCCGGTGGAGGATACAGAGGGGGCTACTCCGGTGGCCGAGGTGGAGGCGGCGGATATTTCCGCGGAGGCAGAGGTGGTGGTGGAAGAGGTGGGCGTGCCTTCTCTCGAGGCAAGTTTGTTGTTTTTCTTGCGTAAGGATCCCCCCCACCAACCCGCTTGTTTGCCATGTAATGAGCCTGGAGACTCCCCTGTCCCTACTCCAAAGATCTAATCCCTACCTGTCTGCAATTATGTGGTTACAGAAGTAACTGTAGTTTTCACTGTGACCTGTACCGTCCCCTCATAACCGTGCATCTCTTATTTCCTTATTCCCCGCTCTCTCTCATCCCAAGTGCTCGTAAACTTGTGGCTGTAGGTTACTGGTGCCCAGTAATATGGCCCCTTAGGGCCTAGAGCATCCAGGCTTTCATTCTGAACAGTCGTTGCACCTGCGGTTTTCATTAATGCTGCGCTTCTTCTGGGAACCCATGTATCATAGAAAAGTTTCCCAGTGGTAATAACAACTTTGTTAGGCCATTCATATTCGTGCTACTCGTGAATATGATTTGTCTAACAACACACGGGGGCTGGGAACTAAAAGGAGCTCACCCAGAGAGGGGGGAACCAATTGGGGAATTCAGTTTGTGAAGTGGTTGTATGGAATGAAAGCCTTCATGCTGTTCACGACTCATAAGCTGGCTACCACTGTAGTGGAGACAAAAATATGATGTCAGTATCCAGACACTGACTGTATAACATGGCAGTAACAATGCACTAGTGTTTCTCCAGCATTTCTTCGTCAGTACAGTAATAGTACTTTGCGGTTCTGCGCTAAAACTATTGACCAACATTGTACCTCATCAGCCTTGTAGTTCATGGTTCTGTGCTTCAGAATTTTGCCCATTATACTATTATAAGGGAACCTTTTACGTCTATTTACACAGCTAATGCTTTAACTTCTATGAAAATTATACAGTTCGGTTCAAGGTAGCTGACCTATATTTTCCCAGTGCTCACACCTCTCATTCGACCAAATTGCATTTGGTGTAGATCAGTTCTGTAGTGGCAGTCTGCCTTTTCTCTAGGGGTTAGTCTGAATATAAGCACATTTTACCATTTTACAAGCAAAATGCATGTCCCAGAGTGAAATTCAGTGTTCGCCCCCCGCGTGCTCCCGACACGGCATACGTGAGACTTTACCGCAAGCTGCAGTGTTTCTCATCTGACAATCTCGATTGCAGGTGGAGGCGATCGCGGATACGGCGGCGGGCGTTACGATGGAAGCGGCGGCGGTGGATACTACAGCAGAGACAGGTGAGTAGTTGGACTGCTACCATTTGTGGTTTTGAGGCCAACTATCTACCCTTTCTCCATTCTTGGGAGCTACTATTTTCTGTACAGATCTGAATAAAGTATTATTCATTGCGGGACTGCCCGCTACTTTGAGGAAACTGCAATTAATCCAATGATTTCTTCTCTCCATTTGCAGAGGACAAGGTGGATATGGCAGTCGTTCTGGAGGTTTGTACAGAGACGGCTATGATGGTTATGGTGAGGTTTCTTGGTCAAGGTCTTTCACAAATTCAGGGGTGGCCAGTCTGGATCTTGGACAGCCAAACCACTTAAGTGATCTCGAGATGTGGAATTGGAGATGTCGATCTCAAGCACCTCGATGTGCTGCCCCTCCGCTCCGATACCATGAGCGCTCAAGGGAATGGTTCCGATTGAGCACAGTCCATGCAACACCCTCTTGAAACCAGGTTTGCCACCCTTGATGGAGCTGCAAGCATGTTACTCGAAGCATGTTCTGCATGATTCATATTAATTCTCCAGGTTGCGATGACTCGCCTATCAACCGAGACATGAGTGTGGTGAAACCAGTCTACCATCTTTGAAAAAGTAATGGATTTGAGGAAATTGACGGTATTGTCCCTGGTCAGTCGACAAGAGTTGAACATGATTTGAATCTGAAGTGGGAGCACAGATTGGCAAGTTTATTTTTAGAGGGGGGAAAAAAACTTCACAAAACTGCTTGCAATCTAGGAGATTAATTTCCTTAAAAAGCAGAAGGACTTGGGCAAAGAGGAGTTCTCGGCTGTAGTTGATGAAAGCCAGACGTTGGCTCCTTGTGTCCTTTGACTATTGCTGTTCATGGCTTCTTCCCTTGACATAACTACAAATGTCTAAATGTTGGTGCAACTCCACTTGGCAGTCAGAATTTCCCCACTCCTCTCTACTTGCTCTGTGCTAAATGTAAGTAAATTTCTCCATCCTGCTGACAATGGTATAATCTGAAATATCAACTATCTGGCTGCTCATATTTGATGTCCTCACGCTAGGCAGTCGCCTTTTAATTTATCACCTCAGATTGAAACTGAAATATATCCTTACGAAGACTTGAGCCACTGTATGCTCACGAAGCCACTAGCAATCGGTCATTCCCCTTTACATCATCTGAAGTAATTTCTACTCCGAACTCAAATAATCTCCTGGCCTTTTCTTTTAGGAACAGGAGAGGATGCCTGAGCTCTTCGGATGCCTCAGTAGTTGAATTGTTTTGAAGAAAATAAGATCCGTTTTAGCACTGCCGAATTGGCGGAAAGGTAGGCTGGACTGCCGTGTGCATGTGACAAAAGCTAGCCGTCGACAGGGCCTTGCTTTAGGTATGCTCGTCTCTTCTGGCTTTTTTTCATGAACTGGTTTTGGAGCTTCTCGGCCAGATTTTTCTGCTTTTTTTTTTTTTTTTTTTTTTTTTTCCTTGCCATTGCTTGGAACTAGAGGGTGTCGCGCAACTTTCTTATTCGTGATCTGTTGTCACAGAAGTGGGTTTTGGGCTTTCTTTGTAGGAGGAAATGTTTAGAATTATGCTTCCCTTCTGCCCTTCTGTTCCTTCTGCTAGAGGATTGTGTGGCTGCTTTGTTGCCCTTGAGGTAGATTTGTTTTGTACAAGATCTGGGGTCTACTTCTGTCCCAGCATAGAACTTTGCCAGTTAAAGAAACCGATGGATTTTGTCGGGAGTTTGATGCTTACTAGAACATCTCTGCTTAATCTTCATTTAAATAAATCCAGTTTTGAATACAACAGACAAACACTTCTGTAGCAGCTCGTCATAAACCTTAGAATGCTACTACTGTTATATTGAGCTAGACATGTTCTGTATTGACTTCAGTTCTGCAGGAGAAGAGTTTGTCGTTGCAAGATTTGGTGTTTATTTTGAAATGTGGGATTTACTTTTATTTTAAAATTTGGAATCTATAATCCCAAGATCTGGAATGTTCAATTGGCAAACTATGCATAAGCATGCTCGTACTGGACTCCTGTTCCCATCTTGGGGGAATGCAGACAGTTTGTGGTTCTCCTTGGAAGCGTGCACCTGTCAGCTGCCGCTTTTTTTCTTTCCCCCAGTCGTAGCTTCAGACCTCTCGAGCACAGAAAGAGGGCACAGGAAACCTGAACGTAGCTGCTCAATGTAACGGACAAGGCCTGGATGGCAAGCAGGAATTGCTTTGGCAACAAACGGTGCTTATGCAAACTGACTGTACCCCTCCCATGTCCCTGAGCAGCGCAAAGCCAATTATGCACCGCTCTTAAAAGGCTGGGCTAACTAGCTGAGCAGCTGTTGGTTTGGATTGATGCGATGGGCTGCCAGTCAAGATCATTTTCAAATTTTGACGGAAAACACTGTTGCCTGACCTGTTTTATAAAATCCAAGTGTCCGGAGGTTTTTTTTTTTTTTTTTTTGGAAAATCTGTAAAAGGCCATCTAGGCTTGGGTTTTCGGGTGAACGAGGGCCACAGTTGATCGAAGCCAATGGAGTCTATTTGTCAAATCAACTCCGAATGTGTCCTAACTCATTCAAATTTCCTGTCGCTCTCTCAGATTCTTTGAATGAAAAAACAAATGTGTTCTTGTTTATTAACAAAATGTGTAATTATTGTCTTAACATTATGAATGTTATGAAGGGTCAACAAAGATTATCACAGTGCAACCTACTGATGCTCTTTGCAATAGGAATGAGTCCTCTAGAATTGTGCAGGCACCAAGTGCTAGTTACATAGAATTAAAAAGCCTTTATTAAATTGGGGTTTTTGCATTAAAAACATTCTGCAGACCAGCTATGACCCTATCAGGGTCCTGATTAAGTCCATTCTGGCCAAGCATGATAATCATTATTATATGACTGCCCTGTAATACTATATAGCTTGAGTTGAATGCCTTTGATGCTTGCTTAATTATTGCGTAGGGTTCTTGAAGTTAAGCGAGGCTATATCCTCAGCCTACTCTATTTCCCAAACCTCTGTCCACGTGCTGTGCTGCTAAATGCCACGTTAACGCTAGCTCTCAGATGCAGAAAGGACTCCAGTTTGGTCCTGTGCCATCGCCGCGCGGTATTGACGGCTCCTCCTTTGTTGCTCATTTCTCTACGCTTCCTCTGCAGGGGACGAGGGTGGCTGGTGAAGCGGCTGAAGAGGACGCTCGCTGCCCTGGCCCAGCCCTGCCCACCAGCCTGACCCTGTTGACCAATCCTGAGCTCCGCAGACAGGCCTGGTCCCTGCTGGTGTGACGGCCCGCAGCTTGCTCTCACTCGATGCAAACTTTAATACTTTTTCTGAAACCGACTTCGTAGATACGAGCAGGCCTGGATAAGTGCGGGAGGGCTGGCTCGACTCTTGAGCCAGACCCAGACCGGTCTGTTCCATGTTTTATTTGAATTTATAATCTTTCTTTGTGTCCTCCTTCCTCTCAAAATTTTGAGTTCCCCTCATAGGCCTGGGGTACCAGCTATAGTTGTCAATTGAACAAAGGCTATCGTTTAAAAGGTTGTGCTAATCTCAGAGGGCACAGTTGCGAGTGAGAGAGCATAATGCACTTCTGTGACTCTTTTCAGTTCATAATGAGATGTTCATGCATTGAGGGTTTATTGCGAGGCATATCCGTTCTAAAGCACGTCCATCGGCACTTTTCCCGAGACATGTGGAAATTGATTTGCGCAGATTAGTCAATTTTGTTTAGTGTATTTTTTTTTTTTTTTTTTTTTTTAATGTTCTGTACTGTCATGGTTGTACCTTTTCTTAAATAAATGGAAAATTGGCTGTATGTTGTGAGTTGACCATATTTTTCTGTTGAATGTGTGACAGATTGGGATTGTGAATTTAAAAATACAGGAGGCTGCTTTTCTATGTTAGGAAACAGACTGGATAACTCCTCCTCCCACCACTGATGTTCAATTCTGAGGCACAGCTAGTCCTGTGCAGTTTGGGAGGGACTTGGAACCTTAGATGGACCACATGACAAATTTAAAGGTCCCCTATTATGTCACCGGGTGCACAGCCAATTAGTTATTACACGCCATTTCAAAATCTTTTGCCTCTTGACATCACATGGGGAAGTAGCCAACCAGAGGCAAGAAGAGCTGATCAACTTCAGCCAAGCAGTCAATCAAATTTCATTATTCTGGGTGGTCACTCTGCCTTGTGATGTCAGGAAGGGGAGATTTTGAACTGGCTCATAATGGTTAATTAGCTGTGCACCTGGTGGCATAATAGGGGACCTTCAAAGTTTGTGGGGTTTTATCTGGCTCTGCATGACTTTGTCCAAGGGTTCGATTCTCTGGGAAAATGTAGTGGCTTCACTCAGCATCCATATTCCTCTCTCCTTGATTTACCGGTCTTGAATCAAATTTATTGTCTGGAAGTTCATAATGTCAAATGAATATTTTTCTCTTGCCCTGTACAAGAAAATGTAAAACGGCCATGGGCTGTGTTCAAATAGGAATATTCCCAAGCAAAAAAGACGAACTCTTAGAAAATAAGCCTGATGTATTTCCATGGCAGCCATAATATTTGAATTTTGTAAATTGTTAAGGGAAGGTGCTGCAGTGCTTCCTAACTTGCCTCCTGTAGCATAGGGTGCACCCACAGAGCTAAAGAAAACACGAGTGGACACGAGACCAGTTTTGGCGAGATTCGTGTCCGCCATCTTACCGAAGGATAGTGTCTTTTATGGAACTGCGAGAAACCTTCGACCAAGGTAGCTTGGAGGTGGAATACAGAGATTGTTGATTTTTACATGAAGTAAAATTCTAAGGGTGTTAACCTCAGTGAAGTTTGTATATGAGCATATCGTTGGCCTGCTGATAAAACCTCATATCCTCAAAATGATTAACTACAGAAGAGCATAAATGTTTGATTTTGCATGTAAGAATGCAGTTGAGCTGTGTTCGGGTAGGATGACTTTTTCTTCCAAGAATGTATTTTGTATTTCGCAGTGTTATTACCGTGGACATACAAGTTTTTGTTTCTTACCAAATTTGGAGATCCGAGGTTTTATCAGCAGGCTGACGATATTTGTGAAAAATGGACCTGAAAGTGAACTTGATGCTGATGATTCTACCATTAACAGATTTACCACTTATCATACATATTTTTACTGTGGGGGGGAAAAAAAAAAAAATCAGTGTTTTTCATTTCATTTTTTTCCAGTTGCATATGCACAAGTACAGCGTTTCATTGCTCAATTCCCTTACTGATTCCTTACACAAGATGGCGGACGCGTCTCAAGTTTTCTGGTTGGTTCAGCCAATGACGTCCACTCTAGTGTTTTCTTTAGCTCTGCGGGGGCACCGAACCATCTTTTAGAAAAGAAAGATAACTGCATCCCACAATTCCATGCAGCAGTATTTAAAGTGACATCCATCCATCTGGCCAATCACAAAAACAAATGAACATAACGAGCGGGTGACGCACGATCACGTTACAGAGTTCATGTACATTCGGATCCACTTAGCAGTGTGGTTGTCTTCCTAAGCCATTGCGAATTCACCTACAAACCTTTGCTTTACCTCTCAACGTTTTCCATCGAGGTTACTGACAGGTAGTTCGAAATTAGACAATAGGACATAATTTTTCTCTTAGTTGAATGCAGCCTCACTGGCCACTTCATGAGGTACACCTTGCTAGTCCCAGGTAGGACCCCCTTTTGCCATCAGAATTGCTTTATTTCTTTGTGGTATAGATTTAGCAAGGTCTTAAAAACAATCCTCAGGAATTTTGTTCCATATTGACATTGTAGCATCACGCAGTAGCTGCAAATTTGTTGGCAGCACATTCTTGATGCAAATCTCCCACTCCACCATATCCGAAACATGCTCTGTTTGATTGAGATTTGTTGACTCTGGAGGCCATTTGAATACAGTGAATTCATTGTCATGTTCAAGAAATCAGTTTTAGATGATTTGGGCTTCGTGACATGGCACATTTCCTGCTGGAAGTAGCCATCAAAAGATGGGTACAATTTGGTCATAAAGGGATTTACTTGTCAGCAACAACAATCAGGTAGGATGTGGCATTTAAACAATGCTCAGTTGGCACTAAGGGGCCCAAAGTGTGCCAAGAATACATCTACCACACCATTACACTGCCACCATTGTCCTGAACTGTTAATACAAGGCAGGATGGATCCATGCTTTCATGCTTATGCCAAATTCTGACCCTACCATCCGAATGTCGTGGCAGAAATCAAGACAAGTCAGACCAGGCTGCGTTTTTCCAACCATCTATTGTCCCATTTTGGTGAGCCCATGCGAATTATAGCCTCAATTTTCAGCTCTTTTGCTTTGCTGACAGGAGTGGCACCCGGTGTGGTGGTAAGCTGCTGAAGCCTATCTGCCTCAAGGTTTGATGTGTTGTGCACTCAACATTGCTGCTCTGCATACTTTGGTTGTAGCCCGTGGTTATTTGAGTTACTGTTGCCTTTCTATCAGCTCAAACCAGTCTGGCCATTCTCCACTGACCTCGGACATCAACAAGGCATTTTTTTTTTTTTTCCCCTGGAGAACTGCCACTCTCTGGATATTTTCTCTTTTTTGGACCATTTTCTGTAAACCCAAGAGATGGTTGTATGTGAAAATCCCAGTAGCTCAACAGTTGCTGAAATATTCAGACCAGCCCGTCTGGCACCAACAACCATGCCACATTCAAAGTCACTTAAATCACCTTTCTTCCCCAATTCTGATGCTCGATTTGAATTTCAGCAGATCGTCTTGACCATGTCTAAATGCCAAAATGCATCGATTTGCTGATAAGATGTTTGCGTTAACGAGCAATTGAAGTGGTGTGCCTAATGATGTGGCCGGACTGTAAATGAACTGGCGATTTCAGGATTTCCTTGTCTCGAGGCGCAGTTCAATTTTCTTCCTCTAGAGGGTGCCACAAGCCTTTTTTCAATTAATTTTGGACAGATGGTTTCCTCCGCCAAAAAGGTTATGTTTTCACCCTTTTATTTGTCTGTTTGTTAACATGATAACTCGAAAAGTTAAGAGCGGATTGGCTCGAAATTTGGTTGGATGCTAGGTGGTAGTCCAAGGATGAGTTGATTAAATTTTGTAAGTGATCCAGAACATATTGGATTCTAGATCCGGAGAAACCAATGACACCCTTTCGGTTTTAGGGCGTGAGGCAGCGAAATTCGGAGAGCGCAGGAGCGCTGGACTTTAGCTGTGTTCAAAATCGTCCACTCATTCACCCACTCCCTATTCCCTACATCGTGTATATGATGTAGTGCACTACATAGGGAATGTCTAAAGGAGATTTCGGACACTACAGCGGCATTTTCTGAACATGGTTGTGTCAGCAAATGCGCTGGATATTCCTGTGATGTAAGCGGACGCGCCGAGCATCATGTAAACAGACCACTGATCTGTACTTAAAAAAATCTGGATAGCTCATTGGCCAATACGCACCATACAAACAACTGAAGCTGCCTCGCGGCCATGTTTCCACTCCCAACGGTATGCGGACGGTCAATGGCATACGTATTAAGCCTGATTCATGCTTTTTGCGGTCGGCGCGCACGGTCCCCACGAACTTCCAGTCGTTTCATGCTTGATGCGGTCAAAGCGGCTCCAAGAACGGACCTGCTCTGCAGTTGCGCTACTGAATCTTATTTCTGTGATGAATACGTTCATTTTCACTATCATATTGTAACTATTATTATTATTATTATTACTACCAAACACACGGCTCGATTATTTTGAATTAGATTAGACAGTGCGTCGCTGTCAAAACAAATATTACTGGCCGCTCTTTCTCCACTATTACGATAATTGCGTCACTTGAAACTTCCGAAAACTAAGTTGACATGGTTTGCATTTCGGCAGTTCCTGCACCGATGTCTGGCAATGAGCATCCTTGCAGATCCGACAGGAACTGCAGTGAAGATGTTTGTATTTTCAGCTGTTTGTACGTACAGCTGGCTTTTCTTTGAAGCTTTTCATTTTTAATTTTAATAAGTATACGTAGTACTTCTGGGTCCTGAAGCTAGCCAATCATTGCAACGCGGTCTATGCGACCCCGGCCGCATTGTTACAAAATCCTCCAGGTGCGCGGCTCGGCGTTCAGAGCCTCCGCGGACCCTCCGCGCTCTTTCGCCTTGGCCGCAATTGCGTCATTTCACCGTGTAGGCCGTGCTGACCGCGCCGACCGCAAGAAGCATGAATCAGGCTTTAATCCTACGTGTCTGTACATTCTTTGCTGCCATTTCGCGCTCTATTCTTCAAGACTAGTCTTCATTTTCTCCTTTTTTCGTATTCCGCAGTGACCTTTTAAATCGCTGGTATGTATTTTATTTTGTGACCATACCAACTTGTAATATTACAGGTAATCCATTAACAGATTCTATGCAAGTTACCTTGCACTCTCCCCTTGTGACCCTCTAACAATTAAATGTAAAGCATACCTAAAATGCTCTCACGCCTAAATATTTTTACGGCAAACACGGCTAACAAGACGTGATCTCAGTTCAGTAAAAGTGGTATTGGAGATACATGCGAGTGGTAGTATGGCGGCCGAGTAGCTTCACTTCGACTGGCCAATGATCGATCCAGATTTTTTTTCATACAGATCAGTGAAACAGACCGGACACTTATTCGAACATTTGAGGGTGTAATTCTGCAGGGCGGAGCCATCTCGCGCTTCACCTTCTTCTTCCCTGGGAAAACACGACCGCAGTGCATTGTGGTATACGGGAGCACAACATAGTGTACATCGCTTGTCCGCTCAATTTCGCTGTGCATTGTGGGTATTTTATAGTTCACTACACAGTGGATGAAAAGAATTCGAACAACACAAAATGGCGGACACACTACATAGTGCACTATATCCGTGATAGGGGGCGATTTTGAACACAGCTATTGTGTTTGGTAGAAGAAAAACTGATAGCTGTTCTCGAACCCGCAGTCAGCGAGAGGAGAGCATCCCTTGAGTCAGGGTTCACGAATTTAGATAGATATGCACTGAACTGGATTTACCACACTCAAAGTTCTGAAGGGGAGAATTAGTCAAAACAATAATTGAAAGACGTGTGCTGTCAGTACAAACATTTCCACGCCACAAGCTAATCATCCCCATTTACAGCCCGCTCTTTCTCAACTACCGCGATAATTGGGTCACTTAAAACAACCAAAAACTAGGTTGACATGGTTTTCATTTTAGCTGTTTCAGCACACATTTCTAGCATCGATCATTTGGTTTCTTTGTTATTTCGATTACATATTTACTAGCGATACGTAGCCGACAAAGTTGAATTTGCTCGTCAGTTAGTTTTGCGGACGTTAAGGTGATTAACATCAGGACTGTTGGGTCCAAAACCATAAGTCAGCTTATAGCTACGGTGTCCTTGCGACAATTCGCACTGTTCAAACAACCGATAAGCACTCATGATCCTAACCTCTTCTCAACATGGATAAGTGCTTAGGTACACATGTAAAATACAAGGCCAAGACATTACGCATTACAAATGGAAGGTCTATTTTTGTGACAGAATTAATGGCAATTCTCTGGGCGCTGTGGTGGATAGAGGAGGTAAAACCAGACAAAATTATCATATGTTCAGACTCTGCCGCTGCTTTGGTGGCAATAAGGAGTGGGAATTCAGGCCAGCCAGATCTTATTTATGAGATTTTATTGAGTTGAGAAGGCTGGCAGTGAAGTCAGGTTTTGCTGGGTGCCAGGGCATGTTGGTGTTGAAGGGAATGAAATAGTTGATTTAATAGCAAAGAAAACCTTAAAAAAAAGAAACGATAGACATACATATATCCCAGGAAAGAGTAGAGTTGAGGGATAAAAATCAAGGAAGGCGTTCTAAAAGAATGGCAGGGATTGTGGGAAAAAGAAAGGGGGAGGCACTATTTCTCTTTTCAACCCCATGTTACAAAGAATAATAATTACTGTTTACGGAAATAGGAAGGACTCTGTAAGAATTTGTAGATTGAGGCAAGGCCACTGTAGGCTGATTTGGTTAATGCACATTGCGGGAGAACATCCTAACAGTTTACGTGAGTGTGGGAGCCCTGAAACGGTGAGGCATGTTCTCCTAGAATGTAGCTGGTATAGATGTGAAAGGGGAAATTTAAAAAAAGAAAAGAAAAAACCTTAGCAGATGTAGCTAGAGCTTACTTCATTTTCCTTCCATTCTTTTTTTTTTTTTTTTTTTTTACCAAAGTGAGAACCATCAATCGATAACGAAAGCAGCGGTACAGTTCCTGCATGATACAAAGTTATACAACAGAATATGAACGGTCGTACAGACAGAATATAGCAATGTGGAATCCTAACCTGTGGAGGGCAGTAATATGCCTAATTAAAACTACCAAAAAGACGAAGAAGAAGAAGGCTGAGACACGATAGACTGAACGTAACAGATTTGATTTCGGATTCTCATTTGTGCTGAAAACAACAACGTCAATGACTTGCCTTACCAATATCTCACCGATATAGCCTTTTAAGTCTACGTTGCGCCGAGGGAGTCAATATTACTTGGTAGAAGACTGATGGCGCTTTGCCTACATCGTCAGGGGGAAGGAATTTCGTATCCAACTTCCACTTTCTTCGGCTTTTTAAAACTATTTTAAAAGGGGGATCCAATATATTTTGTGGGATTTTATTTGTGAGAAGGGCGTTCAGAATTTAATATCAATATTTAATATTGTGAATGCATTTGCTGCGCATGGCCTAGCAACCTGGTGGGTCATCAATAACATGACTGCCGTCTTTGCATGCTACTACCGCACATTGTGGCACTAGAAATTAAATTCTTAAATTTTCTTGACTGGATGTACGCTTGACGTTTTTACACACCTGAATCTATCTATACTCTAGGTACCCAAAATATCAAAGCAAGCCGAAAAAGTACTGATTTCATTTGATATTGTTAGAGGTTGAATAGAATTCAGAATTCTTTCTTTGCCAGGGTCAACAAATTTGGCCCTTCTGGACACAAAATGTACACTTCACACCCAGATGTTCCTTAGGAGCAAAAATTCTCCCTGCTTGTAGCCCGCATCCATGCTGTTCGCTGCCTTACACCACAGGGTAAGTAAAAAAAACCAGAATGCTCCCCCCTTTTTCAATCCACCTTAAGCTTCCTCCGCCATACGCAGTCTACAAAGAGCATGCACGCCACCCAAATTTCGCTTAAGTCGAACTGGTCTATATTGACATATGACGTGGTGGAGGTGTGTGCTCTATCGAGTGCCTTTCAAGTTAGCCTATGTTTTAGTCACCAGTTGAATGCAGGCTAATACATCAGCGGTGCCAGGCTGAGGTTGATTTTTTTCAGTTGCCTCCGTTTGCTCCAATTTGACAGCATCCTTTCTGAGATGAAACTGCTCAACCCTCTTTGTCACGTTGAGCTATGTAATTTTACTTGGTTTAGAGTGAGTGTATTTATTTTCCCTAGCGTGACTTGTCCACCAGGGTGCATTGTTACCCCCTTATTGGAAAATATTTAGCGTATAACGGTATTCAGAGTCGGATGTGGTTTGTACAAATTAATGGTCTGGAATTGGGTTTGGTTACCACTAATATAAATGTATACCCTCTCAAGATGATAATACTACTGTATCTAGGCTACTGACAACTGTCTATTAAAATCAGTCACTGAACAGTTAATGCAATTGATAATTTCTATATTAGACAGCAGGATGGTGCAGTGGAAAGCTCTCTTACCTCACATGAAAGTTGAGGTTTGAAGTCTGGCCAGATGTAACTTTTGGGTTGGGTTATGCGAGGATAAGTTTATACATTGATTATCATCATACTGCTCAAAAAAAAGGTGTCTGTAAGGTGTCCTTTCTTTCCCAGAATGACTAGCAGCTCATGTGGCTGGAAAATTTGTGGTAATTATTAAAGAAAGCTTTACACAGCTTGCCTCAAAGGAAAAGGTTTTTCTGCACGAAGCCAGTGAAACAAATGCACATTGAGCAGTAGGTTTAAAATGGCAGAGTAGCCAACATGGTGCGCATTACCTTCAAACCTGAGTGATGTTGGATCAAGTAAAGGAGGCAGCATTATTTTTATATTGCGTTACGTGTGCTTCTCTAAAACAGATGACAGCAAACAGCCCTTCATATCATTTTATTTTCCACTTGAAAATTAAGCAATAGTCAACTTTGTCATTTTTATGTTGCAATAAAAAAAAAAAAAAAAAAATCTGGTATGGTACGATCATAAGCGGCCATACCTATGTTTGAACCGTTTCAGTTGAAATGGGCCCCAACTGCTAGGCGAGAATTAACATCCTGAACGTTGATTGTATGAAAACATGCAGGGGCCCACCGCCAGGAGAAGCAAACTGGGCAAATATCCCCCCCGCCCAAAAAAAAAAAACATTTTGCAATGAATTATTAAAACCCCATTAAACCTTCTGTGACTGCTGTATTGCGCACCCCCGGCCGGTGCCTCGAAAGCCCGCTAGTTGTGGCGTGCGGAGAATACACAGCTCTCCGTGGTAGGAGTTGCTGGTTTTCTCCGTCAGATATATTAGTTGCGTGGACACTGAGCTGGCCAAGAAGGGTAGTTACTTTTCATGGCCTTCAAATGATGGTAGCTAAAGAGCTATGGTGGCTGATACTCTTGAGAATTTCGGAAATACAGTCGTCACCTTAGCCAACGTTGCTAGCTCCTCGTACTTATCAGTTGGTATGCGAACAAAAAGAAAAAGTAATTCGCTTGCTGTATTCCTGGGGTATTCAATATTTAATATAACGGTGAGCTTTGATGTATACATTTTAAAGCATTATCTTGCAATTTTATGTGTTTTTTACGCATTAAATTATCCATGAACATTATGGAAATTTCTGGATTCTGGCCAGGTCATGGTCCGGTAGCCTCCGGAACGGCCCAGTCAAAATAGTTTCTGATCGGTAAAATGCGATGATAATTCGCAAAATTTAAGTGGCAATATTAAAGAATTCGTCCGTATCGCTTTTTTTGGTGTCTGATAATTATTTGACGGAAATTAGGCATCTTGAAAACGAACATATGCTTCCAACCATAGACTGTATAAAAAGATGGAGGCAGCACCCTGATCTGAAAAAAGAAGCCCATGCGGAAGTACCGTAGAATGGCATTCTATGTAATGGCCAGCAGATGGCGGCGTCGGTGGTTGCAGAAAGAAGTTCAATGCTATAGAAGTCTATGAGAAAATGACCCTACTTTCCCACCTGATTTTTCATTTAAATAATAATTTTTCACATTATTTTATGGTAACTATAGCAAGTTTCAAGTCTCCTTCGATATATCATGATGTTCATTTTTTGTAAATGATGGTCCCATATAGATTAGAATGAATGATAATGCCAGAATATGCTTTTGGGGCGTGGCTATCCTCTGGTCCTCGTCCAATACGGTCAGATCCAGAGCCACGTTCCTCCCCGAATCTTCAATTCACGCTCTCGTCCAATAGAAATCACATCCGGTTCCAAAATGACAAAATGGCGCAATTCAAATTGCCAAAATCGAGGCTTCCTTTATGGTATGCTGAAACCAATGGGTGATGTCACGGTAGCTTCGTCCATCTTTTTATACAGTCTATGCTTCCAACCTTTTATCGAAACGGATAACGTGCGCAGATTTCTAAAAGTTATAAGGTAACTTCTGGCTACTCTATACCCAAGGAGTTTCAGGACATAACCCAACCAAAGCCAACGAGAAGCGTGTTTTCTGGGACAAGTCGGAGTTCAGGCTTCTCCGCGCAGAAACAGCAATCGGTCTGAAAATTACTGATGCGGAAATTTTCGATTTTCGCGTATCTGTTATCAGTGCATAACATTAACATTACACACTGTGCTGCGGTTTAATATAACCTTAGCTAAATGTACTTTGAGCAAAAAAAAAAAAACATGTTCCTTAATTCACATGGCATCGCAACTGAATGAAATCATTAATACGGTGAACACGCTGAAAAAGTATTGACGTACCATCATCATGATGATGGGCTATCGCAAAGGCAGCCTCATTCTCTGACAAAGCGGAGGGATACTGCGTCACCTAGTATTGTGTAATGTTTATAGCTGTGCAAATTTGAATTAAGATCTGGCAATATGAGTTATCTAGTGCTTCTAAACCTAATCCACTCAAGCGACATGAAATTATATTGGTGGGATTTGGAAGTTTGAGTTACATCCAGATTTTACCGTATCATTATCCCTGTGATTATGCTGTAGAGCTATCCAGTAACCCCGTCCACTGAAAGAAAGAATATTGCGTTGCAGTTTGCAATGCAATTAGCTTGTTGGACTGAGTTACACATTTCAATTTTTTAGCTTACCGGCCCTATTGTCGTGCTGTGGCGTCCGTCGTCCGTCGTCTGTTGTCCGGAACATTTTTTATCTTTTTTTTGGCCTGATGAAATTTTGTATAAATTAGCCATAACATACTACTAGACCATATCTCCAGACTTTTTTTTTTCGGATTTTTGATTGAATCATTTTTGTCCGTTTTATGGGCCCTTGAAATTTTGGCCCCAGTGTTAAAGATAGGACTGAGAAATTTAAAAAAATTTTTTCTCAATAACTGCGTGATAATTTTTTTTCTAAATCAGGCAATCAACTTAGCTTGGTACCGTCAATGTACAGTGCAACCATTTTGATTAAATCGACGGAAGTGGGTCTAGTGGGGGCGCTGTACTTCATGAATAGGCAAGATGGCCTGTGGAGGCCAAATGGTTGCAGATAGAGATTAAGTTTGTATTATCGACATATAGGAAGTCATATATGACCTGTAGTTTGGCTTTGTTAAAGTTGACCGCAGATGACTTTGAAAGGTCAAACTCGAGGTCAAGGAAAATGTATGCAATGTTAAAAGATAGGACTTGAAATTTAAAAAAATTATTCCTCAAAAAGTTTTTTTTTCTAAATCTGGCAATCAACTCACCTTGATACACTTTATGTTTAGTGCTAGTGCCATTTTGATTGAATCAATGGAAGTGGGTCTAGTGGGGGCACTATACTTTAACATTGGGTCTCATGATTCTCCCCTGTGGATGGTAAATGGTTGCAGATAGAGATTAAGCTTGTATTATTGACATATAGGAAGTCTTATATGTCCTATATTTTGGCTATGTTAAAGTTGACCTCAGTTGACACTGAAAGGTCAAACTTGAGGTTAAGCAAAATGCTACAATTTTCAAAGGCTTCTAGGCTTGAAAATATTGAAGATTGGGAACATGTGTATTGAACACTTATAGGAAGTCATATATGAACTTTCATGCGATGGCCTTGAACTTGACCTTCGGTGACCTTCAATGACTTCTATCATCAAAACTATTACAGATAGAGCTTAGGGTTGTTTTGTTGGCATATAGGAAGTCATGCATGAAGTTTCATTTGGTGACCTTGAACTTGACCTTCAGTAACTTTCAGCAGTCAAACTTTACAGTGAAATTTCAATGACCTTCTGTGACCTTTAAAGTTCACAATTGACATATTGAATTTTAAATGACATGTATCACTAAAACTGCTTCAGAGCTTAGGATTGTATTACAAGAGGTCTTAAAAATGTATGTGAACTTTTATTTAGTGACCTTGGCCTTGACCTTCAATGATTTGAAGGTCAAACTTCACATAAAATTTTCATGACTTGTATAATCACTTTAAGATTGCTTACTGGCAGTGGCGGGCGGTGGACGGAAAACTAGTGGGGCGGAAAACATCCCTTGAAACGGATGAGATTAGTGACCCGATTTCAATCATTGTTCTGGGTCAACATGTTAGTTTCCCCTATAATGAAATGTTTAGGCGAGTGAATAATAAATTCTATAAAAGTGTTTAATTCACATGCCTTAATAGGCAACTCTTCACAAAAAACCACTGTGGATTTTCCGCGTTAAATTTTGTCACGTCCTAAGCAAGTCGTCAAACCTGTCTGTAATGATTGTTCAATTGAAAAAGATTGAAATGCGCTTTTTTTTGCGTTCAACTGGTGCGTTTGATTTCTCGTCTTAACAAAGACCATTAGCTACACCTGAGAGGGGAGAGTTCAAGTGTCTTTTACTAGGGAAATTGACTGAAAACAGATCAAGACTAATAAGCAGTTTAAAGACATGTTTATCGCCCTCCTTGTTCTCTGTCCACCGCCCGCCACTGCTTGCCGGTAAGCTACAGGACCCTTGGTCCTATTTTTGAGAAATTTATCACATTTACACATGCGTATATTTGATTGCCAATAATTTAATAAATCATCACAAATAAACATCAAGTTTCAGCCAGAAAAGTTGAAATTTCACTGGATAGGCCAAGGTGTAAGCTTTCATCCAGCAAAACGGCAAAGCTCTTATGTTTTATAGGGCCCCACATTTGCTTTTGAAATGGGCCCCCAGATGCTTGAGGCCACCACTGGGCACAGTGTGTAATAAAGTAGCTCGCACCTTGTTTTGCTTCATTTTGGTTTAGTGGACGAAGAAAAACTGAAAGAGTGCTGTCATTTTTTTGCTTCCTTTAGGCCTACATGAATTCTCCACCGTTGTCGGTTTTTTGGGGAATAGTTTGAAAGATATAAGATTGATATGATGCTATTATTATGCTTTGTAGGCGAGCTAAAGTCACTCTAGATCCACTGCATGATCACTCCAGAATTTAAACGACCATCTTGTTGGTTACTCACATGCGAACAAGATGGTATCCACCCATCCATTATCAAATCTACTAATACCTGGGTCAGGGTCGCGAGGTGCTGGAGCCAATCGCAGCATTATATGTGCCAGAGGCAGGGCCACATTTAGAGAAAGTTCATCAAACCATTGCACGGGGGACCACAAATCTTCAACAGACACTCATACCTACGACCTGTTTATACACCAGTTGCGCAGACTTCATATTTCTTTGGATTAAGGGAGGAATCCGGGGGATCCACAGAAAACCCACACTGACAATATGCAAACTCAGCATACCAGGCCGTACTCGAAACTACAGCCTTCGTGGAGTGAGGAGGCTGTGCTACCACTGCAATACCCAAATGTTGGTATACTTTTAAAACTTACACTTCAGTAATTAATTAAGACATCTATTTTTTTGTGTTCCCGGAGTACTACTTCTATAATACACACTGTTCAGATTTACCCATACATCCCTGCATTTTCAGAACTGTAGGGCCCTGTGTTTTCTTTTTTTGTGATTAAGAAGAGCGCAAGTCTTAATTGAACTACAGTCTTTGGTACTTGCGTACCATGGCAACCTCTTTCGATCATTTGTTTTAAAGGCACCACTTCAGGGGATCATTTACTTGATGCTGCTGATGTACTCAAAAATTTTTACATCCTCTGAAGAGCACTTTGTTTAGTCAATATCAGCACCAGCAGAGACCTTTTATTTACTTGGCGAGACCTTTCATAGAGACGCAGAAGCAGAATCGCAATGGGCTTATCAGACTGCACTCACTCAGTTTTCCATGATTGGTTTCCTTGCTCCTGGGAGGAATTTTCTATTATTTGGCGGGAGGCTATCCCATTCATGCGCAAAGAAATTGATACCTCTTTATTCATATTCCCGCACAATCTTTAGTCGACGACAATGAAGCATCTGATCCCAAATGCAATGTTTACACTAGAAGGCCTGTTAGTGTGTAAATATTGCACAGCAGTGGCTTTTGGTTTGTGCCTGACAAAATCACCAGAAATTGTGACTAGAAGTATTTGTTCGACTCAATTTTTTTATATAAAAAAATGTTCGACTCAATATTTTTTTATATAAAAAAATAATATTTTAGATGATTTTCTTCCATATAAAGCGTGGTTTGATTTGGCCTCACCTGCTCATTTACATCAATGCCGAACATCCCCCCGTGACATTATCTGCATGTGTTCAAGTTTAATCGCATGTTTATTAGAAATGATGGCATATTAATTTAACTTATTTATTTTTAGGACCTTCACGTGATGAAGTACACCTCATCAGTATCTTTCTGTATGAGGGTTTGTGTGCTGAATGAACTGGCGCTGATCCATATTTTAAATGACGCTGATTCCTTATGGTATTGGTTCCGGTAACACCTGATGTGGGGTAAAACTGTGAGGAAGACAAATTGTTAAAACATATGAATACTTTCCAGATTTCTTCTTTGTGTTTGGTGAATTATGCTGACAACAAAGTGGTTAATTTGGTAGAAGTACAATTTAAGCCCAGAGGTTCTTGAACCAGCATTAATATGCAATGTGCTCCAACTTTTTTGGTCAAGATGTCTTTACAAGATATGTATAAAACGCTCAATGCTCTAGAACCACAAATGGATTAAAAATAGCCTTGCTCTAATGTATTTCTTTTGGCTCAGTGTATGCATGAAACGGACCGAAGGGTACAGGAATGTCCATTTATTACCTTTAGAGTCTAGACTAAAATATGTCAATCTCATACCTGAACCACAAGCTTGTGGTATAATTATTACTGAACTGAGGGTAACGGCGGTTTTTTAGAAAAAGAAGAAAAACCCAATTGGGGAAATTTCAGGGAAAACTGGAGTTGAATCGGTAATAGGAATCACAGGAGGTGGCTTGGGTTTGGATGGAGAGTAGCCATCCGGCCATTCATTATTAGGGGGAGGGGGGATTTAGCGAAGACCAGTACATTGGACATTGTGCCAGAAGCATCTTGGACGTGTGACGATAGCTCATTGATTGAAGCACAAATAGCATATTCATTAATGAAAGAGAATTGACGAATATCACAAATATCACATTCTTGTAGCAACCTAATGCTTTTTGCGGAGCATCCAACCCAACTGCCCTCAATGGGTTTTGCATGTGTCTGGGGTCCGAGGCCCAGCACAACTTGAGGAAATATATGTCTTGATGTTATTGCGTGTGTCGTGACCCATCACATCCACACATTCCTGATCTACTCACACATTCCAGGGAGGCTACATAGACATTTTGAATGGCCTCTAGAATAACTACTGGTTTTTGAGCACCTTGGCCGCTAATGGCACCTGGTCCCTGTAGCAAATTCAGGGAGCGCTGCACTGCAGTTAAACCCTAGAGTTTCCCACAAAACAGGCCCGCGTTGCTAGTTTGGTGCCATGGTAGGTTTGCCCACTGCACCACGTGTTGGGCAGGCAGACAAATTTGCTGGTGAACAAATAGGCCATGTCTGTTACTGGCAATATCAACACAGATAAAACACTCAAAATCCAAGAAAGGTTTATGACACAACTCAAACCAGGAAAAAGCAATTGTCCAACAATTCTGCTCTCCACAGTTTTCAAAAACTGTGAGCCAGGCCTTTTGGAGGGCCTATAATTTCGTGATTGGTCATGGTTGGGGGCCCGAATTTGTGTATATGGCATTTAATGATGCTATAAATAGGAATGTACATTAGAACAGTGGTTCTCAACGTCGGTCCTGGGGACCCCATGTGTGTGCTGGCTTTTGTTCCTACCACAATTGTAATTGTAGAACTTTAACAAGCTGTGACTGTCTTAATTAGGTGCTTTTCATGTTCAGAGTTGTTAATATATCTCTTTAGTCAAATGTTACATAGGAACATCCATACATGCAATGAAGAATAAAACACCCTTGAAGATAGTGTGTTTATTGCAATACTGCAAGTAATGTCAAGTAACATAACATGTCAAACAGATCAAATTATACACTGAGGAAATCAGTAAACCCCAGATTAGGCTGCTGGACACAACTGTTTCAAGTTCTTTCAAAAAGCTTCAGGTGAACTTAATCAGATCAACATAACATAAAACTGGTTTGTTTGTGGACTACATTTGTCATGATGAGCCAAGTAGTTTTCACTAATTAGGAGCCAACTACATCATTAATTTGATTGGTTACATTGTTTGCTCTCATTTTACGCTGTTATTTCCGATATACTGCAATGTGCGAATGGTATTTTTGAAATTCTTGATGGCAAATAGATATTTCTGTTAAGTTTTGGGTTAAGAGGGCAAATAACTGCTCTAAACATTAAATGCACATAATTCAGACAAATTAGCAGCTTGTTAAAATCCTACGATTGCAACTGTGGTTGGAACAAAAGCCAGCACACACATGGGGTCCCCAGGACTGACGTTGAGAACCACTGCATTAGAGGAGGAAGCTGGAGTGCTGTTCCTTCTGTTGTATTTTGCATTTTTCTTGATTAATTATTACATTATTGCAATCTTAGTCATTGTATGCATTATCATGTGCATTTGGGCATATGAGTGTGCACATGTTTCGACATATTTGCGTATAAGTGTGTTTTTCTGTGCATACATGTGGGTGTGAGTGTGCCTGTGTGTACATATGTGTGTCCTGTGCGTGGGCATGTGTGTATATAGGTTTGTGCTCATGTGTACATGTTTGCTTAGGGGAAATAAATCAGTGCGTACACATGAATTCCCATGTCCTCAATGAGTTAAGAACACTCCTCGGTATTCCACAGAGCTTTGGGACCGACAGCTGCCAAACAGGGGCGCTGTTGGTCAATACAGAGTGAAGACATAGGGAGCGCGGTTAACTGCAGATAAAAAAAGAGGTGACAGTGAGCACCCAACATCCGGCTTTTTTTTTTTTTTAATATATTGGTCATTTGGACCCCGTTTCAATGGAAATCTTTGGGGACTCAATTGCAGTATAAGAAATAAGAACATACAGAGGGCAATTATACTCTCCACACAAATTGTGGAAAACTCAATTTAGGTTTTTGATTATCTTATGCCTCCTCGTGTTCCAATTTGTTATGCTAGTGTGCTGTTAGGACAAAAGAGTAATATTTTGCGGACAACTCAAGAGCAGATGACATCACTGCATCCAACGTGCTTAAATGGCGACTCAGACTCAGCATTTACAATTTGCAGACGATGGCTCCAATTTGTATGACAGTGAAAATAGACTTCCACATGCCAAAACACTTTTCACCAAACCAAGGAAACTCAAGTGGTGACATTGCAGTAACTTGGTCCACATTTTTCTTGGTCTATGGGTGTCAGAAAGAGCTGAAGCATTTCAGATAACTGGGTTCTCATCTCTGTGGCTGTTGCTGGTGTAGACTTGGTCTCTGAGGACTATACTTTCTGAACTTTATTTGTTGACAATGTATTGAGCTTTATTGAAAACCCAGGGTCAAAAAATTCCTTAATTATGATTTCCTTTGCTCTTACTATTGTTTGCTGACAATGGGCCCTTTCTTCGTCTATTACCTTTTGAGATACCAAAGAAAATTGCATTAAATTAATCAAAATTGAAAGTGTTTTTTCCCCATCCTCATTTCAGTGATGCGAACAACATAAGCAAAAAGAATTCTTCATTAAAGTGCCATATGTATAATGTATATGTATTGCCCTTGTACTGTATGATGTATATTCTTAGTTAATGTAGGCCATATTGTAAATACTAACATTCTTCTCTGCCTTTTAGCTTCAGTTAGGCTTGCCAAGTCTCTAAAGGTGGGTTAAACTGGTCTTTATACCCAGATAATACATGCTAAGTGAGAGCGAGTCCTGGAACATATTTGAACAGCTGGAACTCAACTCTGGGAATTCAGCTGGTAACGTAAGCTCTCCCAAAGCTGCAACGGCAAGGTGCAACTGTTTAAATCTACTCCAGAACAGAAATAACGGCCTTCAACCCACGTGAAGCACTCTAAAAATTTTTCAATAAATTTGATAGCATGTGCTTCCAGTTCAATGAACAGTTAAGTGATATGTAGGTTTGGCACTGAATGGATCAGCATCATTACACTGTGCTCGCCTGCTTGCATGACCCTACCTAACTGGGAGCATAATATATCTTCCCTACTAAACAGGAGGAATATGTGAACCCCATATTACCTTGAAACGCTTCCATAAAACAGGCAGTAGTGGGGGTGTTGGACGGTGAGTACGATTATGTAACAGCATGCAAGGTGAGCAGTGCAGCAGACGAGACATGGAGAAGTTCTGAGTGTTGGTTTATGTGACTGATGTGTGAAGGTGATTGGAGATCATGCAAAATGAATGTGTCTGTGATTGGTTGAATGAAAAATACTGTATATGCACATGCGAGCTGAAATTGACAAAAGGTTGGTTCTCAGTAAAAGTTTTCTTATGAAAATTGCTTTGTGCATTGAATGTACTCCACTCATTAGTGCTTCAGGAGAGCTTGGCTAAACTGAAAAAGCCCTATCATGACATTGAAGAATAATCCATAACAAAAATAGCTACATTTAAAGTGTTATACTTTCATGTGCCATTTACACTGAATTCAGTTAAAAAAATTTTAATTTAAGTGAAAGTTCGATCAAAAAGACTATTCTTCTCATGCTTAAGCTCATAATTCCCATCTGTATCCTGTCATTTCTCACATCTGTCATGCATGCTCTCTTGTAATTTCCCTTGCTGTCATTGTCCGGAACCGTCAATTGAGCTACAAAGTATATCACCTGTGCACGTCTATCCAATAGCACAGAGACACACCTCCATTGTTAGCCTAGCATCTTACTGCTGTCCTATTAAATGTTTCTCTTTGTGCGTAAGTGCCTCATGCTGTTGTCATGCACCCATCTACCCTCCATCACCACCTTGTCTTTGCAAATTCATCAGTGTCACCTCTTCATCAGCTTCATTGTTATCAGCCATCTGGACTCCATGGGGGCTTTATAATGCTGCTGCTCAAGGTTGATGCTCCTCGATTACACTTCTCCCTTGGGAGACATAAATGTTGAGATCTAAATGCAGAAATGTAGAGATTGTTAGCGTAGAGATTCTTCACATTGGCATCTTAGTTGTGATACATTGAGAGAACTGGACGGGTGGCCACATGCCACATTCACTGCCTGGTTCCAGAATGTAGCAATATAAGTTGGAAAAGCTGGTGACTAATTCCTGGGCAGGGATCTCGCAATGTACTGATGTGCAAAGTAACCTAACCAGATATGTTGATGTTCATATTTTGCTGTGTAACTTTAAATGTAAGTTATTTTTTAATCTAACCATTAGAAAATCAATGAAAATGTCTTGAAATGGACTTAATATAAAAAATTCACTTTTTCAGTTTTTGTGCACATCCATTTTGGTATCCAGACTGCCTACCAACCCACTAAGTGTGAAGTAAAACAAGTCATTTTTTTGTGGGCTGCCTTTTTCCAATAAACGTGACATTCGGCATGACATTCCGATTTAGCTCCTGTTCCTCCGCCACATGCAAGTTTGCGAGAATTATTCTGCGCCTCATCTGTATATCACCACCCACAACTTATTTTTTATGGCAAAATCCCAACTTCAATTGGCAAGGAGAATCTGTAGCTAGCCAGCTAGGTAAGGGTTTCCTGTTTCTGTTAATGTACGCACTGGAGACGCTGCTGGATAGCTTGCTCGGTTAAGGCACTGCTTTGCAGTGCAGAAGTGACTATCACGTCGCGGGTTCGAGCCCCGGTCGTACTAACCGGCAGTGGTTGGCAGCTTTTTCAGAGTAGCGCACAATAGGCTTTATGCACAGCTCCACTACTTCCTGAACTTAAGCCAGCTCCTTTATTTCCTGTCTTTCTTTATTGGGCAAACTGATTAATCCAGGTGTGCCTGACCATTGTTGTTGTGGGGGTCAGGCACACCTGGATTAATCAGTTTGTCCAATAATGAAAGACAGGAAATAAAGGAGCTGGCTTAAGTTCAGGAAGTAGTGGAGCTGTGCATAAAGCCCATTGGCCATCGCGCTACAGGGTTTCAAATTGGGAAGGGACTGCCGGGAAAAGGGAAATAGCTAAATAGCTTTGTTCGTTGCTCAAGCGCCTCCTGTTGGCCAGACGGGCACTCGTCAGGAAGATTCTAAGTCTGTTCATGTCCGGGTATCCTCCGCCCTCGTTCTGAACTTGCGAAGATTCAACCAATGAGTGTATAAGAAGCAGTGGCTGACAGGCACGTGCTTCGGAGGAGAGCCGTGAACTGTCTTCGCTCTCCTGAGTTGGCAGCAAGGGGTCGCATACGAGCAAGCTTTGTACATAGTTCGCCAATTGGGCATTCCAGATTCGGGTGGGATTGGAGATGCCAAATTTATTTAAAAAAAATAAAAAAAATAAAAAAATATACGGACTGAATTCTAAGTGTAACCTTAGGCAGCGTTGCACACTTACTGTACAGCGCTCTATGTAGTGAATGTTTTATATTGAAAACACTATAATGTGAATGAGTGAGTGGAAGAGTGTATACTCCAAATACAGTCTTAGTTCAATTTGTATTGCTTGGTCGTTGATGTAGCAAGTTAGCTGGCAAAGTGCCACTCTCAGAACTTACTTACTTAGTTAGCATGCTCACATTAAGTTACCTTCCTATATTCATTGTATGATTTAATATGTAGCTACTCAGCTAGCTGCAAAATTGACTGTGAATCTTGAAGCCATTGCTATTTCAGCCAGAAGCAACGTACGAAACACGTCAATAGGAGCAGATAGAATAGGTGAATTTTCTTAATCAAATTCAGTTTGATGTTAATGGAATAGCTACCGGAGTAAAGTGAATGTTTGCTCATGGTTGCTCCTATACAGATGCTAGCTATGGATCATTCTTAACGTTCAAGACTGAATTACGAATATAGTTAAACTATTATAGGGACTGCAAGTCGCACTTCTTTGTGAATGTAACATCCACGCTTGCTGAGCCTGCAGACGTTACCTTTCCTCTCTCATTGTGTCGTTTAATAGCTAGCTAGCGAGCTGCCTATGCAGTCATCTGCAGTTAGACACTTGCCAGTGGCTGAAGGATAGGATTATGACATCATCGCTCCATTGACACGGTGGCTTTGTTCGCTGGCCAATTAGAACAGAGCTCATTCCAGAAATCATAGAATTCTACGTTTTTTTGTTTATTTATTTTTTTGCTAAAAAGTTTATAAACTTCCCTTTTGTGTATCCAAGAATATCATAGCTCAAAAATAATTTAAAAAAAATTGCATAATTGGTCCCTTTTAGAATTAATGAAGATGCCAGACCTCTCCTCAGGTACCCTCAATTGGGCACAGGTATTTGATGTCCACCACCTTTATTACACTGAATACCACCTTGGTCAGGTAAATCTGGTGTGCTTAAGATGGAAGATATTAGATAACTGGGTCCAGCTGTGGATACCCAAAGAGAGGTTTGTGAACCACTGGTCTTATGTAATGAAAAGTATAAAATTGTGTTAGAAGGCAACACATCATACATGTGTTCTGTCCTGTGGCTTGAGATCCAAATGGCATGCTGTCATTTATTCATTATGTCTGAAAAATGTTAGCACCCTTAAAATGTCGGTCTGTGATTATTAATTGGAAACATATTGCATACTTATGACATTCTCAAAATGTCATTTTTATTGTAGTATTGATTTGGCATGTTGGCATTCATAATGTTTCTCCTTTATTTGCTGTTAGTAATGGGTTGTGTCGTGTATGACATTCTCGCGCCATTTTGAATAAAATTACTTGCTCTGAGCTAGATTGCTGATGATGTGCTGAGGTCTGATACTGGCACACGATGTTGCCTAATAAACATGGAAAAAGCATCTAAACTCTAAAAATGTGTCTTTTAAATTATTTTGCTCAATATCTCCAAGTCCAAATAGGTGGTCATTTTTATCCAGACATCCCACTCGAGATTTGTCTTCTAAAACAAATGAAGAACTTGATGTGCTCCTTTTAAATGGCGTTCATTAGCATGAAATTCTGGGACTCGAAGTGCAAAAACAAACTTTTCTGACAAGCGGTGACCACAGGACATTGCTTAGTCCACCAAAACAGAAAATCAACAAATAGACCTTATTGTTTTTTTTTTTTTTTGTTTGCATGAAGAAACTTGCCAGGGTGCACCTGCATATCAACTGAGGATGTCCAGGAGGAGTCTGTGTACATTTGGGCTCAAATGTTGAATATCGCCAGATGGATTTCATTACCTGGCCAAAAAACAAAGCACGCACACATCATTGTCTTGAGTTTTGGTGAGGATAAAGCTATTTTCCACTGCGTATTTTTATATAATTTGCCAAAAACATGTCCGTGCCTCAGATGAAGTAAAACAGATTTAAAAAAAAAATATTTGTGTATCTGTGAGAAGCTCTGCAGCATTCTAAACATGACTAAAGGCCCCTGTGCTTTAATGGGCTTCTGATGTCAGTTTTGGCATTTCTTCGAATGGGTCTGTCATTCCTGCATGATGCTGGGCTAAATCTTTAACTGTGATTGGAGATCAGCTATTATTGCTCTATGACCTCAAACCTCTGGAAGATGGCTTATTGAGGCTGATGGATAAAAATGTGTGGGAAAACGCAAAGACCTTTGCTTTTGCTGTTAGCATGGGCCAGCATTTCTCAGTACTGTACATCCTGACTACCCTAACCGTTCCCAA
Organism: Gymnothorax javanicus; assembly: GCA_029692085.1. NCBI lineage: Eukaryota > Metazoa > Chordata > Actinopteri > Anguilliformes > Muraenidae > Gymnothorax > Gymnothorax javanicus. Next base: position 32,145,451 of record CM056196.1, read on the forward strand.
ATTTTTTGAATTAACTTTTAAAACACTTTTAAAGCAACAACAAAACTGCCACATGAAATTACACATATTTGTTTGCACAGTCAATATTGTACAAATCTAAAATATTGTACTGACTAAAACAGACGCTGTTTCCTGAGGTGTTTGAGATAATTTGCCTAATTATAATCAAATTGTGAAGAAGCAATGTGCCTAATACAGTGATGGAAGCAGTTAAATGAGTACTAGACTCAATTCTTGTACCGTGTTTGAATGTCTAATAACAAGGTTTCCAGAGGACATCACCGGTCATTGACTCGTGATTCTGGAAGCACATAAATTATGTCGCTTTTCTGCGTGCTTTGCCCTTCTGTTTGAGTCATTTTCATCCACAGAACATATGGTGGCCATCTACTTTAAATGTGGGATATGTATTTATGTGTATCAAGTGTACAGTAGAGGAGATTAAGGGGAAAATCTGAAAATAAGATTCTGCGTTGGGTCTAATTGATCCTTATCCAGAAAAACAAGAGGCAAATTACCTTAGCATGCCTTTTATTATTATTATTATTATTGTTTTTTAATATAAATATTTTTAATTGGCTCAGAAATAGAAGTGATGAAAAAATGAACACTTCTGCGGAGGCATTGTAGTGAAAGAAAGTTTTTTTACACAAAATTGAATAAAGAAATATCATAGGCGATAATGGATTCAGCTACTGAGCAGTCAAGCTGTGTGCTGATGTTTCAGTTTAGCGTGAAAGATGCTTACTATAAAAGACGGTCATCATGTAGCCACAAGATGATCATAGCCCGGAGGGCCCATGTAACTCCAGACTCATTAGTCAGACAGAAAATATATATACTGTATATGAATACCAGAGGTAGAATGCCCTGTGAAAGAGTCAGTCAGCCCTAGAAATACAAGCTCCAGACAGTTGACCATTCTGATGAATGCCCTGCAGGAAGTGTCTTGACAGAGGGACATGACTGTCCGCAAATGGGGAAAAAAGGAATGTGTTGTGGTAATTGGGTTTTGTATGCATTTGGACAAGTTAAGAAGGTCACTGTTTGTGCAGTGTGCTGCATATGTTTTACCCCTTTGCGCAGAATACAAAATAATGCCAATTTTTCCAGTTATGTATGAGCCTATTTAGGCTTTATAACTCAGTATTTGTGTCACAGAGACTTTGGAAAATTATTCCATTTATTTGGAAATTCAATTACCAAATTGTTTAGGAATTAAATTTCGGAATTTACGGACACCGGCATCTATATCCGTGCAAAGGGGTTAAGAAGAGTCTACTGTGCCCTACTTTTGTTTGTTATGTCTTCGCCAGTTCCCAACTGACAGAGATGACAGTTAGAATGGACACTCCCTCCAGGATAAGTAGGCTGTAGGCCAAACACCTAATATAAATATATAAAAATTATATTATTATATAAAAAATTTGTTTCAAAAAATGGGGCCACCTGAAAGGACCTCATTTTGTGTGACAAAGTCCATGTTCACATACAAAAATGTGTTAGGATGTGCTACAATGATCTCATATCCAGAGAACACTTGACTGGTTTTTTTATGGGGGCATACGGGTTACAATGAGAGGAAACAATTAGGGATCTATTTCCTACATTTTTGGGAAGAGACCAAACACAATAAAGAATAAGCCTGTGTCTACCTCATAGGCCCAGGAGTAGAAAAAAGATGAAAAGGGGGGTTTTGTAATAGATTTAATTATATATGACAGGCAATGTACCGCAGCAATGCAATTTTGACGTGTCAAGGGCTCAAGTGATATCAAGCTCAGTTGGAAACCGTACACTCTGACTTCAATATTGATTATGTATAGAATAGCATGATAAATAAATCTACACAGACATAAGTATGCAGTATCCTCTGGTGATTTTATGGATAGTAATCATGACAAAATTTATGGTAGTGAGGTCTCGTGGCTAAACTTGTTACCTCACAACAAACAAATTTCTAGATTTTCTGGGATTTTTTTTGGAGATCTTTTTTCCTCTTTGAATTACACAATTACCTATGAGTTCCCTTACTAATTTATTTCAGAAAAATTGCCCAATTTACGAGAAATTGTTGAGTATGTAATCATCCACACACACACACACACACACACACACACACGAAGGATGAATGAAGAATGCATTTGTCAGTTTATAGGGTCAATGATTTTCTTGCACGATTTGAATTTATTTTTGAATGTTAAACTACTTAAATTTCACTAAATCATGTGTACTCTAACACGGGAAATGTATTTCAACTTTTTACGAACATTGTACATACAACGTTGTACGTACATACACACCTGTATGATGCATACACTTACACACAAAAGTTTTAAAGACTTGCAGATATTTTGAAAGTCTTGTGGTTGTAATAATATAAATGAGTGACCAAATGAATAATTCCCTCATTTTCCAGAAGCACAATCCCAAGGGCTCCCTCCCTTGGCAGAGATGGAAAAGGTGATCTGATTGCATGGGAAAGAAATGGATCCAGAATCCTGTGCTGGTATTCTGAGTATTTGGCTGTGGCAAGAAAGGGAGGCAGATATTTTTGTGAAAAACAGAATAAATGGCAAGAAAAACAAAAAGAGATGTGGAGGGGTGAAGGGGAATGTATCGTTGAAAGGGTCCTGTTGGCTGGGGTATCACCAGAAGCAGACAGTCTGTGGAGGCCATTATGGAGGTCTTCAGGATGGACAAAACAGGCAGAAGTCCCTCCCAGCTGAGGTTCCTTTAAAAAAAAGATGGAGTTGGGGGGGAGGCGGGCATGGAACACTGTGTACTGGAGCTTCCCATCAGCCACCACTCTCCAGCACACAAACATACATGAAAAACACTTCTGCCCGAACCACCACCTTCACAACTACCACCCGCAACTGAAATTTTGCTCAGTGAATACTACCGGGAGGTCTGATATTTAAGCTGCTTTGCCATTTTACCCCATAGTTGCATCAATTTTTGTGCACTAGTCCCTAACGTGAGAGGTGAAATGGATTCCTGATTATTTACGCTTGTCCACGTTCCACTTGTTGGTGGCCGAACCGATTTTGAATGGGAGCACCATTGACCTATGAACTTGTGATGGGGCCCATGCAAGACATCACTACTACAGCTGTGCCACCAGCCAATAGGGATCGACTACTTCCCAATGGGATCATCTCATTGTCAGGTGTTCAACCTCTGGCAAGTGGAAGCATTCTTGGGGACTTGCACACATAAAATGTAAGTCCACATCAATTCCGCTATTAAAGCCAGGTGTTAGGCTGGAGTTGGACCAGTGTTTATGAGAATAAATAGAAGCTGGGCTGTTTGTCATTTTACATTCCTTTAACTGTTGGTCCTCACTTTGATTAATTATCTCGTCCCTTTTTCTTCAAGAGGCCTGTTTTAGCTGCGATTTTCAAAGCATTGGTTGAATAATAGAGTTACATGCACATGTACAGTTGTGTATATGTGCGTGTGCATGCCAAAAATGGCAGTATGTTTAAAAAACATGTATGAAGTGCAAATATGTTGTAATAGCCTTCGGTTCCATAAGTTCAAATGCAGTGGAAACATTGCACATTCAATTCCAAATCAAAACATCAGCAAATTTGACCAAGTCTCTCTTATTCTTTTACAGGAAGCAAAGAAAAGCAATATTAATCTGTTTAAAAAAACAGCAGTGTGGACGATTTTCTCTGCAAACTCAAACACTAAATTTGACTCAAGATATAACTTCAGTTTAACCCTTAAATGCCCCCTGTGACAAATTTGTCACACGATTTTGGGGGTTGTCAAAACCATGACCCCCATAAAAACCAATGCCTGCCATAGGACAATGTTTAGACCATTATATCCTGATGCATAAAAGTGGAACTGACATACATGGCTGCACCAAACCTTTCCAAATGGCTGTCCCAAATGGTGGAATCCACAAAGATCAAACCCATTCATCACTGGATAAAGGTTTTAATGAAAAATAGCTATGCCTAATACTTCAGCTATATGTCAATACCAAAACAATGATGGACAAAGGATTTCTCTTTATAACTTTTACTAAACTTGGGCACATATATGTCACAAAACTAAAATGAACCAAAAATTAAAAATTGCTGTTGCCAAACCATTGACATTTAATAGAATACATAGATTTTTCTTTCAACTTTTACTATAGTTGGGCATTTAAGGGTTAAATTAATGAACTAATTTTTAGTTGCCAAACCATTGTTTTTGATAACTGTTCGTTGCATCAAGTCAACCAACTTCTGAAACCTAGAGCGAAACTACATTCCTGTGAATTTTTGGGTTATGTTGCAGAAACTGCATTTTTAATGTCATCCCACAAATTTTCAGTGGGGTTGGGGTTGGGGTATTGAGCTGGCCATTCCATTACCTCAATCTTGTTTGTCTGGAACCAAGATGTTGCTCGCTTGCTCGTGTGTTTGAGGTTGTTGTCTTGTTCAAACATCCATTTCAGGGGCATTTCCTCCTCGGCATACGGCATCATAATCTCTTCAAGTATTTTGATGTATTCAAACTGATCCATAATCCCTGGTATACGATGAATGGGCCCAATACCATAGTATGAAAAACATACATCCCTTTACCATAATTTTTGCACCACCATGCTTCACTGTCTTCACCGTGTACTGTGGCTTGAATATAGTACCAGGGAGCGTCTGCTATACTGTCAACAACCACTAGACCTGAAATGTAAAATTTTAATCTCATCAGTCCACAGAATGTTATGCCATTTCTCTGTTGGCCAATCAATGAGTTGCTTAAAATTTTATCTGATTCTGCACATGCTTTTTTTTTTTTTTTCGACAATGGTGCTTTATTGGGGCTTCTTGCCGATAGCTTAGCTTCGGTCAAACGTCTTCTGACTGTAACAGCACTTCCAAGTAAATTTATATCATCTTTGATTTTTCTGGATGTGATGACTGGCTGAATCTTTGCCATACTGACTATTGTTCGATCTGTTTTAACAGTAGTGGCTCATTTACTTCTGCGTTTCAGGTTTTGTTGCCATTTTAAAGCATTTGGGATCATGTTAGCTGAGCATCCTATAATTTGCTGCACTTCTTTATACTTTTCCCCTGCTCCAATCAACTTTTTAATCAAATTACGTTGATCCTCTGAACAATGTTTGGAATGGCCCATTTTATGTCACGATTCAGAATATATTTTATAACATTGTGTGATACATTTGCTTCCCTTCTTCCTTTACAAAGGACAATTAATGACACCTGTAATTAAACTCCACAGTGCTATTATTTTGAACACCCCCCTTTCAATTACTCAGAACAAGCAGCGTACATGTCATGACAGCTGGGCCTGTTGTTTTTCTAGTACACTACTACATCTACAAGTAAATTATTTGCCATGCAGAAGTATCACTACTGCTAATAACAGAGGTTCGTCAGGTGTCGATGTTGTACTGCTATTTTTTTTTAACACAATTGTAAGGAGTCCGAATGAAAAGGAGTGCATCATATCGTAGGGGAGGAATAAAGGATTCTGTAGAGATATACAGCACAATCTCTATTCCTAAAATTTCCTGTTATCTGGAATTGATTTGCCCACACCTTCGAAAGTGTCGTTCTGATACCTCAGAGGATGACAATAATGCATACAGGTTCCCCATCTGACCAAATGAGTTTTAATAAAAAATAGGGACACATTGCAGAGTTCAGATGATATTGGTGAATTTTCAAGAGGTATCATTGATCAAAATTTTCTTTGTTCTTGCTTTATGTCATGAGTTCATCGCAATAGCAAGCAATAGACTCAGTCTGCTAGTTAATGGAATGAATGAAGCCTTGTTTATTCAAAGTTGCAGTGAAGTCAGCAGCCTGGCAAGAGCAAAAAACCTCAGTGTTTACACAGTAGCCAGAGGAAATTTCTCTCCTCACTCCACGTCAACCGATTAACAAACGTACTGCTATTAATGTGCAAATGATGCGGAATAGAGGAAGTGAGCCCTGTGATCAGGTATGGTTTTGCTGAAGTGGGACTGGTTGACGTAAGGTTGTGGCTAATCCTTGGTCGGACTCACTGTCACCATACACAAGTACTTACATATTCAGTTTCGATTAGAGAATCCTTGTTCATGGGATCACTCCCAAAGTACCCCAAACTCTTGACCAAAGCCATAACTCTTCTTCAAACCTGGTGGGGATAAAGTGGAGAATCAATTATTTTACAAGGCCATTAAAACTGAATGACAGCCTCTCTCTTTTGCAAAAGCCATAGCTGAAACATCCAAGGAGACGGCACTGTGAGAATGAGAGTGGTTGCATGTTATTCTTGGTAATCCTTAACGGTGTGTCTTACTGGCAAGCTCCATTCAGTATTCTTTTATGCTATATTTATGTCTGAGTTCTGCATTTAGAAACTTGCTGAGGTCCCATTAAGACCCTTATAATGAAAGGATGTGCCACATGGTCAACCAGTAATCCCACAGGCTGAGATACAGTCGGCTTTAGCATTTTCCAAGAGCATCAGCATTTCAGTGGGCTAGGATGGCGGCCTTTCTTACCTCATTAGTGATCCCCTGCTGTCTGCTTGTCTGCCTGTCAAACCGTGACCAAAGCGTCTTCCTCCAATTCATGTTCGCGCGACCCGGATTTTCAAACTGGTCTGGTAACGAGAGGGAGCGACTTCCATTTTGAATGGAAGCACAATCCTGTTTGAGACAGGGCTCCAGCAAGATCTTCTAAAAACTGACAGCCAAGGATCTACCATCTTGTACGTTTCATTTCAACCCGAATTGGCACACCTGACTCCTCTGCCAAGAAATATCAAGCTCAGTGTTATTTCTTTTGTTGAGTGCAGTGTGATTTGTTGGAGCTTTAGTAAGAATCTACAAGATGGTCAGGAACTGGATTGGTTATCATGTCCCTAATACCAAAATTCCTCCCAAATGGGCAAATAATGGAAATTTCAACAATGGGTTTTGATTCATATGAAATTATTCATTGAAAATCAGGAAGAAATTAGCGAGAGGGGAATAAATGTTGAAAAGGAGGCATGTAATTTGATGTTTCCCTATTCAAAGGCTTGGAAGCAGGGGTGCTTGGGATTTGGTGTTAATGCTGGAGCAATTAAAAACTCAAAGACTAACAGAGAGTGACACACACTCAACCCGACCAATTTTACTTGCGAATGGCTGCTGAATAGAATTCCCCTAAAAAAATGCCATTATGAAACAACTGAGACATCAATCCAGAGAATAAAAAAGTGTGGCTCCACTCCTATAGACAAGTGGGTCAAACCTGGTGGGCCACCCTAAAAGAGGGACGGAGTCTGTAGCAGATGCCTGAGTGATGGCGGAAAGGAAATGGAGGGTTCCCTTTCCGCAATGGCATACCTAAGATAACCCTGGTGACAGCCCTAACAACAAATGGTGGACCATTGAAATGAGCACCGGAGGAGAAGGGGGATGATAGCCAGCCCTGTTCCATACATGAAGAGAAGCGCTGTGTCGAAATTAATATCCACATCCATGGCATTGATGAGAAAAACACATTTTGCCAGCAGACACTGCAAGGCTATATTCCATTGTTTCCTGAAGCACCTCGCCACTTCTGTAAGATTTGTTTAAGCTGACAGCGACTTCCTGACTGACAAACTTGTACTCCGAATTCTAGGCTTTGGGTTCATTATATATCCTCTTAGACTCTGTAATCCTATATGTGGGTTTGTCAAATGCAGCAGATGGTTTTTTTTTTTTTTTTTGGAAACCTGTTAAACTTCAGACCTATTTTACATTCTAGAAGGGATCGAAAGGTTTCCAAAGAACTTAAACATGCCCCGCTGAATTACAGGTAAATGTGTGTAAAATGATGGACGAGATCAAGATATTTTTTATTTGATGTAATGCTTCGGCCATTAAAACACAGTGTCCTGGGTTTGAATATTTTAGAACAAATAGCTTCAGGGAAGCACTGCAACCACTGTGTATGTGACATTGTCCTACAATTCAGAATAAAATTCTTATTTTAACTTTGAACCTACTTCCCAGGAAATTCATGCCCAAATCACAACACCAACTAACAAATTTCAGCAATACTGCACATCTGAGCCATGGGGGTAAAATTTGGGCCATTTTGGACATGACCCTGTCCAGCCATGTCAAAACTCCCCTCAAACTACATTCCCGCCGTTCTAGAAATTTCTATTCCATTTTGTACTCATTGGGATTCTGGCATGCATTTCAAGCATGATTTATTTTGTTTTGAGCTATTCATTGAGTCACAATGACATGGAGAATCAACAACACAAACTGTTTCAAAACCTCACTGTTCTATAGACAGCAGTGATTTAAGGCAGGTTTAGTGTTTTGAATGTTTGCTATTCATGTTTCATGAGGCTGCATTTGTTTCAACAAAAAATGAGTACAATATTTACTTGTTAAAGAGTAGTTAATATGGATTAAACTACTCCGCAAAGTCTCTACCTCAAAGTCTATATGATTCAGAACACCAGCATGACTCACAATTTATTTCTATTCGCCTTTGGAAAAGTGATTTATGAGATTTTGTGCTTCACTGCCCAACCCAGTCTCCTCTGCATACCAAATACACGCAAAGGGAAGATTGCAATGGTATGTCATGACTAATTTTGCAAAAGCTTTATTGTTACTGCAACACTTACTGTTACAAAGTTCAGAAAAGGTTGTGTGACCATGCACAGTGGGCTCCATAATTATAACAACCCGTAATTGGAAATGCAGGGAAATACTACAATAAATAATAACATTGCAGAGAAACTCAAAATGCCAACATTTGAGTGATACAACACTATTAATATTTCAATCTAACCAACCAAATGTATTTATTTATTGAAAAATGAATTTCTTCTGTATACAGTGATACACCTCACATGCTATGAGTGAGAACTTCTCACCTTCATCACCAATTGTGGAATTCCCTCTCAGGTATACCAGAAGTCGGAAATATCTGAGAGGTGAAGGAACGCATGTCGTCTAACCGAGTCGCCAGATCAAGAGTAATTTAAAGCTTAATTGTTATGATCTGATTCCAAATTGATTTATACTTAACCTGCCTCCACACTAACACTGACACACAGAAGGCTGCACGCAACCGTAGTGTGGCGCTGCAAGGATGGCAATCTAGCTATATAGATGCAGACGTGCCTATGGCTGATACAGCCGGCGATCATACAATTAAATGTATTTGCGACGCCACTAGGTGCAGGCGAGTGACTACGGGGTCCCACATAGCAAAATTGGTCTGGCCCAATTCTGGCCCATATAATGCACTTCCACGGCCCAGTTCTGGCCCACATACAGCGAGAATGACGGCCGTTCTGTGGCCCAGATCTGGTTTGCCGGAGCTGGCCTACACATGGGCCAGCACAGGGCAAGCTGTGAACACAATCGGCCCACATATGGCATTCCATCACATAAACGGTGCCATCATTACCAGACCTGGCCGACATCCGGGTAACAGACCACTTGCCATGCCAGCAGTCGCCCAGCAGTGCCGGCTTGATGCCGAATCCGGGCCAGACCCATCTGCTATGTGTGGTGCAGATACCCAAAGACCTGTGCGTGTGTCAGCACTGAAAATCCACAGCTGTGAAGTGAATATCAGTCAGAGAGGAATACTTGGTTCAGATTAATACAACCCCAATTCCGAAATAGTTGGGACAAAGTGTAAATTGTGAATAAAATCAAAATGCAATAACTTTCAGATCACATGAGCCAATATTTTATTTACAATAGAACATAGATAACATTTCAAATGTTGAAACTGAGACATTTTACATTTTTATCCACAAAATGACCTTATTTCAAATTTTCTGGCTGCAACAGGTCTCAAAAAAGTACACAGGCAAAAAAGGGCTGAAAAAGCAATTAATATATAAGAGAATCAGCTGAAAGAACATTTAGCAAGTAATTAAGTTAATTGGCATCAGGTGTGTAACATGATTGGCTATAAAAAGGATGTCTTAGAGAGGCTGAGTCTCTCAGAAGTAAAGATGGCCAGAGGCTCTCCAACTTGTCAAGGCTTGCATAAAAAAATTGTGGAATACTTTAAAAACAATGTTCCTCAACTTCAAATTGCAAAGGCTTTGAAGGTCTCATCATCGACAGTGCATAACATCATCAAAAGATTCAGAGAAACTGGAAAAATCTCTGTGCGTAATGGACAAGGCTGAAAACCTTTACTGGATGCTTGTGATCTTCGGGCCCTCAGACGCCACTGCATCACTCACCAGCATGATTCTGTCATTGACATTACTAAATGGGCCCAGGAATACTTCAAGAAACCACTGTCTGTAAACACAGTCCGCCGTGCCATCCACAGATGCCACCTAAAACTCTATCATGCAAAAAGGAAGCCATTGTTGAGCAGGATCCAGAAGCGCCGCCATGTTCTGTGGGCCAAGGCTCATTTAAAAAGGACTATAGCAAAGTGGCAAAGTGTCCTGTGGTCAGACGAGTCCAAATTTGACATTCTTGTTGGAAATCATGGGCGTTGTGTCCTCCGGGCTAAAGAGGAGAAAGACCACCCCTCCTGTTATCAGCGTTCAGTTCAAAAGCCAGCATCTCTGATAGTATGGGGATGCATTAGTGCATATGGTGTGGGACACTTACATGTTTTAAAAAGCACCATGAATGCTGAAAGATATCTAAAGGTTTTAGAGCAACATATGCTCCCCTCCAGACAACATCTATTCCAGGGAAGGCCTTGTGTATTTCAGCAGGACAATGCAAAACCACATACTACAGCTATTAAAACAGCATGGTTTCGTAGTAGAAGAGTCCATGTGCTGAGCTGGCCCGCCTGCAGTCCTGATCTTTCACCGATTGAGAACATTTGGTGTATAATTAAACGAAAAGTCCATCAAAGGAGACCCAAAACTCTCCAGCAGCTGAAAGCCTGTATTAAACAAGAGTGAGATCAAATTCCAATGGCTAAACTCAAGAGACTTGTCTCCTCAATGCCCAGATGCCCCCACTCTGTGTTAAAAAGAAGAGGGGATGCTACACCATGGCAAACAGGCCCCTGTCCCAACTTTTTTGAGACCCGTAGCAGCCATCAAATTTGAAATGAGCTCATTTTGTGCATAAAATTTTAAAATTTCTCAGTTTCAACATTTGCTATGTTATCTCCGTTCTATTGTGAATAAAATACTGGCTGGTGTGATTTGAAAGTCATTGCATTTTGATTTTATTCACAATTTACACTTTGTCCCAACTATTTCGAAATTGGAGTTGTATAATTTATTTACAGATGTATGAATTACAAATTCAGCAACAGAATAGAACGCGAGATAAATGACTATACGTGAATGTCGCGCAGGAGCCCATGTTAAAGAGTCTCCCAGAACCATTCCACTCTTCCGCCTATATACCCAAAGATCAAATGAAAACCAAGTCATCATTACAGAGGTCCAATGAGCAGGAAACAGAAACATCAATAATCACATGTGCTGCATGCTTACACATCAGTTGCACCTTGCCTGACATAAGTCATACAAACAAAGATGACCCTCCCACATGATTACACAAGACTACAAAATGGCTTGGACAATGCTGACCATCCTGAGGTGTAGAACACAAACTTGCAGGAATAGCAAAATAACAGGGTAACATGACATCATGACTAAACAAGAGTCCCTTATTGACCCCCACATATCAGCTTTGTAAACAGTCCTGTTTCCTCATGTGGGGACTGACAGGGGTACACTTCTGTAAACACCCTACACTTCCAAATCAAGGTTTCAAAATGAATGGCACCCCTAAAAATTATTGTAAAAACCCCTATTCCAATGAAGTTGGGACGTTGTGTAAAACGTGAATAAAAACAGAATACAATGATTTCCAAATTGAGTACACAACAAAGACAAGATATTTAATGTTCAAACTGACAAACTTCGTTTTTTTTTTTTTTTTGGAAATATTGACTCATTTTGAATTTGATGCTTGCGACACATTCCACAAAAGCTGGGACAGGGGCAACAAAAGACTGGGAAAGTTGAGGAATGCTCAAAAAACACCTGTTTGGAACATTCCACAGGTGAACAGGTTCATTGGTAGCAAGTCAGTGTCATGATTAGGTATAAAAGGAGCATCCCCAAAAGGCTCAGTCGTTCACAAGCAAGGATGGGGCAAGGTTCACCACTTTGAGAACAACTGCGTGTGCAAATAGTCCAACAGTTTAAGAACAAAGTTTCTCAACATGCAATTGCAAGGGATTTAGAGATTTCATCATCTACAGTCCATAATATCAAAAGATTCAGAGAATCTTGAGAAATCTCTACACGTAAGCGGCAAGGCTGAAAACCAACACTGAATGCCTGTGACCGTTGGTCCCTCAGGTGGCACTGCATTAAAAACCGACATCACTCTGTAAAGGATATTATCATGTGAATTCAGCAACACTTTGGCAAACCATTATCAGTTAACACAGTTCGCCGCTACATCTACAAGTGCAAGTTGAAACTCTACCATGCAAAGCGAAAGCCATATATCAACAGCGGCTTCTCTGGGCCTGAGCTCATCTGAGATGGACCGGCGGAAAGTGGAAAATTGTGCTGTGGTCTGACGAATCCACATTTCAAATTGTTTTTGGAAATCATGGACATTGTGTCCTCCGGGCTAAAGAGCACAAAGCACAAAGTACAAAAGCCAGTATCTGTGATGGTTTGGGGATGTGATGGTGCCCATGGCATGGGTAACTTGCACATCTGTGAAGGCACCATTAATGCTGAAAGGGACATACAGGTTTTGGAGCAACATATGCTGCCATCCAAGCAACGCCTTTTTCAGGGGCATTCCTGCTGACCTCCGCAAGACAATGCCAAGCCTCATTCTGCATGTGTTACAACAGCGTGGCTTCGTAGTAAAAGAGTGCAGGTAATAGACTGGCCTGCCTGCAGTCCAGACCTGTCTCCCATTGAAAATGTGTGGCACATTATGAAGCACAAAATATTCAAAATGAGTGAATATTTCCAAAAAAAAAAAAAAACATTAATCAGTTTGAACATTAAATATCTTGTCTTTGTTGCGTAGTCAATTGAATATAGGCCAAAAAGGATTTGCAAATCATTGTATTCTGTTTTAATTCACATTTTACACAACGTCCCAACTTCATTGGAATTGAGGTTTGTATATAAAAGCTACCAAATTTCAACGAGGAATGAAATTCTTCTTATTGATGTCCATCCAAGTTTTGAGGAATGATATTATGCCATTACATCACTTTCTTTTTCACTGGGGTAAAAAAATGAGGCAACATGCATGCAAAATCCCTTTGTCATCCAGCATCATGAAGAAAAAAGAACTGGCAGTTCAAAAGAGACAAGTGGTCAAGGATCTTCATAAATCTTGTAGTGACATCAAGAAGATTTAAAAAAGATTACATGTTCTGCTGAGCACTGCCAGGGGGTGGGGATGCTGCCGATCTAAACACGCAATGGGCCACAGACTAAATAATTTCCCGATACCTCGCAGGAATCATACACCCGTTTATACACTCACTCACACTCTCACCTATGGCCGATTAAGAATCTCCATATATTTGGACTGGGTGGAATTTCCAGTACAATTTCACAAACATGCTAAATAGGACCAAGCGTCCTGTAGCTTACTGGCAAGTAGTCTTATAGTGATGATACAAGTTATGAAAATTTCATGTGAAGTTTGACATTTGAATCAATGAAAATCAATGTCAAGGCCACTAAATAAAAGTTCACATACATTTATAGGACCTCCTGTAATACAAACACAATCTTAAACTCTGAAGCAGTTTTGGTGATACAAATCATTGAAAATTCAATATGTCAATTGTGAAATTAAAGGTCACAGAATGTCAAGTTGCGGTCAGCAAATGGACTTCATTTATGACTTTCTGAATGTCTCTATACAATCGGTGACCATTTTGGTGATACAAGTCATTGTAATTTCACTGTCAAGTTCGACCCTCAAAGGTCACTGACAGTCAAGTTGAATGTCACCAAATGAAAGTTCATACATGACTTCCTAGATGTCAGTGACACAAACCTACGCTCCATCTGTGACCATTTTAGTGGTACAAGTCATTGAATTTTCACTAGGTCACATTTGACCTTTGAAGGTCAATATGAAGGTTGCCAAATGAAAGTCCATATATGACTTCCTATATGTCTCTAATACAAACCTAGACTCCATCTGTAACCGTTTTGGCAATACAAGTTATTGTAATTGTATTATGTCAAGTTTGACCTTCAAAGGTCACCAACAGTCAAGTTGAATGTCACCAAATGAAAGTTCATATGTGACTTCCTATGTCAGTAACACAAACCTAGGCTCCATCTGTGACCTTTTCAGTGACAGAAGTCATTGAATTTTCTCTTGGTCAAGTTTGACCTTTGAAGGTCAATATGAATGTCAACAAATGAAAGTTCATATATGACTTACTATACGTCTCCAATACAAACCTAAACTCAATCTGTAACGATTTTGCTGATACAAGTCATTGAAATTTCACTGCATAGTTTGGCCGTTCAAGGTCACTGAAGGTCAAGTTCAAGGTCACCCAGTGAAACTTCATACATGACTTCCTATATGGTCACAATACAAACCTAAGCTCTATCTGTAATAGTTTTGGTGATAGAAGTCATTGAAATTTCACTATGTGAAGTTTGACCTTCGAAGGTCACCGAAGGTCATGCTCAAGGCCACCAAATGAAAGTTCACGTATGACTTCCTATACATCCCCAATACAAACCAAAACTATCTGTAACCATTTTGCTGATATAAGTCATTGAAATTTCACTGTGAAGTTTGGACATTCAAGGTCACTGAAGGTCAAGTTCAATGTCACCAAATCAAACTTCATATATGACTTCCTATATGCCCACAATACAAACCTAAGCTCTATCTGTAATAGTTTTGGTGATAGAAGTCATTGAAATTTCACTATGTGAAGTTTGACCTTCGAAGGTCGCCGAAGGTCAAGTTTAAGGCCACCAAATGAAAGTTCATACATGCCCTCCTATTACTGTTCAATGCACATATGTTCCCTATCTTCAATATTTTCAAGCCTACATACCTTTGAAAATTGTAACATTTTGCTTGACCTCAAGTTTGACCTTTCAAGGTCATCTGAGGTCAACTTTAACAAAATATAAAATATAGGTCATATATTACTTCCTATATGTCAATAATACAAACTTAGTCTCTATCTGCAACCATTTAGTTTCCACAGGCGATTTGGCCCATTCTCCACAAGACCCAATGTTAAAGTACAGCGCCCCCACTAGACCCACTTCTGTCGATTCAATCAAAATGGCGCTCGCACTGTACATAAAGTGTATCAAGGTGAGTTGATTGCCAGATTTAGAAAAAAATGTTATCAGTTTTTGAGAAATCATTTTTTGAAATTTCAAGTCATATGTTTTAACATTGTTAATATATTCCCTGACCTCGAGTTTGACCTTTCAAAGTCATCTGTGGTCACATTTAATACTGCCAAAATATAGGTCATATATGACTTCCTATATGTCGATAATACAAACCTAATCTCTATCTGCAACCGTTTGGCCTCCACGGGCCATCTTGCATATTCATAAAGTACAGCGGCTCCAATAGACCCACTGCCGTCGATTCAATCAAAATGGCGCTCGCACTGTACATTGACGGTACCAAGGTAAGTTGATTGCCTGATTTAGAAAAAAAATTATCACGCAGTTTTTGAGAAATCATTTTTTAAAATTTCTCAGTCCTATCTTTAACATTAGAGCCAAAATTTCAAGGGCCCATAAAACGGACAAAAATGATTCAATCAAAAATCCGAGAAAAACGCCTGGAGATATGGCCTAGTAGTATGTTATTGCAAATTACACAAAAATTCATCAGGCCAAAAAAAAGATAAAAAATGTTCGGACGACGGACGCCACACCACGACAATAGCTTATCGGCCCATAGGGCTGGTAAGCTAAAAATGAAAAAGCCATTCAGCATTTCCCCAGGATCCCAACTTGTGACCACTGTTGCCATTACAGTTACATGTATGCATCCTGGTTGTTAGAGTGCTGTCAGGAGGAAAATCACACAGGTTGAACAGAGAGTCTGTAAATATTCTCCATGATTCTTCATGAAAATTTGACTTTGAAAAATTAGGGGGAAAAACAACAGAAAAAAAGTTCAACGATTAGAGGAATCGGGAGAGTCAAGCCTTGGCTGGCTCAACTGGCCTGTATTTCAGGGTCCAGATAAGCCAACTTTATTCAATTCAATTTACAATTGAGTAAAATGTAAGTTTCACCTGTTTGCGCATTGCGAGTCAGACTATTTTTCCCCCGTTGGCACTTGAGTCATTCTTGAGACTCTGGAGCCTTGAGTAGAAGCCGAGCCAGTTTTCAGCTGCGCTATATCATGTGAATTTGCCACCAGTGAGCGCTGAGGCCAGAGTTTGCAGGAAATAGGAAGTAGTTGACCAGCTAAATCCAGCTGTGTACCACTCGTAATTTCATTTCTGCTCTTGTGTTGGGGAGGCACCTATAAATATTACTTTTATGGCATGGAAAAATGGCAAATGGGATGAAAAGTCTGTTGTTGACAGATGAGGATTGGTTTTCCAAGAGAACACAAAATAGTTCATGAAAGGCACTGCCACCCAAACAGATTTTAAAATCCTTGCTCAAAATTCTCTACCATTCCCTCATAGTCTCTCCCTCACTCTTTCCCTCTCTCTCTTTCGCTCTCTCTAGGTTGAAGAGAGACCTGACATAACCCTCTGCACTGAAATAGGGTCACTTCAACATCATTTGCCTATTGTGTCTCCAGGGTTACGGGTGATGACGAGACAGAACACTTAATCTTCAGGTTAATGTGTGGAAAGAGGGTTGAAACACTTGGAAATATGCATAGCTTTCGAACGGGTCCCAAAAGAAAGCCTAGTTTTGACAGCTGTCTCAACTCCACGAGCTGTGGAGTTGGCAACAGACGCCCAATTCAAACAAAAACAAAAAAAGTAAACACTAGAGTTAATGCTTTCCCAAATCGAACCAAGTGTAAACAGAATTATATCAGTGCAGTGGATTTTCCCCGGCAGATAATCCTGTGTTCTCTTCTGGTTTACCTTGAGTGAGGTCCAGAGGTGAGAGTGGCCCAAAGCAGCCAAATCTCTCTGCCACCCAGACGAAGGTGCTTTCGTGACTCACTCCAAGGTTAGTGGGGCACAGTGCTGGATTCCTGGGGTCATGACCCCGCAGACAGTTATGGCCGAAAGTTCAGCAGTACTGCCGTGGCTCCACCTTTTGGAGCAGCAGGCCAAACAAGCTTTTATGCCCCTCCATGGACCACTTTGTAGCCCTTATGGCCTCTCAAATTTATACAAGGCTTTGTGCAACTACAGTTGTACTACCAGCCCACTGCCAAGTCCTTCTCGCTGTCAGATATTTAAGAAGAAGATTGATGATACCGTTGCAATGTGCATCATCTCAGTGAATAACCAGACGCTCAAACCCCGCAGAGGAAAGTGGCACTAACCCACCATAATTCATCTCCCATTGCATCATAGCTGTTTTTGTCTGTCTTTCTCACTTTGATGACATCCTGAAACATCCCTGCTCACTGCAAAAAAAAAAAAAAAGTCCTGTGTTTGTATGGCTCAGGAGGCGATGACCCCATTCATTTATCCCAAATCGTTGTTGATTGGTGGTTGGTTATGCCATGTGACTGCACATGCAGGGTACCTTGAGCTACATTCCAGCCCAGCCATCAAGCAGATCTACAGATAATACCTTACAGACCACCAGAGTTACAATAATTTAACGATGTGGTGATCGCGTCTATTCTCTTGTATCAAGAATTGTGTTTAAAGGTAATTCGTATTGCCTATATAAATATTTTTCCACTGTTACAGCTAAGAATGCATAATATCACACTGCACTTCTCAGGCTAGAGTTGCAAATTGGTTGTGATGTATACCTTCCTTTCCTTACGGTGAACGACATCGAACCACTTTCACCCTTCTTTTCCGGCAGAGGATCCTGTTATCCTCCACAGAACTGCTCCGGCGAAGACCTCCGAATTTGAGCAGAATAAGGCTGTCAGACAGGCCAAGAGAGCATGCAGCAGTACGTCTGGACGTTATTATGAATGATGACAATACAAATCGGGAGAGAGTCTCGAAACTGATCTTTTTAGCAGGACTGTGTCTTAGACGGAGCTCGAGCAGGGGGTGAAAAAAAGCCCCAAAATTATCCCCTCATCATACAACCTCCCAGCCCCATTCATCCAAAACCCATTTACAAACCACACGGCGGACAGTTCCTTCCCTTAACCCCAGCGCAAACCTCAACTTTCATTCATTCGCTGGGAAGGCAAAACCACCTGTGCGCCATCACTTTTTCTGGAAAACAGAATAAAGTTACTGTTAACATTGGGGAAAAAGGCACGAGAGGTTTTTTTAAGGGGCCCTTGGATGATTCAAAATAACTTTCAAATCATAGCATCAAAGTACACTGTGAAGAATACATATTTTGGGTAGTTCACTGGAAAAAATCAGAGCTGCCTATAGAGCTTCATGTGGCCCCTTTTCTACCAAAGTAGAACTTATTTCTCCTTCTAACACACAAAGTTGAACACTTGGGGTGTCTTGACCAAAAACAAATTGTTTCAGAACCTTAAAAGTTAGTTCCCGTTAAATAGTAAGATCTAGTGGGGGAACCATGATAACATCAAGAGTGGGCAATGGTTCCGGTTCAAATCCCTGAAATTTGGTGGAAACACTAGCCGGTTCGCTGGACAGCACCTAGGTTCAGTGGATATTTTGTTAGTCGAGAAGCACTACGTAAAATCTAAGTGAAATCCAAGCCTTGCTGAGTTCTGTGATTCTATACAGTTAAAGACTGCACTGTCCAAAACAAACCCTCACTCTCCGCATTAAAAAAACAGGGAATGTGTCCAGCTGAGTACAGACTTCCGCCAACAATGTCCTCTTAACTGATCGTTCCCAGTCTTGGCAGTCCAAACGTTAATTTTAAAGATGTGTTTGGCTTGACAGTAGGGCAACAGTCATGAAGTCATCAAAATCCATAGGCTTCTTTTCCTTGAAAATGTGAATGCGCACATCAAATTTCATGGCTATGTGGTCATGGCTTTTCAAGTTAGGGCTACAAAAGGTAGAAAATGACACCATTATATAACTTCCTTGGCAGGGATAACCATCTCTCAATCCACTCCAGACTCATTTATTAGATAACAAAACCTGTCCTCTTTGACTTGCAGCATAGCAGTAGTGTTGAGATCATTCTAAAAAAAACTCTTCCAGTTCTTTGTCCATTAAGTAGCACTTCATATACCTGCAACTGATTGCTTGCACTTGATTTATATCACATCTTGTTTTCATACCTTGTTAAATGATAGCTTGTTAACATTCAAGGATGGATAAATCATTCAGTAGCCCATTTTTAAAAGCATTGAAGTCAAGTTTGGAATATTTGCCCATTAAGTGATGAATAGCGCAATTAATTGTACTATACTTTAGATGTGGGCAGCATGGTGGTGCAGTGGGTACTATTGTTCACATGGGTGTGCTCCATGTTCCTCCTACAGTCTAAAGAAATGTATGTCAGGCTAATTGAAGACTTTAAATTGAGCCCCTAAGAGCCATACTGGGCCAACCCATGGGCCAACATACTGCATATGATACAAACACAAGATATGTAAAATTATGTACATGCACTTTTTGTGCAGGGTTTGAATGGCCTTTGGTTTCATTTTAAGTGAAACCTACCTCCTTCTGAAGAGGAACCGTCATCTTCTGATTAAATTGGGACAAACTCTGGGTCTCTGTCATCTTCCACTTCACCATTATCATCAATCATAGCAAGCAATTCCTCATCAGTGAGACACCTTGTTGACATGTTAACAATGAATTATGGGAAAGTAGTGGGATGGGATGGCCCACTATGGCTTAGGCAGTGCAGTGCATATGTACAGTGGCAGAGAGGACGTTTGCTTGCATTAACAATCAATGTGGGCAGATTGGGTCGGCCCATTTAGAAAATGTAGATCTCAGTTTTCTGCACATGCTGACTAACTCAACTCAATTTCTCCAAAAGTGCAGGATGGCCTGGTATGGTTCTCAGGGGTTCAACTGCTCATAGGTATGACTGTGTGCAGCCTGCAATGGATTGGCAAGTTGTCCGGGGTATGTTCCAGCCTTTTGCCCATAGTCATCTGGGATAGGCTCCAGCTCCCCCATGACCTCTAGTGAGAAAGAGGCTGCATAGATAATAGATGATGGATTTTTTTTTTTTGTATGATATTGGCCCAAATTTTGGAGCTAATAAAAAAGTCATAATTGGACAAATGGGGCTGGTCAAAGGGAAGTAACAGACGGACACTGTTACTTAATAATGTACTTCATTTATGGTATGCAGCATGATGAATCTTTTTGTTTCAATTCAGTAAGTTGGCCTTGCTTAATAATTTCCCAAATCTGCTATAGTGTACGATATACATAATGTCCAAAATAAACTTGGTAACGGACGGACAAATGTTCACTTCCCCTTGACCAGGCCCAAATGAATCAGTAAAATAAGTATTGAACTTTTCTAAAAAAGGATTTCAAATCAATTTTGGGACAAATTACACTGAATAATTCAGAAGAAGTCCCTGTGCTGTGCATCTACAAGAACTTGAACCAGTGTTGAGTGTGAAGATACAAACCATATGACTCCCAGTGGAAAAACTGGCATGAATATGCACAGCAGTTATTATAGCAAAGGGGGATATTTTTATTCATCTAAGATTCTGATGTACAGAAAACAAAACAATAAAAGCACAAGGTGTTAACATATTTTAGATTTTTTCCATCTCTTCATGTGTGAAAAGTCTGTGTACGACAGCTTTTGACTTGCATTGTAGCTACCACAGTAATTTCATGCATGTGACCGCATATGTTTCTCAGAAAAATACTCATTTAGCATCAGTAATGAAAGATTACTAGAGGCTAGATGGCTGCTCTGTTGTCAATTTCATCACTTCCTCATTCATGGGGCCACCTAGGGCACTGTTTTCCTTTAATAAGGGAGGCATGGAGACGAATAAGCTCAATCATTGCTTCTGTACCTTTTTTCTCTCCCCATTTTTTTGCAGACTACTCTAAAATAGGCAGATTACATGTGGCGGTCTCACTGAGGTGAGATTAATTTCAGCCCATGTCGAATGCATTCGCTGCATGGAGGAAAAGGGTCCATGAAAACAGACCAAGGTCACAATGATTGGACATTTTGATTAAAAAGCTTTCCAAGCATTTTAAAACAATTTTAGACTATTCCTAACCAAAAGAAGTGAACTGAAAACTACATTTCAAGGCTATATTTCCTGTTGAAATCCCTCAAAGTAATTTTTGGCAAAATGAAGTATCAAAGGAACTGGGGTGATAGAACACTCAAATTTCAATGCGGCACAGGCAGGCCAATTAGCAATAGAACCAAAATGGTGGAGACACGGATTGCCTCAAAAGCAACCCACCTACATACAGCACCATTCAAAAGTTTAGGATCACGCCAAAATGTTCATGTTCTTGAATGCAACTAATACCTTGATTTACCTGAGCAGGATTAAATTGAAGAAAAGATACAACCAAGACTGTGACAATTATACAAATAAAGAGTACTTCCAGAAATAATTGTTGTTTTTTTTTTCCCCCATTACATCTGCTTGCTATTACTCCTGGGTACTATCAACTTACTGTCACCTCATCCTTCAAGAACATTTTTTCTGGTGCAGGTGAAACTACTCATCTGCATTATATTAAGTGCAACAGAGGGTGAAAACATTTTTTTTTCCCATTCCTGTGGTACATTTTTCACAGCCACTCGCACTGTAATTTCACTGTACAAGGTAGCATAGCAAATTAAAGACGGACATGTATAGCCTCTGCAGCATTAAATATAATGGGATTGGTCTCTCTATTATGAAATTAGCATGTGAGCAAAATTACATAACGACTGAGTGACAATTAGCCGCTAGTAAACTGGAGAAAAGCTAAAAAAGCCACAATACAGCAAAAATTGGCCCTTGCATGCATATACTATGTATTTTATGTATGTATGTAAGTATGTATGTGTGTATACAGAAAATCAGAATGACATAGCCAGTCTTGGCTGTATATTTTATTAATACAATTCAACCTTGAAAGTATTCATTTTTCCCAAAAACATAAGAATGTCTTCATGATTCCATACTTTTTAATGGTACAGCACAGGCATACATAAAGCACATAAGGAATGATTTGCATTGAATTCCTGGGTAGCACTGCTAATATCTGAATCAAAAATTGACAAGCGATAACTAGAGCTACTTGAACTTATTGTGAAGGTTATGTACTGCCTGCAAGTATTCCAGTTACTTTAATTTGCCTCTTGACCTCAAATGAGCAAGTAATTGCCTGACTGACAGCACCTGTCAGTAAACTTTAGGAGACCCTGTTGCAGTTGAAAAAACTGGCAATCTCAATAAAACCCATCCCTTGAAAATTTTCACAACATATGTTTTGTGACATTCACTTTTGCTTACATGTCTTTTTGTAATGGTGTTTGGGCAGTTTAGGACTTCCCTTTTATGAGCACTTTTGCGTTATGTTTTGGACGAAGCATGAAGAACAGAACGCCTCACTTTTCTGTTTGGTTGAGAGTCAGAACAACAATTTTTATTTGACAAGCGTATACTCTGCAGGGAAAAATATTTTCTATTTTAGAAAACATTTGTTTCTGAGCACAAGGGAACCAGTGCTGCATCTAATATACAGCACATCTGCTATGTTATTTTAACATGGGTGGAATTAGGGGAGGAAAACGTGACAAACTGCAACACATTTCAACCAATCCAGTTATCCTCAGGTAGCGATGGCATCATCAGTGTGGGTCAGCCAATACGTCCTATGAGAGCAGCTGAGGATGCCATCCTTCACCCTGCCAATGGAGGCTTGCGAGAACAGACGCTGCTACATTTTCTGGCACCAATGCAAGCCATTAGCTCGTGTTCAGTTTTTTTAAATGAGAACCACACTTTTGTAAGACCCATTGTCCAGAGGCAGTCACTGAATTAGGGGCCCTTGGAGGGCGGTTGCTGGGAAGGAGACAGTTGTTTTGGGGGACCTGCAGTAAAATATTGATGGATGAGCCTTCTAGCTTCACTGGTAGCCAGATATCACCTCTGAGATCCCCATCATGTAGTGGTATAAACAACTTTGAGAACAGCCACATTAGCATTTGTAACAGGAAATCTCAAAAGCAAATTTTTTGAGTCCTCTTCTTTTGAAACAAGCCTGAAAACTGCTGTCCTGGAATGACTGATTCCTTTCAACTCATTATGGGTTTTACATCTGATTTTTTCCACAAATTGACTTTTTCTTCTTAGAATCATATTAATTTTTTCAAGAAAATATTTTTGGAAGTTGGGTAATTTTAACCTATTTAGCCAGTCACGAGTTTCACATTTTTCCATTTGGTATGTCATCAACACCTCGGAGTAGGGGAGTGGTGGATGGATGCCTGCCATGATGTCACAACAGTTTCAAAGCCCTGGTTTTCTTCACAACAGTATATTATGGCTAACAGTTTGGATGCCAGGATTTTGCCCTGAAATGCCACATGACTCCATCTTTCATTTCACATTAAGTGGGTCAAGTTTATGCAGCTATACGCTTCCACGACACATGCATATCGCAGGCATCACAAGCAGCCAAAAAAGCAGCGGAAGGGCTTGTCCATGACATTACCACCCTTCGTAAGATGCAAAATTCCTTCCAAGGCAAATGAAGAACATGCCTAAAAAATGTTTTAAAAAAATCTTACATTTGTTTCAACAGTCTTTGTTAAGAAATACAGACATTTCATAAATGCTTGTTGGCGGAAACTATAAGCTTAAAGAGTTTTAATTTCTTAGTTTGGTTACTAAACACCAGTCACAAAATGTGCAGTGCAATGCGGCAATACAAAGATAGAAGGAAAATATGCCATGAGTTTATACATTGTATTCTCAAAATTCCCAAAAAGCATTGTATTTCCCCTGAAATACATCTGTAACTACAGCAACTATAAAGAAAATGAGGCCTTGTGCATCCCCTTCTATTAGCTATTTAATCCACTGAGTGCTGGTATGAATGGGGCTATCGCCACTGGGCCCTGCCTCTACCAGATCTCAGTGCCTGCAAGTTAGTGGGATGAATCTGAGATCTCGGTCCCAGGTCTATTATTTACGCAATATAAATCACACACATTTTCAAGTTCAGCTTTATCTGTTACTTCCAACCAGGCATTATCTGAGGCACTGTAACCCATAAATCATCCACTTATGTCATTTACAATTTCACAGATTTAATACGATGTGACTACCAAGTTCTCTCTGTTCCACGTGATTTCCGTTTCACCAGACGGTAAAGCGTTTAGTATTTCTTAACTCAAAGGTTATGGAGATTTGTGACATTATCAGAGTCCTTCCTTTTTCAGTGAATTCAGCCAAGCAACTTTGGAAGGAAGAGGGATCTAGACATGTTTTGGGTTGAATGATTGGGACGAAAATTTTCTGAGGAAGCAGGGTTAAAGGAGCTGTGTCACGATTACTGCCCATGCTCAGAACGTACATCCAATAAAAGTGAATCTGCTCGACTGCAAGTCATAATCTGATTCCATCCTTGCAAATCCGTCTTCTTTTTGCATTGTATGTATATATTTCAGTTACTCAGCCATTATGTTTTTTTTATATTAATGAGTTTTCTATGGAAATTTGAGGACTCAAAGCACTATTTTAGTGCTTCAGCCGAAGGATACTAAGAATGTAAGCTGGTTTGCCAACGGCCAATAATCACAGAAGAAGAAAAGTACCTTCCATGATTATTGGCAGTTGGAAAACCAGTTTGCATTCTTCATATCCATCGGCTTAAGCACTAAAATAGTGCTTTGAATCCTCGAATTTCCATAGAAAACTCCTTTCTATAAAAAGGACTGCCTGAGTAACAAAAATGTATAAATACAATGCAAAACAATGACGGATTTTCAAGGATGGAAGTAGATTTTGACTTGCAGTCGAGCAGATTCACATTATCCTGTTGGATCTTCCAACAGGATAATGATCCTAAACACACGGCCAAATCTGTCACAAAATGGTTAGTGGACAACAAAGTGAACATTCTGGAGTGGCCAAGCCAGAGCTCCAACCTCAATCCTATCGAGAATCTGTGGAGGGAACTGAAGACCAAGGTCATGGCAAGGAAACCCTCAAACCTTAAGGATCTGCAGAAGTTTGCCAAAGAGGAGTGGGCCAAAATCCCCGTGGAAACGTGTAGAAACCTTGTGATCAACTACAGGAAGTGTTTGGAGGCTGTAATTGTGAATAAAGGCTTTGCCATCAATTACTGAGAAAAGGGTATGAATAATTCTGGACATGGCATTTTTTGTAAATCTGCCAAATAAAATACCAAAAAGTATTGTATTTCTTGAAAAATTGTTTAATGTACTTCTTACAGCCTTATGTCAACTTACTGTGTCATTTGTGCAAGAATAAATTTGATTTGTCAAAAAATATCTAAAAAAAAAACAAAAATTGGTAGGGGTATGAATAATTTTGTGCACGACTGTATATATATATATATATATATATATATATATATATATATATATATATATATATAAAAGTGCTGCTATGGGGTAAGATAATGGAGAATCTCCATTTTAGGTCATTTAGCCCAGGAAATATTGGAAGTGGCTATTCGCTCCGCAGCGGGGTGAATTGGGGGAAAGGGATCGGCTATCTGCCCCGCAACGGGGTCGACAAGAGAGGCAGTTCTGCTATTCGCACCGCGATGGAACGGATTAGGGAAGCACTCCTGCTATTTGCCCCGCAGTTGGGCCAATAAGAGATTTCATTTTATAATCCGCCCTGCTCTTTGATCTGTCGCGCTGAACCGCCGCGGGACGAATAGCCTCTGCCTTTCACAAAAGCAGAAACCAGACAGTTTAATTTGTTTCCAGGTTTGAGATTTGGGTTTGGCCTGTTGCTAAGCAGCCTCCTGCAAGAGAAACAGTAAACTGATGGCAGCATGATACAAAAATCATCATTGATAAGTGTCATAACACATAACCCTGCTGAAAAAAGTCAGAGAAACCATTAGGCAACCATGAGGCATATTCTATTGGTTTCTAATGGTTCCTGGTGGTTTCTAATTTCTAATGGTTTCTAATGGCTACTTATGTTTTCCTAATGGTTTAGTTTGTTTTTCTAATAGGATTCTATTATCTTCTACACAAATCTACAGGACTTTAACTGGTCCCTACTAATGGTTCCTACAGGAGTCTTAATGGTTCCCACAGGAGTCTAATGGATCCTACAGAAGTCTTAATGGTTCCTACAGGCGTTTCGATACCAGTCTAATGGTCACTATACAGCGGTCTAGTGGTCACTACAGGGTGTAGTGGTCTCTAATGGTTCCTAATGTGATGGAGGAACACAGATGTTATAGCCTTCTTTGGCGATCACATCTGTGTGATTTCTAGTGGATCCTTGTGTAGGCCATACAGTATGTTTGTAGATTGCAGTGTTCAGTGATTTCATTTAATACATTCCAAGATCACCTTTGGCCTTCTGCGATTAAATTTGTGATTAAATCATATTTGGCCTTTTGTGATTAAATCATTGTTCATGACTCATCCATCCAAGAGGAGGGAAAAGAACACAACCTGATGGTTTGATGGTTCATATTCTGAAAAAATTTAACTAAAATCACAAACTGCAATGAGTTGTCACGACCCATATGTCCTTTCCCAATTCGGAGGGGAAAATATCCGAATACATACACAATTACACATATGTATAGACATGTCTCTGGTGCCCAGTGTTAGGACTCTGCTATAATTTCTGTTGCAGCAGTAGGTTTCTCAGTATGTTTTTCTAATAGTTTTAGATCCTGATGGGACCAGTTTTCGAATAGTTTTAGCTCCTAATGGAACCAGTAGCTTTCTAATGGTATTACATTCTAATGGAACCAGTAGCTTTCTAATGGTATTACATTCTAATGGGACCAGTAGGTCTCTAATGGTTTTATATCCTAATGGGACCAGTAGGTTCCTAATGGTTTTACATCCTAATGGGACCAGTAGGTTCCTAATGTTTCTTCTAATGGTTCCTAATGGGGTTCCAATTCCCATTAGACCATTAGAAAACCTAAAGGTTCCTAATGGTTTTTTTCTAATGGTATTCTACTGATTTTTCAACAGGGAATACACTCTGTCATGATGAATAATGAATGCAATAAGCACAATTTTACGTATCTGAGGACGTGCTTCAAGGGTCAGGCAAGGAGGGATTTGTTGATTTATTGCAATGTTTGCGGCTATTTTTGTATTCTGAAATCAAATGTTCTGTCAAATAATTAAAAATCCCCAACGAGCAGCAATCTTGTAAACAGCAGATGTACTAGCATTGTTCCTCCATTAAATACCCCATAAAAAAAAAAAAAAAAAAAAAACCTTCGCACCAGAGAAGATAACGAAGGCTGACTGCAATAAACAGTTATGTCCAATATATAACATCTGGACATAACGGTTTATTGCAATCAGCCCTCGATAATTTAATACAGATGTAAACCTGGACACTGATAAAATAATTCCATTTACATAAACAAGTCCTAAGTTTACTAGGGTTACACACCGCAAACCCTGCAAGACAAAACGCCGACTCGTAACCACAAATTGTTTTGCAGTTCTAAAATACAGCTTTTTAAAGCTGGGAAAATCTATTACAGCAAATGTTTCCAGCGGGTATATATTGGGAGAATTTATTTGTTCTTTCATCAGGACATTTAATCTTTCATAAATTTGCAATAAGAGTGGCTAACCAGCTGAATGAAGTGCAATGAAACAGATATCCTTCTATGGAGATGAGCTTCCCGAACTTGATGTGCAGAGTTACATACACTATTTGCAGCTCCGCTTCCTTGTACAGCCAGTACAACCATTTGCGTTAATGAATTTCTGTCCGCGGGAAGATTCGTAAAGGGATTTGTTCTCTTACAACCGTGAACAGACGGGGCTGCCGAAGTTACTAATGGCTTCTGAAAATGATGATAATACACTTCATTCGGTTTCATGGAGGTTGATAGGCCCAGTCACGGAGCTTTCCAAGAGGCAATGCCGACTGGTTTACTCCAGTCTCGGCTACAGCTCGGATGTTTGTCTCTTCTTCGTAAAGGGAGAATTCTTTGCTATGGATGCTCGCTGCGCTCACGCTGGTAAGGGTGGGTTGCCGTCTGTATTCATCCGAGTTGTAGGCTGGGTTCAGTTTAAAAAACGACGTGGAACGTGTTTTACTGACTATTTCATGATAAAAGCGCATAGAAAGACAATGTAGCTGTTCAAAGACGTTCCAACATCGATAGCTAACCTTCTTGTGAGAACATAAACATAAAATTTACCGGTAGTTT
Source organism: Gymnothorax javanicus (assembly GCA_029692085.1). Classification (NCBI taxonomy): domain Eukaryota; kingdom Metazoa; phylum Chordata; class Actinopteri; order Anguilliformes; family Muraenidae; genus Gymnothorax; species Gymnothorax javanicus. The sequence continues at coordinate 32,173,890 of CM056196.1, forward strand.
TACGCTTAACACTACTGTAAAAGCAGAGGAAGATCACGACGAAGTGTTCTTCGTGGCGCATGGTATTCGTTTACCTGAGAGATACAGAATCCTGAAGGATATGGAACTCTGATGTTCGCGTGCACAATTAAAAGTCCGACTAACTGGAGACATCTCGTTAACACTCAACAACAGACGCTATTGTATGTTATTATAAAATTCTATTCAGCTTCCGCTTGTGAAGGTGCTACTCTGGGTAAGATTAACGTGTAGGCTATGAAGACTTTTTTCATCGCCGAAGCAGGATCTTTAGAATACGGCTCTAATACTTATTCTCTCTATTATGGAAAAAATTCTGCTACCGCCATTTTTGTTTTCAGAATAAAATCTAACTCTTCACCACCTGCAGTTCAGCACACTAAAAACATCAATTGAAGAACCGCGCAAAATCTACTTAGTGTCGTCTTCTACAGTTATGACAAACTGCATCAAAAACAGAAAGGCTTGTTAAAAAGAGATTCTCAGATCCCTCTCTGTGTGGCTGGTAGGGGGGCCTCTGTGCGATGGAGACATTGAAGAGGCTGATGGCATCCTACAGGTGTTCTGTCCCTGGCACGATTATGACTTCAACATCAGGACAGGAAAGTCCCAGACAGGCTTACAGGTGGGCCTAGTTTGTAAAATATATCATAACATGCTCTCTCAGGCTATTTACAGAGGTACGTCCACTGGGCTAATCTAACTCTGCGGGTGTTTCCTTGAGTTATTATTACCGGGCTACCTGTAAAGTAGCTGGAATCTTAGTCTAACATTTCGTCTGTCTATCAATCATCTACGTCAAGCACTGGAAATTGTCCTGAGGAGTTTGGGTATCGCATAATGAAAACAAGGCTACTCACGAGGTCGCTACCTGTTTTCATCAGGTTAGCCCAAGTGTATACCTTTTTGGCATCTAGTCTAAAATACTCTGTACAATCTCAAGTATCCATATCTGTAGCTTCAGTTGTCCCTTCTTACAGCTCTAAATGACATTGCTAACCATGACCAGTTTATTCTTTCATGGATTTTTTTTTCTTTTACATTAAACATTATGAATTGCACAAGGGCTACCATGCAATACAATTCTGGGCAACAGAGTGACGGAATGTGTAGTGCATTATGCAGAGAGGAATCCAAGGAATTTCAGGAATTATAAGTCACCATTGTGCTTTTGATGTGTTTTACTGTTTTAGCAAAAAGTGTATGAAGTAAAGGTGGAGGAAGATGGAGTGTATGTGAAGCACGCAAGTCCACTGTCTCTGCAGCCTTTTCCAACCATCCCAAAGAGCTAAAATCTGAGCTTCCTCTGACTGGTGTCCTACATAGAGTCTTAGCTCTAACATTCCTAACAGTGTCTCAGATGTGATTTCAAAGCCCACATCATCAAAGGACATTCCTCACCTTATCTGCTGTCTTGACAGTTTTTTTTCCATGTGAATACAGCCACAAAAATATGCAGGCACAATCAAGAGGATCGTCTGAAGAGGAAGTTACATCATCTTGTCTTGTTTTTTTTTTTTTTTTTTTTTTTGTAAACTGTGGGACTTGAGCGCCTTGCGGAAAGTGAATGGAAAAGGTGACTGTATGTTTGTTCTGAACTTAAGGATAAACCTGACACTCAACATTTTCTGTTCCACTGCACTTCCTTCAACTTTTGGAGTCAGAATTTACCCTCTACAGTACACAGCAGAAACACTGTTTCAGCCCTCAAAGGATGTCAAACATCAAGGGATGTATTTTTCATGCAGTATTTTCTAAGTCAAAGAAGAAAATGTTCCATATTTGAAATGGAGCGTCACAATAAATGTGTCAGAAACAGTTTGCAAACATGTTCGTTATACCGTAAAAAGTAACTTTAGATTCTTGATATTAAAAAATGTGCATTAGTTTATACAACCCAAACTATGGAAGATAAATTTTCCAGTTCATTCCACCCATGCAGTGGTCCGCACTGTAACTAACAGCCCATTGAGGGTTGACTTTGAGGACCCACTTTAGCTGTGAGATCCCCTTCTCCACCCCAGCAGATTTGAAATTCTTGTTGTTTCCTATGTCACAAATAGACATGCTGTGCATAGATCACATCTACTAGCTGTGTCTGTATAACATGCTTCTTCACACAGTCTAATTTAACCTTCCTAACTTTCACTTACATGCGGCACTACTGTTTAGCTCTGTTCGTCGGCCAATCAGAGCGAAGCTTATTATCACTGCTGGGATGTCCTCTCAAAATAGCTAGCTCCTCTGAGTTTAGAGAATGATAGGGAGTGAATGCTACAAAATTGTGGATTTTTATATTTTTTTATTTTTTCTTTGTAATTTTTATAAACTTCCCTTTTGAACATCCAAAAATATTGTAACTTGGGGTGGGGAGAGTGTGTGGACATAATGTTTGTGACAATTACAACAAAAGGATTTTTTCAAACTATCAAGCAAAACATTTTTGCATATTTCAATTAATATTCATACTTATATCACAGTGTCAATCTAAGCAGTGATTATTTATGGACAGAAATGGCAATGAAAACATGAAGAGTTAGACTTGAACTCCAGCAGAACAGGATAGTAACCATGCCAGTATTGGAAATTAATCTGGTGTCTTTACCAGCTTTTTAGCTGTATACCTGAGGTGGAGATGTAATTTGGTTTTGTACGGACATCTTTTTTATTTGTCCATTGTCTTAATGCTGTCACTGAAATGCTCATTTTTAGCTTTCCTGGCTATGGTGTTTTTATAGGTATATTTAAAACTGGCAGTGGAACTAAGATGGGTCTCTGGTCAGTTGGACTTTCCTGGAACAACACTGGGATGCAAAGCACTGCTGTATTGGTGTTGCTTTTGCCATAAATCAGGCTGCCAGGTCATTTTTTTTGCACATGGACATCTTCAGGCCATTAAAAAAGGAAGCAAAAGCGTGCAGAGATATTTTATTTTCCCTGTCACCCCTCACTTGTTCCATGTTGTGTGTTCTGTCTATTGGAAAAATATTTTCCAATAGTTAATATGAAAAAGACCTTGAAGGCATTGCTCTTAGTGCTTATTGAGAATCATTTGACAAAGCCTCCTTAATCTTATTGTTTGGAAGTGTATTGGCTTATGTTTTTCCATTGCTTGTAATCCTGCCTCGTAATTAAATATTTTACAAATGTCACTATTTGATGCGTAAGTTATATACCACTCTCCACAAGCTCACGGTCACCATGATGATTGTGGTTTCTTAAATTATTCCCAGGTTTTCTGTGATTATGACCGTTAGCAGTGAGCTCATGAATTTTGCCCTTTTTTTTTCTTTGACTGCCCTTCTTTGCATAAGTTTTCCATGTAACAACATGGCTTTATAGTTTTCCATCAAGTACAGTAGTGTGCAGTGATGATTATACCGCACCACTTTAGTCTATAAGGAGTCCGAATATATTACTTCTCTGAAATTTTTGGTGAAAATGAACTGAAAACTACTATTGTAGGCAATGAGACAAAAAAAATCATTCCCACAAGTATATAGAGGTAAAAATATGCATAATAAAAACACAGAAAACATCAATTTTTTATAATACTTGAAAAATGTTGCAAATTTAATTTTTTTGACTCATGCATAGCCTGAATGCATGTTTGAAGACTTATTTCATGATTATTGATCCTAAAAAATTTGTTTAAACTGGTTTGAGGCAAAATTATTCAGCAAAATAAGCTCTGATGGTCAGTTGCTCCAGTATATATGGTGACATGAACTTTGAGCAGTGTCACAGAGTTAAACATGATGGCAAGACTGAAGGAGCTCTCTGAGATTGTTCATAGCTGCATTGTGGCCTTCCATGATGCTAAAGACGTTAAATGCTGCCATGGCACTGTAAGAAACACCATCAACCATTTAAAAGAGACCGGTTCATTGTAAACTAGTGGCAATAGAGGTGCAAAACGGAAGTTAAGCGCCTCTGATGTTCGTTATCTGTGCTATGACAAGTTAAAAAAAATAATAAATCGACGGTTGATAGCACGACAACTCCGTGATGATATTAATAGCGCCAGAAGTGAAGAGATGAAAATATCAAGATCTACTATTTCCTGACACCCTGTGTGAAAATGGTCTGATTGGTCATGTTGCTGCCAAGAGCTGGCAATATCAAAAAAAAAGACTTGAGTTTTCCAGAAAATTCCAAGGATCGGACACCAATGGACTGGGACCGATGAATCAAAATTTGGAATTTTCTCACCCAAACGCAGACCTTACATGCACTGTAGAATTGGCGAATTGGTTTGGGGTTCAGTCTGTTGGAAATAAGCTGGGGATCGCATTAAAATCGATGGAATCATGGATCAAAAGAAGTATCACAGCCTCCTTGTGAGGCACGTATTGCCATCTGGATCGAGACTGATTGAACGGGGATTTTATTTTCAACAAGATAATGACCCTAAACACACTTCTAAGTTGTGCAAGAATTATCTCAGTTGGAAAGAAACATCTGGTGACATAAAAGTTATGACGGCCTGCTCAAAGTCCGGACAGTAATCCTATTGAGCTAATCTGTGGTAACATCGAAAGAGTCTCTTTGGAATTAACTTCGAACCATATGGAATAGTTTAGTAAGTGAGGAAATAAAGAATATGTGAAAACTATGCCTGAAAGATTAAATGTTGTAATCAAACCAAAGGATGGCCACACTAGATACTGACTTCTCTCTTTATTATTTTTATTTTTACTATATATTGTTATCTTTTTATAAATTTTAATCGATATGATCCAATATTACATGAAGTAAATACCAGAATTGTGCTTGGTTTTTGATTTATCTTCATTTTGTGAAGTGTATAATCATCACTGCGCACTACTGCATTTCATCAGCCCTTTGGAATGTTTCATGAATTGTTGATGATTACAGGAGTATTGCAAAACCAGTGTCACGCAAAACCAAGTTTACAAGTTTATATTTACAGCATCTCAAAACATTTTAACATCCCTTCAATACACAATGTACACATAAATCAGCACCAAAAATATTCAAAAGGCAGGGTAAGTCATGCAATACATGTTACATATTGATTTAGACAGATATGAGGGATTGCTTGGTATTCATATTTCTTATGACCATTCCAGATTTAATTTTCCAGAGTGAAATGGCAACAGCACTACTGTATCCAAGAGAATCATATGAAAAATCCTAAACAAGCTTTTTATTGAGGATGTTCTGAAATAAGTTATAGCCTCCATGAGACCTGGCAGAGAGCAGTGGAGCAGGCAGATGCTTAAATGTGTACTCCAAAAAATGAATAACTGGACTTGCTTTCAAAATTAAGGACACTTGCATTTAAGGACACTTCAGACTTGAATTTATCTGTTGAAATCTCATACTTTATACAATATTGTGAGCAACAACTCAAATAAAACAATTGCATTACCTCTCTTTTAGTGTTTATTAACAGCTGAGTCGACATCGACAGCCATACAGTGGCTACCTGCTACATGGCAGCAGGCTCTTCTGTGGCTTGTCCTTGAAACCCTCCATTTATGGAGACTTGGCAGGAATTTCTTGGTTGGATAGACTCATGTATTTCACAAAAATATTAATTTGATTGATTGACGGCATTCGAGGTTTATACAAATATATTAGCAGAAGCTGCTCAGCTTAAGTAATCATCGGCCTAAGGAATAGCCATGAGGGGAAATTTGAAAAAAACTTTTGGAGTTTCAAAACCATTTAATTGGCAAATACTATATGTAAAGTTTATCTTAAGAGAGGTGGAGATGAGCTTCATATCAAGAGGGTGAAATTAAACAAAAAAGTAATTTTCCATCTTTCGAACATGTATCTGACAAATGTTTCTAATTAAAATTTTGGTTGAACTCTGGCAACCTGATGGTGCGATTTTCTAAATGAAGCTCAAATACTCACTGTAAAGATGAGAAATAGTCTGTCTTAGGTTTTGGGTAACTTTACAAGCAAACTCCTGTTTAATTGTTAAGATCCAATAGTCTCCACTGTTGTGCCAAAAGACTCAAAGGAAAATGGGCAAATTGAAGGTCATGAGTTGTGCCATCTAAACTTAACATTTTTTTTTATCTGGAAATTCAAAATGAACATAAACAAAGTAGCCTTATCATACTACAGAGTTGGCAGGATGTCAGCAATTTCAAATGTTGTAAAATTGACTTCTCAACATAAGACATATAATGCCATCTAAAGAGTATGTTGGCAAGAACAATGAATTACAGATATGAACATTCCGGATGAGAAGCAGAATTATATGTTGCTAAACAGTTTTGCTTTTGTATTGTGCGATGTACCAATATACTATCAAAAAATGCAGGTTATTGTCCTAGTTTTACTAAATATCTGTGAGATTGTGTATGGGTGGTAGGTTATATGCAGCAACTAATCCAAATTGCATATGAATTATTAAGGTCACATGTACTATTGGTCAGCTCAGTACATCATGGGCTGCAACCAATTTGATACAGGATCCTATAATAAATTAGTCTGCCCTCCTGGACATTTTTCGTCAGGGCAATCAAGTCAACATTAACAATGCTATTGCACTTCAAGTTACAAAGACACCAACAATTAGAATACACAGTCAAGTATACATTATAAGTCTGGCTAATTCTCCTTCATACAATTCAAAAGATTTCTTTACGGAAAAGATGTGGAACTCATTCACGTGATGGTTGAAATGGGATTCATCCTAGACACGTAGGAGGAATTCATTATCAAGGGAAAGGTGTTTCTCCACACAAACATTCAGCTCCAGGTGTTATATACTCCTTCATCTGTTTAGTCTACAAGTGAGATCCATTTTGTTAAGGGATACTTGTCCTGGCAAAGCCCTGCTGCACTTTGCTGTCAAAGCAAGGGTTGGCAGGTTTCCAGTTGGCACTGTAAGCATGTTCATTTAGCATGGGACATAGATGCTTGTCTTTCGAGTCCTGATTCCTTACATTTTTCAAGGTAGTGTAAAATGTCCTTCTTTGGCAAAACAACATATATTAAAATGTATTTTTCACAGGAATTAATTTATCGCTACTGTGATGGCAGCCTGTGTCACCGTGGAGTTTATGTTCTCAGTTTTCATGAGGCCTTCAAAGAACTCGATCCTATACGGGGCAAATGGGAATTCGGAATGCAGTCAACCCTTTAAGCGCTAGTCGCGGCTATAGCTGCAATAACAATAATCATAACGGCTGCTGATTGCGGCTGTTGCCGCAAGGAAGTTTCCGACCACAACTGCGACTCACGACAAAAGATGTTTTGGGGGGTGGGTGTGTTTCACCGTACCAATCAGATTTTAGTATTTACGCCGCCACGTTGGGGATTGGCTGCTAGGGGCCTCGATGTGTGCATTGTAGCAATTTCTTTGAACTGCACAATCATCCTATTTATGACTGAATCATTACAATATTCTTGTTCCGTGGATTTTGACCACACGTTTGAAAATGTCGGCATTAAAGAAATTGTCAAGTGATGGCAGTGAGTTTAACAATGAAAATACAGAATATCTAGATATGTTGTTTGCTGAAAGTGATAGCGAAAATGGAGCTGACTTTCTTGGCTTTGAGGAGTGAGAAATTTTTATCTGATTGATTCAGCGCTGAAGTGTCCCATGTGGGAAATATTTTGAGCGGTATGTTGGTATTTTATAAAAAATAATTTAGCACTTTCAGGGTTAATATACTGTATATATCATACATTTCCTTAACTATTCGGTGGTGGTGTCTGTTATTTTAACTTTGGTAATGTGGCCCAAATTAATCTTTCTTTGGTCTGTACTTGGCGGGTACATGTTACGCACTTGTCTTTTGGTTCTGCTTTCAGGGAGACACATGCATGCTCCATAGGTATCAGGCAAGCATTCATGTTATCATCGGGCCATTTCAGCTCAGGGTCTCCATCTTTGTTTTTTGAGAGGATGTCACTTTATTTTCACCTTTGTCTCATAAATAATCCCACGTATTCTTTTATCTGTCGAAAGATGAAGAAACAAAAGACATAATAAATACTTAAATATGAGCAATCTTTCCTCTGCAAATCAATAAAGGAATAAGGTTGTAAATTAGAACTGAGACAAGCCAGACAAAAAGCCAGAAAAAAAAAGATTTATATGCTGCACCTACTCATATTAATTTGCTTGGAGTAGTTTTGGGTTTTCGCCCTCACTAAGTAATAATTCTGTTAGCTGACACATCTATCCATAGCAATCACAGTTTAATAAACTAGGCAAGGGCCAATCCCCCTAACATAACAAGGGGTTTACAGCCTTGCTCAAGAACCAAACCGATACAGTCATTTTATTGTGGCTACATTGGTGCTTGAACAACAAACCTTCATAGTCAAGCACCTTAACTACACAACAAGCTGTCCCTTGTTAAATATTTGAAATTCAAGTGGAGGCTCGAAACTTACCAAACCATAAATCTACTGAGGGACCTGTCTCCTGGTTTGAGATCTCCGTCTGCTGCTGCTAGTGCTAGTGCTGGTCCTGCGACTTTGGGTCCGGCTCTGCTGGCTTGAAGGGTAGGTGACCACACGGGTGGTACCTCTCCTTACTGGCACCCCACCAGCATCCCTGATGTCCTGAGCCACCTGGGCCAGAGTTTGGGCAGGGTTGGTCTGCAGGCGCTGGAAGAGGCTCTCTCGCGTCACAGTTCTCTCCGGGCAGGCGAAAGTCAATGCCACCCCAGAGTCAGCCTTCATCTCTCGGGAGAATCCGTCTGAGGTACCATCAAAACAGCGCCCAATTGCGATCTCCTTAGCCACTCGAGGGTTCTGGTCAGTGACTGTATAGATGCCGTAGTTGTGCCCAAGGGGGTCGACTGGGGCCAGCATGTTAAAGGCAAAGCTCTCATTGTTCTGCATGACAGGAGGGTGCTTGGTGAGGTACTCCTGCAAGAGGCTGTTGATGCCCACTCGTCGGCAGTTTCCCTGGGGGAGGACTGTGATGAGCGTCCTGTCGACAAGGTTCTGATCGAAAAGCATTCCACCGCACTTGAATTCCAGGCACGCGGATGAGGTGTTAGCCAAATGCGCGTCTCGAGTGCTCCGGATGTCCCTGATGCCATACATCTGGCCCCTCGTCACCGGGTGAGTACCGCCAAAGTTCCGTGACCTCACCATGACCTCGTTGGGCCCATTGATCTTCACTTTGATGTAACAAGCTCGGAATTCTTGGGGGTTGGGCCACCAAGCGAGGTAGTCGCCAGTCCACGTTGTCAGGTCGCTCTCCTCGAACGGAACCACATTGTACTCGTACTTGTCCTTCTCCACACGGAAGAAGCGGAAGTGATTGGCATCAATGGGAGCATTCTCACAGGCTATTAAACTCTGATAGGGATATATTGGCCCATTTGTTTCATCAAAATTATTTGGATTGGGCTTGGGCAAATTTATTTTGAAGGCAGTTTTCTTAAGTGCTGGATCCTCATGGTCTGATCGCCTGTAGTCTATTTTTTTCAGGCATGTCTGGGATACTCCAATGATATTGGGATTCATTTTTGGGGCAGACGGAGCTGCCTCTAATTCTTCTCCACCCATCATAGCTGTGACATAGGCTGTGTAAGCATCAGGTCTTAGAGGATCACAGAAGGCTGGTAAGCAGGCCCCATTGGGCCCAGTTAACACACTGTCAAAACGGCCCCATGCTCTCGGATTAGCTGCGTATCCAGGCTTAGGCTCCAGGTTAATCAGGCTTATGACGACTCCTTCAAGCTGTTCATTGGGAAGAAACTTGTCACTCATGTATGCCCGCACCTTGACATAGCAGCGGCGGTTTTCTGGCACGTCCAGATTGAACAGCCTACGCTCCCTGATTTCCATGTTCCCAATAAGGAAGGTGCGTTCCTCCCTCTTGCGTCTTCCATTACCGCCGCTCATGGCCTGAGTGTAGTGAAAGTCACTCTCTTCCTCCCAGATGCCTGTTTCTGGGTTCAAGGACCACAGCTTCATGCTAGAGATGTGTTCTGGCATTTTGACATGCTCTGTGTCCAGAAGCACTTGCACAGACCCAGCCCCAAGGGCCTCCTGGTTGCTATCATCCCTGAAGTCAACAGAAAACATCCCATAGGTCCTAAGAGGGAACAAGTCTCCTTCGTTGTCAACAAAGTTGAGGTCTCCTGGTGCCGCAGAGGCTGTGGTGATGTTTCTCGGGTCCAGGAAAGTAACGCTGGCTTTAACCGTGCCCTCGTAAACCTCCCCGCTATTCTTGTGGAATGAATTTGGTGGTATGACTATTTGTCCGATGGGGTCCTCATCCTTTATCTCCCCCAGGTAGATGGTGTTGGTCTCCGTCGAGTTGATGTCAACTGGTTCCTGTTTCCGCATCACCTTCACGTCATGATAGACTGCGCCTCCTCTTCTATCGAAGATGAAAACTTTGACGGTGTCAACAAACTTCTCCAGCCGGTCCACAAAATTAACCACCAGCCTCTCAGTGTCTGGGGACACCTGGATGGAGAAGCCTCCCTGGTATCCGGTGGTGCCCACCCTCTCCTTTCCAATGTAGATGTGCCCAAAGCGAAGGGGTTCACCATTATCTGCAGCAACCACCCTGCCCCGCACCAACACCTTGGGCTCCACGCACCTCTGGCAGCCGCATTCAGCAACAGCGCGGATTGGCAGCACATAGCTGCCGCAGTCAATCTCACGTGTTTCCAAGCGCTTAACCCCGCAACAGTAGCTGCCGCCGTCTTTGCAGCGGAGGTCAAAGTCCAAGGATCCGGCACACTTGTTATGGGGGCAGCTTCCGGCGTCGTAGAACATGGAGTTGGTTCCTGGCTGCACGCAGTCTATTGGTAGCTTGATTAGGTGGCTTTCAGGAGTGGATACACAGGCAGGAGTGCCTTTTGCTAAAGGGTATAAAATACAGATAGTTAGGATTAATTCCTTTTGTTTAAACCTTCAATACACTGTTGGATACTAGTTACGTATTTTACTCTTAACAAAAATGTATGTTTCAGACTTCTTTCAGAACAAAATATTCAGTGTAACCTAGACTCCACAAGAGAATGTTAATTCTACTACGGTCACCTTTTTTCTCTTTATACACTCATTTTACACTGCTAGAGTTGAATGGCACCACTCATTTTGCTGTGGGTGTCATAAAAATGGGCATTTAAGGATTCACTTCATACCGTAGGTCTTGCAGTTAGTCATTTGGTTTAAAGCTGCTCAAATTGTTCTTGTGAACATCGGCAAAATTCCATGGAGTTCAAATTAAATGGCAAGTAATTCTTTTTTTCACCAGAATGATTCTGAGCTCACAAGCATTGCCAGCAGTCTGGTTAAATATCACTTTGAAACTAAAACATAGTCCAGAAGCTTTTTCTCATATGACCACTGTGCTTTTCCTTTGAATTAAAGCAGCAGTTCATTGATCTGTTTGGAGAGCTATTCTTTTGAACCCACTTTATTCGCGATTCCAACAGTACATTTTTCAGTGGTGAAAAACTGATGATTATTTGATCCACTTAAACATATTCCAAACAAAATACAAGGATGAAAAAACTCTGTGTTAAATGAGAGAAAATGTTTTTCCAGCAACCAAGGAAATTAAAGTTGGAGTGCCAAGGTACTCTTACGTGACCTTTGTCATGACAGGGCTATCCAACAAGAGCTACTTTGTAAAACGCTGCTGCACCATGCATTCCTCCACTTCACACAAAACTTGCTCACCATTTGGCAGTTAAGTGAAGTCGGTTGCTGAGGATTGAAACATTTACTTGAACACGAAATCCTGCCAAGGCTCATTTATAACCCTTCAGTCAAATATGTGCTCAAAGAAATTGTCTCATAATTGCTAAAATGTTTTCCACAAAGTTGAAATTTTTAAACATGCCAGCAAATCTTCGTAAAACTGGTGAAATAAAATGGTGTGGCTCAGAAAGACGGAATACAAATTTTGGATTTGTGTGGCCCAAGGACAGCTGACAATATAACACCTACTTCAAATCCAGTGTCCTTTGTACATGTGTGTCTGTGTATACATATATATACAGTCATGCCCAAAATTATTCATACCCCTATCAATTTTTGGGTTTTTTCAAGATATTTTTTGACAAATCAAATTTATTCTTGCACAAATGACACAGTAAGTTGACATCAGGCTGTAAGAAGTAAAGTAAACAATTTTTTGAGAAATACATTACTTTTTGGTATTTCATTTGACAGATTTACAAAAAATGCCATGTCCAGAATTATTCATACCCTTTTCTCAGTAATTGCTGGCAAAGCGTTTATTCACGATTACAGCCTCCAAATGCTTCCTGTGGTGAATCACAAGGTTTCTACACGTCTCCACGGGGATTTTGGCCCACTCCTCTTTGGCAAGCTTCTCCAGGTCCTTAAAGTTTAAGGGTTTCCTTGGCATGACCTTGGTCTTCAGTTCCCTCCACAGATTCTGGATAGCATTGAGGTCGGAGCTCTGGCTTGGCCACTCCAAAACGTTCACTTTGTTGTCCACTTACCATTTCTTGACGGATTTGGCCCTGTGTTTAGGATCATTATCCTGTTGGAAGATCCATTCCTGCCCAAGACCAAGTTTTTCAGTGGATTACTTAATGTTTTAACTGAAGATCTGGATATACTGGTACTGTTTCATAGTGTCATTAACTTTAACAAGGTTTCCAGGCCCATTCGCTAAAAAGCAACCCCAGAGCATGATACTCCCGCCACCGTGTTTGACAGTTGGGACCGTGTTTTTCGGTTGAAGACTTCACCTTTCTCACGCCACTTATACTTCTCCAACCCAGACACACAAGAACTCATCTAGCCTTCGCAAAAGCTCACCTGGATGAAGATAAAAGCTTCTGGCTGTCAATGTTATGGACGGATGAAACAAAAATCAGCTGTTTGGGCACAGAGATGTGGCTTTTGTTTGGCGTAAGAAAGGTGAAGCGTTCAACCTGAAAAACACGGTCCCAACAGTCAAACATGGTGGCGGGAGTATCATGCTCTGGGGTTGTTTTTCAGCGAGTGGGCCTGGAAACCTTGTTAAAGTGAATGGCATTATGAAACAGGACCAGTATATCCAGATCTTCAGTAAAAACATCAAGCAATCCAGTGAATAACTTGATCTTGGGGAGGAATTGATCTTCCAAAAGGATAATGATCCTAAACACACGGCCAAATCAGTCAAGAAATGGTTAGTGGACAACAAAGTGAACGTTTTGGAGTGGCCAAGCCAGAGCACCGTCCTCAATGCTATGCGGAATCTGTGGAGGGAACTGAAGACCAAGGTCATGGCAAGGAAACCCTCAAACCTTAAGGACCTGGAAAAGTTTGCAAAAGAGGAGTGGGCCAAAATCCCCGTGGAAACATATAGAAACCTTGTGATCAACTTCAGGAAGCGTTTGGAGGCTGTAATCGTGAATAAAGGCTGTGCCATCAATTACTGAGAAAAGGGTGTGAATAATTCTGGACATGGCATTTTTTTGTAAATCTGTCAAATAAAATACCAAAAAGTAATGTATTTCTTGAATTGTTGAAATTGTTTAATGTGAAATTGTTTAATGTTTAATTGTTTAATGTACTTTTTACAGCCTTATGTCAACTTACTGTGTCATTTGAGCAAGAATAAATTTGATTTGTCAAAAAATATCTCGAAAAAACTCAAAAATTGGTAGGGCTATGAATAATTTTGGGCACGACTGTATATATATATATATATATATATATATATATATTTATATATTAATGCATGCGTGTGCATGTGTGAGTATATGCATGCATGTGTATTTGGATGCACGTGTTTGTGCTTGTGTGTGTGCGTGAGTTTGTGTGTGTGTTTGTTTACGTGTGCACGCGTGTGCTATATCCATTTCATTTTAGTCACACTGCAAACAAAGTGATGCTAATGATACCCACGATGACAATTTGTCTTAGCTTTTTCTAAAGAGTGATTATTGGTGGGAGCAAAACACAACACAATATTCTCTGTTAGTGCACTGAATATGTCAGTTCACTCCCATCCCGTGAGACAACCAGGAAGTAAGAATAACAATATGCATCAATAAATTACTTTTCTTGTCTGTAAAATGATTCCATGTGTGACATCATGGTTAAGTTTTTCAGTCCAATGATAACAACATTTTTCCAACATAAACAGATTGTTGCTGAGGGAAGGAATCATCACCAGTGCAACTACTGTGCAGACCATTCATTAAAAATGGTACTTTTCTATACTTCTACAGTATACACAATGATCCTAAATCATAGCCCGCTAAGAATAACTGTCGTGCTGGCATTTCAAGTGTGAAGAGGGAAAAAAGGTACAGTGCTAATCATGGTTTCAGCAAAACAGGTTCATAATATTCTATCCAGCATTGCAGTCTGACTGAATTTTATTCATTGGCACCATTTTCTCCTCCTGCTGTGACTTGAGGCATAACTGATCCTTTTCAGGAAACCTTACGCTAATGACTTTAGCACACCTCTCAGTAGAACTTTTTGGTTGATCTATATATCGGCTAACAAGCATCAGGGGATTTTGTACAATGTGTTTCTATCCCTTGCGGATGTGGAAATGCTTATTTGTCCGACTTGACAAAAAAAAAACCAAGCGGGATTTATTGGGAATCTTGGGTTTCAATTCAATGTGCAGGGCTCTTGAGTGTGGCGGTTCGCGGTTTTACGCTATCTGGGGTGATCTCTTGGGCAAATCCAAAGAAAAAAAACTTTGTTTGGAAAAGATTCCTTTCCATTAATGTAAACAGACACAAGCAAAAAAAAAAAAAAAAAAAACTTTGCTATTAGTCACGCTGGTGTAGACTGAAGTCCCAGTTCTTTTTCTTTCCAGAATAACCAGATGCGATGCATTTACTGCTATTTAATTGCGCTCAATTTAATTCTCCCGGTTCAGTTTTAATGTGAGCAGATAATATATATAGAAATGCAGCTTTTATAAAGGTTAGATGATGGTAGCCAGGGGTGTAGCTGATGGGGGGATATAGGAAGCCTGACCCCCTTCCCCTAAAAAAGTCATAATTGAATACCTGTCTGCAAGAAGTACCTAAGTCACTAAATAACACTTTTGTGATTTTAGGGGTCAAAGTTTTCAAAACATGTTGCAGATACAGTAAATATATATAGATATATATCAGTATATTATAGGTTATTAATTGCTTATTTCCGTATTGCCTTGTTATTGGCCTGAGGGTTGCCGTAATACCGCGACCCAAAGGCCAATACCAAGGCAATGCGAAAATAAGCAATTTATAATATTTTTATTAATTGGTTACGTATGTTGTGCTATCATGACAATATTATGACTATGACTTCTGAAGTTCGCGACTTCAAGACTCATTAAAGAGCTAAATGCTAGGTCCGCGACTGCTTGTGCACCTGCTGAACTCGGCCAATACAGGGTCGGCCAATACAGGTCGGCCAATACAGGATATATTGGCAGGCCGTTTTTACTGTATGTATATATATATATATATATATATATATACAACCCCAATTCCGAAATAGTGTAAATTGTGAATAAGATAAAATCGCAATGACTTTCAAAACATACCAGCCAGTATTTTATTCACAATAAAACAGAGATAACATAGCAAGTGTTGAAACTGAAAAATTTTACAATTTTATTCACAAAATTAGCTCATTTCAAATTTGATGGCTGCTACAGGTCTCAAAGAAGTTGGGACAGGGGCCTGTTTACCATGGTGTAGCATCCCCTCTTCTTTTTATCACAGAGTGGAGGTGTCTGGGCATTGAGTACACAAGTTTCTTGAGTTTAGCCATTGGAATTTTATCCCACTCTTGTTTAATACAGGCTTCCAGCTGCTGGAGAGTTTTGGGTCTCCTTTGACGGACTTTTCGTTTAATTATGCGCCAAATGTTCTCAATCGGTGAAAGATCAGGACTGCAGGCAGGCGGGTTCAGCACACGGACTCTTTCTACTACGAAGCTATGCTGTTGTAATAGCTGTAGTATGTGGTTTTGCATTGTCCTGCTGAAATACACAAGGCCTTCCCTGGAATATATGTCATCTGGAGGGGAGCATATGTTGCTCTGAAACCTTTATATACCTTTCAGCATTCATGGTGCTTTTTAAAACATGCAAGTGTCCCACACCATATGCACCAATGCATCCTCATACCATCAGAGATGCTGGCTTTTGAACTGAACGCTGATAAGAGGAGGGATGGTCTTTCTCCTCTTTAGCCCGGAGGACACAACGCCCATGATTTCCAACAAGAATGTCAAATTTGGACTCGTCTGACCAAAGGACACTTTGCCACTTTTCCACTTTGCTACAGTCCATTTTAAATTAGCCTTGGCCCACAGAACATGGCGGCGCTTCTGGATCATGCTCAACAATGGCTTCCTTTTTGCATGATTGAGTTTTAGGTGACATCTGTGGATAGTACGGCGGACTGTGTTTACAGACCGTGGTTTCTTGAAGTATTCCTGGGCCCATTTAGTAATGGGTCATTCCATGCCAAGTGGAAACACACCTGGGCCATCATGGTCTTGGATTTTACTTTAACTTTGTCTGTTTGTTCATTCTGGCCCAAGTAATGGATATCTCGGATTTTTTGCAAACTGCTCTCTGGTATTGGTTTTATGGACCTCTGAAGAAATGGCCTCTAGGGGGCACTTTTCAAAACATGCTGTAGAAAAACCCTTCTATCTCTGGCCCCATTACTGATACAGGTCTGGGGTTTGGATGGATTTGTAACATGAGGCTTCCTCTAGCGCCACCATCATTCACAATGGTTGTATCTGTTCTTGTTTCCATGGAAGCTGTTTGAGGTTGGGCAAATTTGAGATTTTTTCCACTATTTGGACCCTTATTACTCACCAATTACTGGTGATACTGAAGAGGCGACAAAAGAAACTTTTTATTTCAGATAGATCATTGCCACTTTTATTAAAAAATTGAAGCAGAACATAATAGTTTATCAGATTAACCCTTTCAAAGTTGCTTACAACAGAAAAAGTCACAAGTTCAAGGAGTCTGTCCATCCCCGGGGAAAAGTTGCATCATAATGAATTTGCACCTGTTGCATGTCAGGTGACCTGAATTATACAGGAAAACGCCATCGGTCCAGTATATAGGCTTTTTCACCACAAAAAAAGGACACCTAGGGCCCTATCTTACGCCAGAGTCCCTAAACCCGTTATTTCGGGATTTAGCATTGCGTGAAGAGGCGTTCCCCCGCAAAGTTGCTATCTTGTACACCTGCCTATATCCCTAAAACACCAGCGCTACCCGTTATATTATGCATAGGCGTGGTTTGGGCGTTAGGCCAGTTAAACCAATCAGTGTGCCAGGTGCCTTTGCCATTAGGAGCAGGCTGCGCTATCCCAAATCCTCAAACCGAAACCTGTGATGGAGAGAGGAAGGTCGCCACGTTTCTCCGAAGACGAAGTTAAATTGCTCGTGCATGAGGTCAAATCCAGACGGGAGGATCTGTTTTTGTTAAGTTAATCATGAATTGTATTATTATTATTATTATTATTATTATTTGACATTGACATATTGTTTAATGTTTGGTATGTAATAAAAAAAAACAAGCCTACCCCTTTTGTGATGGAAACTTCAAAAAAAAAAAAAAAAGAAAAAGAAAAAAATGCGTTTCGCCATGCACTTCCAACTCCCTCTCCCGCCTTAAATGAAGCATAGAACAAAATCCCATTCTAGAAAAATAAAATTAGGTCTATGCACTGGCACTCAGCGACGTAACTTTTTTCCAGTGAGAGCGGCATTTCAGAACTCTTCAGCGAATGAAGGTATAGACCGATCCAGAGTACAGCCCACCCGGGCCTATCTGGCCAATGAGATCCAGGGCTGCAGTCATGTGACTGCACCCAGCTCGCGCCCGCCATAACCTCGGACAAACACTTACCTGAACTGCTGTCTCTATTGGGAAGAATACATTCGCGCTTTGTTTTCGCATTTCTGTCATTATAAAATCTCACACAATGGTAAAGCGTTGTTGTTACGGTGAGTGTAAATCGGACACGAGATACCCAGACAGGGTCGTAAACACTGCTTTCAGGAGGGAGAGGGCTGGATATGGCAATTAATCTGCTAATAATTACTCATTATTCTGAAAGCTCAACTCGCTTTGTTTACGAACAATAACGCCTCTTGATGGCTTTGCACTGGGCCGTAAAAGGGTCAAGAAGCTGCAGGTTTTCATTCAAACAGAGCAGACACACCTGATACAATTCATGCAGGCTTCACACAGAGCTCTGTTTCAAAGACTGTCTTGGGCAATAGCACTTGGGTGCTCCGGAAAAGGTTTACGATCTTATCACACCATATGTAAATTGAATGCTCCGTACCCTGCTTGGCAAGAGCACTGGCCATGAACAATGCTTCTCTGTCCCTTGTCGATCGTAATTATCAATGAGTGTGGCTTCTGGGACTTCAACATTGAGCGATAGCATTTGTATTTCGCTTCAACTTCACGGGCGTTTATAACAGAAAATGACACTTCGTGAATATACCCAGATAAAAAATAATTATAACCCTTGTCTTTTGCTTTTTTTTTTTGCGATGCGATCCGTTTTTAAAAACTCGAGAGTGATGTTTTCAGGAAGCGCTTCCAATGAGGTTATAAGGGACGCTGGCGCCATCTTCAGCAAAGCTTGACCGAGGTCCGGCCATTGCTATGCATAGTTAGGGGGTGGGCGGAGCTATGGATCGGTCTATTCTGGTGACAAGTACGTGGTTTCGTCCGTTTATATTTTCCAATCGGACAGCTGTCTATTTTTTACAGCAAGTTGCGACCGTGCTGCAAAAACAGGTGTGCGAACTTGTCGCCGAAATTACCTTCATTCGCAAAAGAGTTCTGAAATGCCGCACTCGCTGGAAAAAAAAAAAAAAAAATTACCGTTGCTGAGTGCCAGTGCATAGACCTATTTCTAATTTTTCTGTCCTGAATGTAGCCCATTATTTTGTCGCTGTTAGATCGCTTGGGGGAGAGAAGCCGTGTCTTCAATTGCCACTTGATTATTCTTGAATTGGAAAACGTGTTAATAAAGGAAAACCATCTAGAATTAGCCAGGACTAATTGTAGTCAATAAAGGGATGGATATTTTCCCCCAAATTTTCAGGTCTAGTGCTGGTCCTGATATTATATATAATATATGTCATTAATATATATTATACATAACAATTGTATACTCTTACAAAAGCGGAAAAAATGATTGATACAAAATACAAACAATATAGACTTACCTGAAAGGCCCAGGTAGCTGGTGCGCTGGCGGTACATGCATTCTGGCATCTTCTATTATTTAACTGGCGATCAAGGCCATTTAGTACTATCTCTGCCATTTTCTCAGGGGTTCAACTGAGGCTCAAGCAAGGTGGCTTTTAATAGGCGAGTTAATTCGGGAAGTGGAGCCGCATGTGCACGTCCACATGTGTCCAAGTGGACGCGCAATGAAGCCGGCTGGGCGCGCTCTTGTAAAAGCCCAAATGGGTAGCAGGTGGTTTGAGGACCCGCTATACGCTTTCCCTGACGTGTGTGGTCAAGATAGCATTTGTAGGGAAAGCGCATAAACACGCCCACGGGCACACCTCCAGGCTCAAATAAGGGAGTCGGCATAATGCATAGCGGATAGTGTGGCCGCAAGATACCGTTTAGGGATAGTGGAAGCTGCTAAATGCGTAATTCACGGGTGGCGGGTAGTGGCAAGGGGTAGGGCAGAGTGAAAGATAGAGCCCAAAAAGTGAAAAATCTCAAATTTGCCCAACTTCAAACACAGTTTCCAGGGAAACAAGAACAAATGCAAACATTGTAAATGATGGTGGTGCCAGAGGAAGCCTCATATTACAAATCCATCCAAACGCCAGACCTGTATCAGTAATAGGGCCAGAGATATGTTGTTTTTTCTACAGCATGTTCTGAAAAGCACCCCCTACAGGCCATTTTTTCAGAGGCCCATAAAATCCATACCAGTGGGCCGTTTGTAAAAAAGAAAAAAATTGGAGATACCCATCATTTGAGTTCAAATGAACAAATATACAAAGTTAGAAAAAAACTTGGCATGGAATGACCCTAATGTCAATGGCAAAATCATGCCAGTGCGTGATGCAGTGGCGTCTGAGGGCTTGAAGATCACGGGCATCCAGTAAAGATCTTCAGTCTTGTCCGGTACTCACAGAGATTTTTCCAGTTTCTCTGAATCTTTTGATGATGTTACGCACTGTCGATGATGAGACCTTCAAAGCCTTTGCAATTTGACATTGAGGAACATTGTTTTTAAAGTATTCCACAATTTCTTTACGCAAGTCTTCACAGGTTGGAGAGCCTCTGGCCATCTTTACTTCTGAGAGACTCAGCCTCTCTAAGACATCCCTTTTATAGCCAATCATGTTACACACCTGATGCCAGTTAACGTAATTACTTGCTGAAAGTTCTTTCAGCTGATTCTCTTATATATTCATTTCTTTTCCAGCCCTTTTTTGCCTGTGTCCCAACTTTTTTGAGACCTGTTGCGGCCAGAAAATTTGAAATAAGCTCATTTTGTGAATAAAAATGTAAAATGCCTCAGTTTCAACATTTGAAATGTTATCTATGTTCTATTGTAAATAACATTGGCTCGTGATCTGAAAGTCATAGCATTCTGATTACATTCACAATTTACACTTTGTCCCAATTATTTCAGAATTGGGGTTGTATATATCTGCAACATGTTTTGAAAACTTTGACCCTCAAAATCACAAAAGTGTTATTTAGTGACTTAGGTACTTCTTGCACACAGGTCTTCAATTTGCCCCTCTCTATTTTCAACAGAAATTTAATAAAATTACCTTGGAAATGCGTAAAGTCTGTGAGGGATAGCCTCCGCTAACACTGATCAGTCAGTCCACCTGCAGAACCACTCCTTTGACTTTGATGCCAACCATACCTACCAAGTACAGTAACGGTGGCTGGAGAGGACTTGATGCTGCCTGCTTCACTGGTGGCCTTGCAGTGGTACTCTCCTGTTTGCGCTGGCTTCAGGTCCCGCAATATCAGGTCCTCCGCATACTTGTACACACTGCGATCCAGCAGCGTCCCATTGTGATACCTGAAAAATGCAAAAAAAAAAAAAAAAAAGTCAAAATCACAGTCGGATTTCACATAGTGAAAGGAAGCTCCCCCCAGATGTGCCAGCTTAAACGCACAGATGTGCGTATTTTTCTTTTTCATGTGGTGTGCATATTTCTCACCTGAGAAAAAGTTGTTTATTAATAAAGCCAAAGTAATAGGAAAACAAGTCTTAAGCCAGGTTTCATGGTAAACTGCATTGAAGAGCCTAATGGGGTTTTACTTTAATTTGTCAATAATGCTCTGGCAAACAGGCAAACACCCGAGCATGGACTTTCATAGCCTCACCAGTAGTACTTGTCGGGCACTGGAATCCCGGTAGCTTTACAGCACAGTGTCGCTCGCTGGCCTTCATACCGAACTTTGTCCTCAGGGTGCTTCTCCATGTATGGCTTCTCTGTATAGCAGCAGACCAAACACAAGATACAGTTAATCCCCACGGCTACCTCTGCTTGATGAGTTCTTGAATGTATGATTAGACCCCCTCACCATTAAAGAGTAGGTTTCTTTTAAATGTGTTTTTTTTTCTCTAAATAATTTCTAAGTGAGCATTCTAGACTTCAGTTGCTTTGACTTAAGGAATGGCGATTATTTCGTCTGCGCTTTAGTGCTCTGTGAAGAGTATTGTAATCGCATATTAGTGATCCTTCCGCAGGGTTAACAGAACATTCTAATTACAAATTTGCGATTAGAATCTTTTCTTAACTGAACATTCTAATTGCAAATAAGAGATCAGAATGTATAACAGAACATTCTAATTGCAATTAGAACAAGTGTTGCCACTAAACGCGGCCATGTCCCCCGCCAGGTCACGGAAATCGACTGGTGTCGGCGTATCACACTAATACACATTGAAGCCAAAGGTGAATGAAATCAGTCAAACCGTTCTTGAGATATCGCGTTCACAACAAACGGGAAGTGACGGACGGACGGACGGACGGACGGACAGAGCTGAATACTATGTCCCCCGCTCCGCTTGCTACCGCGGCGGCGGGGGACAATTACAATTAGTGATTAGTGATAATAAGAGATTATTCATGAAGCTAGACAAATTAATGGTGATGTAACAATATCCCTGTGTGAGTGAAAGCACTGAAGCAGTGGTAATCAAGACCCCCGACCCAGGTCTTTGAAAAGCCATTCATAAAAACCTCAGCGCTGGGAATAGTACCACTTTGGCCTCAGATGGTGTAAAACACAGATAATGATAATGAACAAAATAAACATTAGTGTGGGACTCTGTCCCCATTAAACATCACTGTTTTGAAAATAAGATGCCGGCACCAGGCCTCTGTATTCTCGCTTTAACTACTTCAGGAACCACTTATAAAAGAAAAACAGGCGTTCATCTCTCTAGAGGCCACTTGTGTTGCATTCTTCTTCCCACAGTCTGGGCACTGTGCATGGATGTCCACGTGAACTGAGCTCAGAGGTCAAGGCCCCTGGCATGCTAACTTGGTGATGATATCATTAGCAAAACCAAAGCTCTTCCCCAGGTCTCACCGGATGACTTCATCACCGCCCGGACCCATGATGTTCCCGTGCCGTTGCTGGACGTTGCCATGGTGACGGGGGAAAACTTCTCCCTTTGGATGGTGACAACGGCAGGAGCGCTTGAGCAGACCCCCGGGATGGTGAAAACACCCCTGGCGTTCGTTTGTGCTCGGACGAGCTCAGGCTGACTGTCCAGGGTGATCCGGGCCCCGGAAATGGGAGCACCGCTGGACCCCACCACTTCACCATGTAGAACGTGTCCGTCGCACTCGCAGCGGCTACAATCTTCGCTTGGGCGGCCTTCGGAGCACACGAGCTGGCACACCGCTGCACATACAAATACACACATATGCATTCAGGCACACATACACACCCACGCACACAAAAATACACACATATGCATTCAGGCACACATATACACTCACGCTCACGCAAACACACAACACAAATGCGTAGCCACACACATGCAAACTCATACAGGAATGCACATGCAAACATACACCACAAACATACAGGCACATGCACTGCTAACATCTTCCAGTTCAGATTCAGATCAGTCAATCACAGGCAGGAAGAGCATGCATATGCTGTTTTTGTATCTCAATCAAAGGTATCTGTGCCTAAACATTCCCAAGTGAACTAATCTGTAGCCATCAGTTTGCAAGCTCTGCAAAGGCAGGTGGCTTTCCATCCATGCTTCACAGGTACAGACTGTGCCTTAGACTCTACAGATTGGAGAGGAGGGGGGGTGCACCCATGATGGGTTTCTCATTATCCTCGAGCGGGTTGGCGAACCCTACCTGGACACGGGGCTTTCCCACATTTCTGCAACTCTGCAGGACGTCCCTTGCAGTGCACGCTGGGAGAAGACCTCAGGCAGGTTCGCCTCCTAACCCTTCGCCCCTTGCCACAGGTCACTGAGCAGGTGCTCCATGGGCCCCAGGGACTCCAGTCAGCTTCAGCGGGAAACACAAAAGAGGGAACAGGGGACTTATTTTGGGGGGAACACAACTTTGGAGAGAAGAGCTGGGCGCGTTAGAGAATGGTCCAGACAATGGCTATGACTGCTTCGATTAGGAGAATTACTACAACTACTGATACTACAACTGCAACCACAACTATTACTACTACTACCACAATCACTAGTACTACAACTATGACTACTACTAAATAATAATAATAATAATAATAACAACAATAATAATACCTTGTATCTCTACACACACAAATATTTATGTGTAGGTCCCACCTGGGTGATGTGCGACGGCCATTTTGCGACAGAATGCCGACCGCCCATCAGAAATGCGTACAGTAGCACTCTAGGGAGAGATTTACCCTGGCCGACAGCTCTCATCAAAGCCCAGATGCGCAAGGCTGCCCCACATAGATGGTGCATGCGATTTTCTGGCAAACTGATAGTTGCTCATGCCACAAGCAGTCTGCACAAAAGGAGTAATTGCATTCCGTGGCTTCTTTTTTATGTGCAAATGTTAAGTCTGCCAACGCACGAGCC
Source organism: Gymnothorax javanicus (assembly GCA_029692085.1). Taxonomy (NCBI): domain Eukaryota; kingdom Metazoa; phylum Chordata; class Actinopteri; order Anguilliformes; family Muraenidae; genus Gymnothorax; species Gymnothorax javanicus. The sequence goes on from CM056196.1 coordinate 32,197,956, forward strand.
TCATTCATTCGTAACGTCTCCCTGCTGCGCTATCGTGTAGCTTTCAAATTCAAACAGGCAAATGGGTCTGTATTTGGACATTAAACCATGTATTGTGAAATAATGCGCCTCTGCTAGACGACGGCGTCAAGATATCCAGCCTCAGTAGACTGCTCCTGAAGCAGAATCACATTTTTTTTTTACTTTAAATTGCTGCATAAGAGCTATAATTATGTTGTGGACTGGCTGATATTAGACATGTTGTCTGAAGCAAGAAAAGGGTCAAAGCTGATAGGATTTCAGACAGCCTGAATGGACTGACATGCAAAATGTGTCTATATTTCAAAGCAAAAGAAAGTGAACCAAATTTTGCACTTGCATAATTTAACATGAATGTCTGAACTACATCACAAGATATACAGTAGGTTGACATAATCGGCCAAGTACCTAGCCTGATTATATCAGAATAACTATTTCAGTAAGTATAGTCTACACAACGTCTGCTGCCGAAATGATATTACCTACAAAATTTGATAATATCTGGTTCGTCATTTCAGAAATAAAATATGCTCAGACCATTAACTTCGTCTCAAATATCAATGCGATTTTATAGATACTCTTCATGACCTCAGCGTCTCGTCAATACAGATTTTCTTTCTGCGGTTTTTTTTTTGTTTTTTTCAATGTAACTTCTAGTGCTTTACACATGGCAGCAGTCCATTCTCCAACTTTTCAGGCTATTCTGAAGGATGATGATAACCATATCAGCAAACACAGCCTGTGAGTACTTTCTGCTGGCGTAATTTGAGTTTCACAGTTCTGAAAAGTCTTTAGGCTACTGCCAAGCTGCTGGCATATACACAGAACTTTCTGGACGGTGGGAACTGAGTCTTCACCTCGGCAGGGAGGGGAGGCGCACTCCTGCCTCTCAATGTGAGGGCCGACACAGGGTGGTGAGAGGTGATGAGATTGAGGATGTTTGGTCACACACTTCCTCTCCCGCACCTGGATGCCCACGTCGCTGCAGGTCATGGCTGAGCAGCTGCTCCAAGCCGTCCAGTCTGTCCAGTAGGCATGCACTGGAAAGTGACATGTACAGAGGAGCGGGTCAGGCTTCGATGAGGCCCTTCACACCATACAAATCAATTCAAACCTTCACAAACCTGTTTATACAATGACACTACAAGGCAGTTTATTTTTGTACTTTGACCGGAAGCACCTTACAGTTGATTCGACAAAGCAAGATCTTTAAGTCAGTCTGGAGCAAAGTGGCGTTAAGTGCTTTGCTCAAGCATCGAACAGCTGCACTCCTTAGTGTGTCTACACTGGCGTTTGTTGTGAATCCTAAGAGTCCTAGTCAAACACCCAAGGCACTGGGCCGAAGACTATCCCTTGGAGCTCTGGTCAAGGAGCAGAATTCCACTGTTTGTATCCTAAACTTGCCTATTATAAGCTCATACTTTGTTGACTCCATGAGATTCTTTGACCTGCTCATTTGACCCATCCTAGCAACACTACATTAGCATAGTCGGCAGTCAAATTACAGTGCCCAGGACCAACATTGGATCTAAGACCAATGCATCTGCTAAAGGTTATGGGGAAGTGTGCTTACAAATATATACATACGGTTTCCAATCTGGTACCTTGAGATCTACCAAGCCATAGGTCTTCAATCGTAACACCGCATATCTTGAAAAAATTGTAAAATATCTTACAGCATTGTAATTTAGAATTGCAATCAATTGCCCCAAATTTGGATTGAAATGAAACCTACAGGATGATATCTCCAGAAGCAGAGTAGGGCAGCCCTTGTATATGGGTTCAAAGTTGGCCTCCTCATGGTCTGTATCACAGTCCTTCCCCCCAATGCTGTTCATGCTCATTTTCTAATAAGGGGCACTGGATACCTGGTGGGCACTGGAAGCGTACGTGGTAGTTGGAGCAAAGGCGACCATATGGCTGCTCTTTGTTGATGCACCAGAAGCCTTTCTCTAGGCTGGAGTGCACCACCTCCCCAGTGTCCGCGGCTGCCACCCAATCAGTGGTTCGGGCCTCCAGGGCTACGGGCCGCATGCACACCCTCTCGCGGTAGTAGAAGCGGATGGCCTCTAGCCTCTCGTAGTCTCCGTTTCCCCCAGGGTGGTCAATGTTGAACCAGGAGGTCCACTCTGTCAGCCCTGTGAGGAAAAGTGAGTGGAAGTCTTGGGTGGGCCAGACCCTTGAGGCACGCCGTAACAGCACGGCAGTGATGGTCAACCCTGGCTAGTCAAATAACTGCTCAGAGCATAAAACTCAGACTTCCTAATTCCTGACTAATGGACAAAAGTAAAAAAAAAAAAAAAAACAGCTGTCACAGGTTTTACTTTACACAGTTATCTAGCTAACTCATTTATCCTGCTTTGTGAAATGGGCCTCAGGTGATGCAAGCTGGCAGTGTAATCACTTGCTTCTGTTGATCAATTTTGGGATGAAAAACTACGAAACCCAGCAGGACCAGGGTTCGCCTCCGTTACAGTAGCAGGCTTTTTTTCTGGTGATAGATGCCAGTCCTCTTTCAAAAGGCTTCCCCAGGGAACTGTACGGTGTACCCCAGTATCACAGTTTGGTGTATTTGCTCTGGGGGAAATACCTTACAGACAGCTCTGTGGCAGCCTGCCTTGCATTTTTTCCTCAGAATTACTCATTGCATCACGCAAAAGACACTCCAGGGAGATGTCATAAGGAAATTCTGGAAATTTATGTGAGTCAGTTGTCAGGAAGTTAGCTGTCACAGGGACAGCGTGAATCTGGACCCGATAACCAACTCTTTCCCGAATCAAAAACACTCGCAATGTTTAAAAAATAGCATCTTAACCTTTCTTACTTAGTCACAGATCATACACATAAAAGCCTTATTGTTTAGCCCCCCAGTAATGGCTGCAAAGTTACCTTGACTATTTCTTAAATAAGACCATACGTAAGGAAAGGCTGAATTCCAGGCATAATTATTCTAAATTCCCTCATTGTTTATTTTTGTATTTTTTTCAATAAGTATAATAAACATTCCAAATTGATTATTTCATTCTGTTTCTCCCACTGATTATGATCATTACATTGACTTGCCAGACAGTTTTATCCACTGCAACATGACGTAAGGTCATTGGAACAACTGCTTCCACGATAAGGTCCAATTCACATAAAATTAGCAGTTATCCAAAGCCATGTGCACTGGTTCTCATGGTAAATAAGGTCAGATATAAGTCAATAAAGTTATAACACTTCAAATAAGGCATGAGGAGTTGAGGACTAATTACAAGATATGTGGAGGAGAACTCTTTCATCAATATGGAGCAGTAAGTGTGATATGAGTGCAAATTGACGAAAAAATTGCGACATAAACAGGCTGGAGGATCAAGAAACAAGTAGTCTACCCCAGCAGTACAACAGTAGAGGTGATCCTGCAAAGGACTGTCCTCAAGGTTAAGGTCAAGGTAGACAATCAGGAGGTAAAAGTCTACCCCAAAGCTTTTATTTCACAGATTTCCTAATCAGTACAGTCGTTTCAGCCAGACAGTCGAGGTAATTAGCCTGGTTCAAAAAACAAAAGGCAGGACTTCTACTTCTGGCCTCTGGACTGTCCAACTTTGCTGACCAATATTGAAACAGTAAGCAACCAATAAGAACAGAAGATCGATCATCTGAAGCCCTGCATGGGACTATTCGGCTTGTGTTGAGTGTTTTGAGTGTCACCTGTGGTCTGTGGCTCAAAGACGGTGTTATAGGTCTGCATCCTGTTCCTCCCCCTCTGGCTCCTCTTCCTCACCTGAGAGTTGCTCCAGACAGGATCTGTATGAAATGGGAAACAAAGGGGAAAGATTCCAGTGAGGTACCAGGGCTGCCTTAACTACACGGCTCCCAGAGTAATCCTGGGCGTTCCTTGCAATTCTGATCCGCCTGCGTCCACTGTCTTATTGGACTTTTTTGTGGGCCGTCTGGTCCCAGGAACTGTCACCACCTTTTGTCCAAGAAACAACAGCTCCGCTTATAAGAGTGACCTGAAGCACCTGGTCTGTGCGCCGACCTGGTTAAATGGTGCTTGTAACATGTACTGAGGCCTTCGCATTAGTTTAGGCACTGGGACTACACGTTAGAGCAGCCTGTCTGCAATGTGCTCCGTCCTCGCATGAGTGACCGTGAATTTGAGAAGGAACATCGTGGTCTGGCGGTGGGGGGGGGGTTGATATGCAGACAGAGTTTGAGAGACACACGATCTTCTGTGCAACCCCTGGGTGTCTGCGTTCAAAGTCCCATTAAGACACAGCCGACAGTCTAACCTCTTTTTCCTTCAACCGCCCCCGCATCAAGTGTTGTCGCTGGGTCCGTCTGGTGCAAGCAGAGCCAGACGTGTTTCAGCTCTCCAAAGACAACCGATTCCCCTGGACTCATGGACCAAGCATGCCTGCTCTCCGTTCTGCCCTCCTCCCCCTCGTCCCTCTCCACGCCTGGGGCTGTCTGGTTCTGCACAGGAATAGTCCTGTCCAACAAAGAGCCAGTGCGCATATGGAAAATCACTGGTGCCTGATCGTATCTGCACTTTGCTCTTTTTTTTCTTCCTCTCTCTCTCTTCAACTCAAAGGCAATCAGGAGCGAAACTATGCGCCGGAGCATCTTTGAAGGAACGCTGAGGAGCAGTCGAGTCCAGGATGCATGCTGAGATAGCCGAGCGGAGACAGGTGGAAGTGGTTCACTGCTCTGACATTGAGCTATGTTCCACATGCACAATTACTCCCTACCTTTCCCAGACACACATTACTGAGTGTGCAAGTGTGTGTGTATTCGTATTTGTGCAAACAAAGCTCACTGTCATCCCACATCGGCAGAAATTCATAAAGGTGCCTCAGAGTACAAGCTACCAAGTACAGTAAGGTCAGTTTTTCCGTTAAGATCAAAACATATGGATGGAAGAAATCTGATCATAAATCAACAGACCTCTACTAAGAAGCTATTAAAATACATTGTATTCAAATATTCTCAGATATGAACGTCATCCTCAGTAGCTACAGTGTCACAAAGGGACAGTAAGCTGGGAAAAATCAAAGCTTGTTTGACCATCTCATAGATGCAACTCTGCAAGAATTGTATTCAAGCATGAAGTCCATGCCTTGAATCAACTGCTGAGGCCTAGACTGTGAATCATTAGTTTTGATATCTTGCAAAGGAGGAAAAATGAGGCAAGTCCCATTTTCAGCCTCCACAAAAACATCATTCTTCTGCGTCAGCATTACTGCTCCCAACATTTTCTCAGTTCTAGCCCAATAGTTAACGAACCAGAGCCCCACGGTCTCAGCATTCTGGCCAACTGAATTGATCACAGATATGGGTCATTCCATCCCAAATCAACCAGAATGTGAGAAGTGCCCCAGGTCACTATCTCAGAAAATTCAGAGAAAAATCACAGTTGAAGCACTACCCAAGGAATGAATGTTTGCAGAATTTCAGGTCTGTAAGTGCAGTAGTTGCTGAGATATGGTCATTTATATTTTAAGGCTTTTTTTTTTTTTTTCGATTTTTGCAAAATGCATTTTGGGCCAAATTTGAATGCTTATTTACAGCAAAGTAATGAGCTGCAGGGTAGTAATCTTGCAGATAAGGCTAATTTTTTCTGAATTTTTCATTTTTGGCTTTATAAAAGGTGTATCTTCAGTCCCGAGTCATCTACTGACTACTCAAAATAGAGAAAAATGAGAAATTATGCTGTACCTTTTACTGCTGAGGAGAATGGCTCATTATCTAGATCTGAAATTTTTTTGATGTCTAAACTGATGTTTATGCATGTGTGCAAGCAGTTTTAAATAACCAAAGTGGCCTATTCATTAGAACATTTTAGATTTTTTTTTCCAAAAATAGCCCATATTTCACCACAAAAACTACTGGATGACAGTGAATGACAGCCTTGAAATTTTTCCATGTACTGGCACATATTTAAGGATAACACATACCAAGCTTCATCCGTAGTATCAGATTCTATTTTTAAAGCTATAAAATATTTGACAATTTTTTCACTAAATGCATCCATTTATTATGAAATGCATGCCTAAGACATTCAAATTAATTCAGAATACATGTATACTTAAATTAAAGATAGTATTTGCACAATTGCACACAGCAAAAACAATATTTTTCAAAATATCCCCAGTTTGAATGACGAGTTTTGCATAGTGGAGGACAACCATCATGACGGACATAAATGTTTATTAACCCTTAAATGCCCCCTGTGACAAATTTGTCACACAATTTTGGGGGTTGTCAAAACCACTGACCCCACATAAATTTTGCAACCTAATGCCCATAGTGACATATTTAGACCATCAGTGCTGCCATCTGATGCATAAAAGTGGAACTGGCACTACACTGGCTGCACCAGCTAACCTTTCCAATATGGCCGCCCCCATGGTTGAATCCACACGATAGATCAGCACCCATTCATCACTGGATAAAGTAGACAAACAGGTAGGCTAATGAAAAATAAGCTATGCCTAATACTTCAGCTATATGTCAACTGTTTTATCATTCAATTCATTTTAGCAATAAGGTCCCCGAAATGCCCATCGTGACATATCTGTCACAAAACTAAAATGAGGTCAAAGGTCACCAAAAATTAAAAATTGCTATTGGGTTGTTATTAGCCCCTCCCCAGGACATATTAACGAATACACAGATTTTTCTTTCAACTTTTACTATAGTTGGGCATTTAAGGGTTAAAGCATCAAAATGAAATATTCTTATTTTTTGAAGTACCTAATCAGAATCAGGGATTAGAAGAGCAAAAATTTCTAAAATAATGCAATGATAAATCATAATAATACTCATCATGAGAAAATATTGTCTGGACATACAAGTAAATACAGAACCATCTGAAACTCACTAAATTTTTTCGGGAGCATTTAAAAACTTCGGCAGCAACACCAATACATTGTTTAAATCTTCTTGACTCAAGACATAGCGACGAGCACCTCTGTCTTGAAAATGTGGTGCATCAACTACAACCCTAATTCCGAAATAGTTGGGACAAAGTGTAAATTGTGAATAAAATCAAAACGCAGTTACTTTCAAATCACACCAGCCAGTAATTTATTCACAATAGAACAGAGATAACATAGCAAATGTTGTAACTGATAAATTTTACAATTTTATCCACAAAATGAGCTCATTTCAAATTTGATGGCTGCCACATGTCTCAAAAAAAGTTGGGACAAGGGCCTGTTTACCGTGGTGTAGCATCCCCTCTTCTTTTTAACACAGAGTGGAGCCGTCTGGGCATTGAGGGACAAGTTTCTTGAGTTTAGCCATTGGAATTTGATCCCACTCTTGTTTAATACAGGTTTCCAGCTGCTGGACAGTTTTGGGTCTCCTTTGACGGACTTTTCATTTAATTATGCGCCAAATGTTCTCAATCGGTGAAAGATCAGGACTGCAGGCAAGCCAGTTCAGCCATGGAGGTAATATAATAGAACTGGAGAGAGCGAGAAAGTACCACCCCTATTACTTTCAATGGGAGATGCTAGGCTAGCGACTTCAGCCCAGGAAGTACGGAATTGACCGAAGCCATCTATAAAAATAGTGTTCCATGGGCGCTTATTTCCGGCACCATTTCATAAGATTGCCAAATCTGATTACACGGCACAAATTGCCAAGAAAGTGTGTTGTCTGTCCGGATTGGTGAATGTTTTCGAGGGGAAATGACGAGCAACACTGTTAATCCGGAACAGCACGCACTTTTCACTCTTCTCGTTGAACTGCTGCAGTCAGAGCAACAGCTGGACAACCAAACTTGTGCACGAGCTGTCATCAAGCTCTAAGTATCAGTTTTTATTTTACAGGCCCTCTTGAACACATCGAACAGTTGCGTCAGACAAAGAGCAAAATAATGAAGGATTACCGAATACATTTGCTTTTGCTTTTGCTTTATTTGGCGAGAAAAAAATGCGCACTTTTCAATTGGTGTCTATGGAGCTGCCGCGTCTTTGGCCACAAAATTGCCTCCAGTGGGAAATGCGGAAGCAGGAAGCTAACATGCTAACTGGCTGAAGCAAAGGTACTTCCTCATTCTCTCTGGTTCTATTATATATCTCTATGAGTTCAGCACACAGACTCTTCGACTACGAAGCCATGCTGTTGTAATAGCTGCAGTATGTGGTTTTGCATTGTCCTGCTGAAATAAACAAGGCCTTCCCTGGAATAGATGTCATCTGGAGGGGAGCATATGTTGCTCTAAAACCTTTATATACCTTTCAGCATTCATGGTGCTTTTTAAAACATGCAAGTGTCTCACACCATATGCACTAATGCATCCCCATACCACCAGAGATGCTAGCTTTTGAACTGAACGCTGATAACAGGAGGGGTGGTCTTTCTCCTCTTTAGCCCGGAGGACACGACGCCCATGATTTCCAACAAGAATGTCAAATTTGGACTCGTCTGACCACATGACACTTTGCCACTTTGCTACAGTCCATTTTAAATGAGCCTTAGCCCACAGAACATGGCAGCGCTTCTGGATCATGTGCAACAATGGCTTCATTTTTGCATGATAGAGTTTTAGGTGGCATCTGTGGATGGCACGGCGGACTGTGTTTACAGACAGTGGTTTCTTGAAGTATTCCTGGGCCCATTCAGTAATGTCAATGACAGAATCATACCGGTGAGTGATGCAGCGGCGTCTGAGGGCCCGAAGATCACGGGCACCCAGTAAAGGTCTTCGGCCTTGTCCCTTACACACAGAGATTTTTCCAGTTTCTCGGAATCTTTTGATGATGTTATGCACTGTTGATGATGAGACCTTCAAAGCCTTTGCAATTTGACATTGAGGAACATTGTTTTTAAAGTATTCCACAATTTTTTTATGCAAGCCGTCATAGGTTGGAGAGCCTCTGGCCATCTTTACTTCTGAGAGACTCAGCCTCTCTAAGACATCCCTTTTATAGCCAATCATGTTACACACCTGATGCCAGTTAACTTAATTACTTGCTAAATGTTCCTTCAGCTGATTCTCTTATATATTAATTGCTTTTTCAGCCCTTTTTTGCCTGTGTCCCAACTTTTTTGAGACATGTTACAGCCAGAAAATTTTAAATAAGCTCATTTTGTGGATAAAAATGTAAAATGTCTTAGTTTCAACATTTGAAATGTTATCTGTGTTCTATTGTAAATAATATATTGGCTCATGAGATCTGAAAGTCAGTGCATTTTCATTTTATTCACAATTTACACTTCGTCTCAACTATTTCGGAATTGGGGTTGTAGACATATGATGTGTTGGAAGGGGACCCAACACTCATCCTTCCTTGATGCAGGCGGCCAAGACAGCACATTGTTGCCAGCTGGTCATATCGCATTCTGCTCATCTCACCGACAGCGCAAGACATCAATAAACTATTTATCCGACTTTGTCACGGCAACACACAGTGTTCTTATGTTGGATTTGCAGCGTCTCAGGCCAGGAAATAAATTGCTCTAAATAAAAAAGAAACGAGAACTAGAAACTGAACGGCTAATCCCCAAATGGTTTTTAAAGTTTACTGCCATTTCTTTATTTGTTTTTCTGGTTTCAAAGGTCAGAGCGCTCACGCATTTTTGACTTCAATGGATGCGTTTAGTGAAAAAATTGTCAAATATTTTATAGCTTTAAAAATAGAACCAATCTGATACTACAGATGAAACTTGGTATGTGTTATCCTTAAATATGTGCCAGTACATGGTAAAAATTTCAAGGCTGTCATTCACTGTCATCCAGTAGTTTTTGTGGTGAAATATGGGCTATTTTTGGGAAAAACGTAAAATGTTCTATGTAAATAGGCCACTGGAGCAGGAAGAAATGATTATTTATAACTTCTGACTGCTTGCACACATGCATAAACATCAGTTTAGACATCATGAAAAATTTCAGATCCAGATAATGAGCCATTCTCACTCAGCAGTACTGCAAAGGTACAGCATAATTTCGCAAAATCAGCTTTCTCTCTATTTTGGGTAGTCAGTAGATGACTCGGGACTGAAGACACACCTTTTATAAAGCCAAAAATGAAAAATTCAGAAAAAAATTAGCCTTATACGCAAGACTACTACCCTGCAGCATCATTACTTTGCTGTAAATTCGCATTCAAATTTGGTCAAAAATGCATTTTGCAAAAATCGAAAAAACTGCCTTAAAGTATAATTGGCCATATCTCTGCAACTACTGCACTTGCAGACCTGAAATTTTGCACACATTCATGCCTTAGGTAGTACTTCAATTGTGATTTTTTTCAGACTTTTCTGAGATAGTGACCTGGGGGCCGCTGGTTGATTTGGGACGGAATGACCCATATGAGCAGGAAATCAGACAGACAGACCACCAATAAACCACGCAACATCTTTTGGCGTGTGGTCATCTGGTCCTGAGGAAGCCATTTTGTATGTCTGGGAAAAGGTTTACAGCTTTTCTGGAAGAACTGCTGACTTTATTGGAAGGCAACGTAAAGGACACTGACCCCACATTTGGTCCAGTTTGACAAACTTTTGCAGTTTCTTCTGCCATTTTTTTATTTTACTGCGCCAAATTGCACAATATCATTTTTAATGTTTTGGTTTTTTCACTGTTTTGGCACAGAAGGTCATCCCTGTAAATAATGGGTACCAATTGTACTCTCAGCCAATTGAAATATGAAACTTAGAGAAGGGAAACATTTTATTTTATCTCTTAAAAACATTATGCTACTCACTTTGAGGTTTCATGTGATGGGGCGATTACTGACCACAATTCATAACTTTAAGGACTAATAAAGTAGTTGTTCTCGGTAAACACATAAACCTTCCCACAATATTGTTGCAACATTCTGGCGATGTAATGACATTATGGAGAGGGAGATGAACCAAGCAAATGCAGGTGAGTTTCTAAAACGCTGTCACCCTCAGGCTTACCCTTAAATCTCAGTCACCCGGTGCAGCATGTGTTATAGCACCACACATGTCCAACATGCGTTTTATGTTTCTTTTTATTTCCTTTGGCAAAGCCTTTATTGGATGAGCATGACACTTGCGTTGGCCACGGTTGGATTTAAACAGCTCTCAGGGCACAAATGCATGTTAGGTGAATTTCAATTTGCTGTCAAGCTAATTATACACTGTGAAGCAATAAATCAGAATGATTAAATTAGCACAAATGATCTGCATAGTGGAACAGTGGGGGGCTTTGGGGCATGAAGGTTGGAGACAAAAAAAAATCTTTCTGGGACACTGCATGACTTCATCATGGGTTTTTTGTGCATTAATTTATGTTGCTAATCAAGCCAAGGGCATATAAAAGACAAATGAACATACAACTCTGAAGTTAGCAAGTTAACTGTGCCCTTAACCATTTCAAAATGCTGCAGTGAGTGGAGACAGACGTGGTTATGAAATCACTGCCTCGTCTAAGCACTAAGAGAGGGTCACTTATGATGCAAAAAAGAGAAATGCTCTTAAAGGACATATTTCATGCGTCTGACACATCATCACCATCTGAAGAGCCGGCATAAGTCATCCAGGTGCTCTGCCTGGCGTGTTCCAGTGATGGACTTTATAGCTTATATTACCTTGGCGTTAACGCTTCCCTGTTAACACATTTTACAGTCATTTCAGTCTGAATGACTTTATGTGTAGTTTTATGCAATTGGAGGCCTAAACAGCTTTTCATTGACTGTTCACTGGAAAAATTCTAAATTCTAGTTTCAGAGGCATCAGCTTCATGCACTGTTAAAACATCATTTCATTGGTTGGCCTCCATGATGTGGCCCCGTAGAGACCATAGAGGCCCTTGTTAAATCTTAGTATGGTAATGAGACACTGGGAAGGACTGGCGCCATGGAAACAATGCATGATCGGTGAACCAAACACAGTGCTTAGGAATACTTAGCCGAGCCCAGAGCCATTTCTATGGAGTCAGAAGCTGCCTTCTAATACTGTGAATTTGGTCACCGAATGGTAGCTGAGTTATGACTCAATAACAGTTTAAACAAAGATAAATAATCTAGCACTAACAAGATTTTTTTCTTCCCCCAAACACTACATTGAGCCACAGTCTGCAAAAAAGGGCAAGCTCACTTCATTTTTTTGCCAGCAGCTAATAAACCATAATGAAAAAACAAAAACATAATTAGCTTTTACTCAGTGGGTCCCTTTAGAATAGACAGTCTGCAATGCCAGAAGTGGATTGGCAGTGATGCAGTCCTTTCAGTTGGGTTGAGCTGTTTGTATGAATGTAGTAGTTCAAAGCCGTCCAGACCATAAAGGGGAAAAAAATGTCAAAACACTCTTCTGTGTTATGTAAGTCTTAGGATAAATGGTACTTGCTGAAACTTACAGTGTTGATTCAGCCACACCACGGCTCAGCACTTGAGTGCAATAACAGAACTGAGTTTAGAGCATCAGAGCACCACCAGCCAGCATAGATTTATCGAGATTTGGATAACAGGAATGTAATTTATATCTTAGACATTAAAAGTCCATTTAATCCAGGCAAAGGCTTTGGTAGAATCAATGGGGCTGAATTGTGGACTGTACGCGCCATTAAAAATTAATGAGTCGAAAGGTTTCCCTCCCAAAGTGAATGTGTCTTTGTCAATCTGAGGGAGGCCATTCTTTGGGTTTGGCGCTAGTCCTCACTGAGAAAGAGAGCGATCTTTTCTCGACTCTCCGGTATTGGACAAACCATTGACAAAATACTCCCGCGAGCTAGAGTCATTCTTATCGCATTACAGGGTGAGCATCTGACCTCATTTTTTTTCTGGATGCAATTTCCACTCTGACCATCGCATTAATGATGCAAATAGACCCCGGCGACTCCCTCTGATTAAAGAGAAAAACAGTAGCTTTTGGGGGGCAGCAGCTCGATTTTTCTGCTCATGTTCTATTTCTGACTCAGGATTAGAACAGAGATTGGATTTAAGTAGAGGCTGTGGGATTACAGATTGCTATTGAGAAATTAAAATAATGAGAACTGTATAGTGACAATGGAAATGTAAAACAAATGACCGTATTAAATTTGATTGGCCTTGAGCGACTAATTTTTGTCGTTTAGCTCCCTCGTTCAAACTCTCTTTGAAATAAGAGCGGTAAACTCCGTGTGAACTAGAATCCATTTGATAGAAGCAACAATTTATCCGCAAGTGAGCATTCCGAGATTTGAGCTCATAAATGGGGCAGATTACGAGGCGGCGATGTTTACTTTGCTAAAACGGCTTCATCATGCACACGAGTGAGGCTCCATATCAAAGCTGCCTAGTGCGGAAGAGCAAAGCTAGTTATAGCCTCGCCGTGCGGTTCGTCTGGTTATTTAAAACACGGCCCTGAAACCTCAACTTAACTCCAACAGTGTTAGCTTTAATGTTCCGTTTCTGCGGCGCAAAACATCCAGGAGCAGCAGCTGCCCGCTCAAATTGGGAAACGGAACATAAATTCAGAGAGAGAGAGAGAGAGAGAGAGAGAGAGATAGTACCAGCAAACCATTCAGGGCTGCTTAACTGTCACTCACAGGAATGTCCTGCATCCACCGGTCTGTGCCTTTCTGATGCGCAAATGAAATACCCTTAGAATAGCGTTTCGGGTACATAGTGTTATCACAGTCACTCTCAGATGGGCACCAAGCTTGATGTCTTTCACTAGTGAGTGACAGTTCAATTTCATTCCCATCTTTCAAGTCTCAGAACTTATCAGAGGACCGCACGTGTATGTGGGATGGGAGGGCAAGATCAACGTCATCTTATTTTAGGTTAGCCGGAGGAGGAATGGCGAACAGACTAAACCAGAAGCTCTTAAAAGCGTGAGAACACCCAGAAGCTGATGTTGCAATACACTGAAAGGAAATGAGTTAAAAAAAGAAAGAAAGTGAAATTGCATTCCAAACAAACCAAGGCTGTTTTTCAAACAGTAAAAATTAAGATTTATTATCCTTTAATCATGCCCAGTAGTGTGTGGCATACTTTATTGTAACCCCGCCAGAGGGGAGAGCGATATTGTTTTCAGTGGAATTTGTTTGTCTGTGTGCCAGTGTGTCTGTCTGCAGTTTAGCGCAAAAATGGCTTGATCAAATTACACTGAATTTTCAGGAAAGGTGTGCAATCGCCCAAGGATCACTGGAATAAATTTTTGGCCTAGTTGAGTCCAGTTGACTGAAAAACAGAAAATTCTTTAAAGCTGTTGTGTTGTGCCTGGCACCACTTGTTAATATTATATTGTGTTATGATTAGTCTGCAGATGCTTCTATCCAAAGGGAGTAGGTTCACCAAAGCAGGGCCAGTCCCCCCAGAGCAATGTGGGGTTAACAGCCTTCCTCAAGGGTCCTTACAGTTTCATAGATCTTATTGTGAGCTCCAACCATCAAAAAGACGAGAAAGAACAGCAAGTAAAGTTAGGAGAGATAGAGGATTGGAGAAATCTGAATAAGCGAAATGAAAAATCTCATTCCCACAAACATTAGTTTGAAGCCACAAAAGTTACTGATTGTTACCAACATATTAGATGTGTGCCAGATGAGGAGTTTTGCAGGTCAATCATTTATGTGTTACGCGCTCTGGAAAAAAATACTTCCGTAAAGGATGGTCTCGATGCTCGTTTACTGGAGCTGTCTTGAGGAAGTTGCTTTCTCTATTTCCTATCTCATTTAACTGATAGGTATCTCCTTAACTGATGGCAAATATCAATTGATTTACAGGTCAGGGGCATGATTGGAAGGAAGGGAAACAAAAAAACTGATTGGAACAAGCCCCCTTTAGGCTGTCCCCATAAGACAGAAGCTATCTACCATGCCCACAAGCTTTGGACACTATAATTTATTTTTCTTTTTTTGGCTTTATACTCTGGCACTTTAGGTTTGAAATGGAATAATAATCTAGGTTAAAGAGCTCTGTCAGCTTGAATTTCTGAGTAAGTTTGTCTTAATAATATCTAAACCCTGTATTATTTACAGTCTTTTTTGCACATAGTTGTGGATTTCAAGGGAGGGAAAAGTGCTAGACAATTTTCTGCTTGGCTGTTCCTTGGCCATTGCTTCTGCTCCCTGCATTGCTTTCCCATAGCAAGCAACCTGGCTGACTATGGACCAGCACTGTAATGGATGACCAAAGACCACTTATGGAGAAAAAGACCCCTTTTTCAACAGAGCAGATCTAAACAAATGGGACTGGTCTTGCTGGACAGAACTTGGCAAAGAAGTGGGTCACTGACCCCAAACATAACAATAGTCAAATGACGTCAAATTAATTTATCAAGCACCTTAAAAACACCAGGCAACCAAAGTGTTGTATAATCAATGTGGTAAAATGTAATAAAATGAGGTAGAACCATTCAGGTGAACAGACAAATGGAATTGGGCTTGCAGCAGTATGAACAAAGGAGAGACGAGTGTCAATCTAGGTGCTGCGTAAAGGAGCATGGAAATACTTCACACTACACACTGCGCCAAACTGGAGATGGCCCAACCCACAGTGCAAAGTAGGATAATAATTATGAATACAGAGTGAAGCTGGACCATAATCATAAACACAGAGTATAGCAGGACAATAATGATGAACAGAGTTTAGCAGGACAATAATAAACAATGAGTACAGCAGGAAATTAATGATAAAAAAGTATAGAAGGACAGAATTGATAAACACAAAGCATTGCAGGATAAAGATGAAAAACACAGGATATAGCAGGGCAATAACAATATAAGCACACGGAGTATAGCTGGACAATAATGATAAACACAGAGTATAGCAGGACAATGATGAACAACATGTATAGCAGAACATTAATGAAAAAACACAAAGCACAGCAGGACTATCATAAATACCGAGTGGAGCAGGACAATAATGATCAAATCAGAGTATAGAATCAGAATATAGTACAACAATAATGATGAAGAGTATAGCAGGACAATAATGGTAAACACAGAGTATAGCAGTACAATGATAAACAGAATATATAGCAGAACATTAATGAAAAACACAGACTACAGCAGGACTATAATCATAAATACCGAGTATAGCAGGACAATAATGATGAACTAAGAGTATAGCGAGACATTTATGATAAACATGGAGTAGAACAGGAAAATACATGATGAACACAGAGTATAGCGGGACAATAATGATACACACAGAGTATAATAGGACAATGATGGTAAACAATAAAGCCACCAAGACCGATGAGTGACGTGCTCTTCTCTGGCCATTTCAACCACCTGTCTTGAATCCAACTGAACATGTGCTTCACTCGCTGGACATAGGACTGAAGGCAAGAAGCCCCAGAAATAGACAGGAACTGGAGATGGCTGTAATTTAAGCCTTTTTGACCATCACCGCAGAAAATTGCCAGTATTTAGCAATGTCTATGTGTTACAGCCATCTGGCAGGTTGTGGAAGCAAAGGAGTGCAGGTTGTGAAGTCTCAGGAGTGCAAGTGTAGTTGATTGATTTGCAACCATGTGCCAGTGTTACTTGGACTAATTACTTTTGCTCCCTTATGAGTGGGACTTAAAAAGGGCACTATTTCCCACATGGATCATTCTTTATCTTCTTGTTTGCAGTAATGTTTCAAGTCCAATGTGCTCAAGTAAGAAGCTAAAATATGTGCTACAGCCCCAGGGCAGATATATTTGACTGTATATAATGATAATAATACATAATTATATATTTATGTAGTAATATTATCATCATACTATAAATCAAGGAATCTCAGTCTGTGTCTGTATGCATTTCCTTCATATATCTCTACAGCCGTTCATCCAATTGACTTCAAACTTGGCAGGTGTGTTGCAGAGGACCCAATGAAGTACAAAGTTGAGTTTGAAGGTGTTTGGCTGAACATTTTTTTAGATATGGAGAAAACTGCAAGCAATAATACCACTCAAGCAGCAAATAAAAAAGCATTATACCACAGAAGAGGCTATTGAAAGGGCCCTGCACCAAGAATGTACAATTTGTTTTCTTCCAGAACAGTAACACAAACTAGCATAAGCAATGTCTATTGAGACTGATGCGCATGATCCTTGATATTTATAAGGGTCAATAAATTGGCTTCAGAATTTTTAACAAGGAAGACTATTTGCTTATTCTAAATATTTTTCCCGAGATTGTAGGCATGCTAGATTTGCTGTACAACATCATGTCTGCTCAAACACACCCTTACACACCTAGCACAAACACTTGCTGGCACGCATGCATGCACACACACTGGAGACTAATTTTGAAATGACAATGTGTTTCACTGATGCCTTGTCAACACCAGTCACCACCACTAAAGAGATCTTCTTTCGACTGACCTCAGTAGCTCTCTGGATGATTTATTCATCCAGTGAGCCTCCACTGACTTTCTATGGAATTCACATTTACCAAAGAGACACATTGCTATGCAACTGATGGTTACCAAGACAAACAAATATTGCTATGCCATGGACTCTATGTCAAACCTCATCAAAGAAAATGTTAAAAAAAAATAAAATAAAATACTAGATACATGGGCGGGTCAGGTACGATCAGAGACATTCTACAATTTTGAGATAATGAAATACACCACGCATGCAAATGTGTCAGTATGTGTCAAAAGTGTAACAGCATAATTACAGTTTATTATAAACAGCCATCTCTTTTGGCACATATCTGAGGGTTGTCAGTTGCTAACATAAACAGACATCCACCCTAAGGGTACAGAAAGAGACTGCTTAATCCATGACTGAGTTACTGGCTCTTCAAAATTATTGCTGCTTTAATACATTTTTTTTGACAGGAGTTGAATCTGTTTGAACTTTAGCCCCGTCAAATATTTGAGTTGCCTTTTTATTTGAAATGGATGAAAAGGTCTAACAAACCTTTTTCACTTTCTTAACTTTCTGTTAAGCTATACTGTAGATAGATGTAATGTTAAAGAGTGCCATTACATAGTTTCACATTATTGTAATTGCAATTAGAGTATATAATCAAAATCTCTCTCTCTCTGTCTCTCTCTCTCTCTCACACACACACACACATAGAGACACACACACACACACACACACACACACACACACACACACACACACAGAAAGAAGGAGGGAATCAATAGCACCTACCTTGTGCCAGGGTCACTGTGAACAGGATGGGCAAACAAAGAGTCACTGTCTTTAAGTCCCACATGGTCTCAACTTCTCTGTGTTATTGCTATGTGTATCACCTTTGCAATCAAGGTGGCAAAATACAAAAAAGCCTTTTCCAAATTTTAATGATATAAGTTTCCAGACACAACACAAACTTATATGAGAAGAGAAGTATTGGCAATTTCAGAGCAAAGTGATACTGGCTGTAAATCTTCCCCTCCTGTAACTCTGGATAATTGAGAGTTGTGCTGTGCTCAGAGGTTTAAAAGAAGGTACATCCAAAAAGAGGTCCAATCCAGCCCCCTTCAGCTTCCCATTGGTCAGCGGGTGTTAACATCTGTGTTCTAGTGATCACTCCCAAAAAAAAAAAAAAAAAAAAAAAAAAAAAGGAATGGAGAGCGGAATGAAAATACCTTCCAAAAAAAGGTAGGTGTGTTAGTGATTGTAGCAGCAACATTGCCATATGTTCAGGGCTTGGCTGTTTACATTGTTTATATATTTAAAGAATTTACAAAATGTATTGCGTTGCAAAGATGACTAAATGAGTCAGGAAAATTAGTAAAATAAATCCTATAATATAAAATCAAAAAGCATGTCAAAGTAATCATCTGTTGTAATCATAATCATAGCACTCACTCAATGGATGTGGTTTTATCTTATGGATCATTCCATTTTCTTATGCTCCGTGTAGCACATAGTCACTTATGATAGTGAATTACGCTGATCCAACAGAAAACCAGTTTTTTAACCCTAATTACCCAGCCTGAAGGGAACTGTCTATGGTGGCATTTGTTTGTCTGTACACTATTTTGTTTACATGTTTGTCTGTCAGCAGTATCATGCAAAAATAGTCCACTGAAATTTCAGAAAATTTTCAGAAAAGGTGGACAATGATCCAATTATTCCCTTGTTAAATTTTGGACCTAATTTGGTCACGGACAAGGTCAAGGTCACTGAAAAACTGGGGTATGTTGTGCCTAGCACTACTTATATTCTTTTTAGGGTTCCACAGATCCCATAGCCTCTTTAACAGGTCGAAACACATTTAACATTAGCAACTTTATCACCTAAATATTTCATTAGTGTTTCTTCTTTTATGGGAATCACTATACTCAACAAAAAAGTTAAGGACCACTGAATCTCCTCACCATTATTGTCTCTTGTTCTGAGCTCACCAAGACGCTGTTAAGCTGTGGTGAGAACACATGGTTTTCGCACAAGATTTTGAAATGACTTTTGACATTATTTGATTTTTGATTTAATGGTCAGAACTTGGTGCGATTTTCGTCTTCCCCGAGTATACCCTGCTTTGGGGTAACAAAGGCGTCTGATCAAATGTTTTGATGCAATTTGTCTCTTGGATTAACTCCAATGACATAAACAACACCTGGGTTTTAGGTTCATTTTGTATGTTTTACATTCTCGGATTAAAATACAGTGGTCCTTAACTTTTTTGGTTGAATATAATAAACATTTTTTTTTTTTAATAGAAATTCTGCACAAGAAACCCTGCTCAACTTTTGTTTGTTAACTCCTCAAAAGGCATTATTCCTATGCAACTATTAGGTTCACTTTGCTGACTTACAAGCCCTTACGTGTGCTGCTATGCCTGCTGGTCTGAATAAAGGTAGAGCTCAGCTTGCTGCAGTCGTCTTCAGCCAGATAGTATGGCAAAAGCAGATGGTGAACCTCTCCTACAGCTTTGCAACTTTAACAACTGCTGATTACCTTGTGCTGTCCTGGCCGAGGAGGAAGTGAAGCTTCACATGGTATGCCACTCAATAAACACCACACAAGCGTTGTAAGACATGCATGAGGAATGAAATACCGTAATTAGTTCTCATTAGGCATTTTAATGTAACTCATATGTGATTTTTTTTTTTTTTTTTACCTTTAATGAGCAATTAGCATTCGAAAAAGCTGCATCATTTCTCTGCTTGACAGTGCACCTTAACAAGGGGAAAAGGGAAACTTAGATCACATTTTATGTACAGGTTACTTCTTGAGCTGGAATCTATTCAAGTTAATTTCTTGATCAAAACCAACAGAGAGCTTAGACATTTTTGGGCAATGTATCCCAGTTTTCAATCTGTGCAGTTTCATTGATGGTGTATTGGTTTGTGTGGAATTTGCAGGATTGCGATTTTGGGATGAAAAACAAGGGCTTGTAATTTATGGATATCTATATTTATGGATGAGAGCGTGTGGGTTCATGTGCATGTGCATGTATAGATACATAGAGTATTTGTAGCAATATTTATTGGGCGAAATTTGTGGGCCATTATTGCATAATTCTACACCTGTTTCTCGGGATGATTATTTTTAGCGTTGTGTATGTCTGCTATTATTCTGTGAATGCTCATCACCTGTATCTGAGCTGTTTGTTAAGACTTAGCAGAAGAGTTGACATTTCCCATTAAAATCAGTTTTTGCTCTTTAAGCTATGAGAACTCTATTGACCTAGTGGAGCCAACTGTGAAGTCCACCCAAAAAAGGTGGTGCTCCAGTCTCAGCACCGTTTACTCTGATCAAATATTCCTTTTCATAGTTCATTAGTGTTTTCATGAGAGTTCAGCCACATTCCTAATCTCTTTTTTCCCCACACCCACCTGATTTTCACAGAGAAACAGATTAGTTTGGTCCAGTCTTGTGTAACTTTTTGTCATTCACGTCCAAACTTAGGTTTAAATGATAATTGTTTTCATATCCTCAGCATATTATGAACAGAATGGATGAAATAGATCAGCATTCCACTACAATGACCTTGATTACCACCCACACCGTTTGCATTTTTCTAACCTTTTCAGGCTGTTCCAGGCCTAAACACACTACCTTATACATAAACTGTTCCATACTAACAGACAATATGCACAGGAGTGAAACCGTTACAACAAATATGGCTCATCAAATTATTCCCATTTGTCAGGTCTTTATTATTCATAAAAAAGACAGAGGTTGCCTTGGTATCTAAAGCAATAGTAAAGAGAGTGCTGTGACAAAGTATTTGCCCCCATTCCCAATTTAATCTATTTTTGCTTATTTGTCCTATTCAAATATTTAAATACGATGGTCACACTTTATTTGAAGTGTTGTTCATAAAGGCTTTATACACCATGTACAACGTTGTATACTGCCTTCATAAATGAGACATAATGTCTTCATAAATCATACATAAGCAAATGTCATGCTTTGTAAAGGGCGAAATAACACATCCTTCTTCAGCATGTGATGATAGATGTGTCAATGACAATGTCACTTAGCTGACAATGTCACCCTTTATCACATTTAGCCACTAGCTAATTGATATTGTCTGTTATATTACATCTGGCATCACATGCTGAAGAAGGATGTATTATTTCACCCTTTACAAAGCGTGACATTTGTGAATGTATGATTGTCTCATTTATGAAGGCATTTTACATGCTGTATAAAGCCTATATGAGCAACATTTCGTCTAAAGTGTGACCAATATGACAAATAAGTAAACTAATTTTAAAAGAAGACAAAGACAACATGAGGGAACTCAAAATTCAGCTTTTAATTGATTATTTCATTTATTGAAGGTAAATAGTTATTAAAATATCTATATCACTCATATTAATAAGTAATTGCCTCCCAAAACCTCATGAGTAGTTAGGCCACCCTCGACAGCAACTGCTTCAAACATTTGCGATAAATAGCAATGAGTTTTTTCCATCGATGTAGAGGAATTTTGGCCCTCTTTTCCTTGCGGAATTGTTTAAATTCACCCACATTAGAGACTTTTTGAGCATGACCTGCCTGTTTAAATTCATGCTGCAGCATCTCAGTCAGATTTAAGTAAGGACTTTGACCAGCCGCTCCAAAACCTTCATTTTGTGTCTTTTGAGCCAATCAGAGAGGTCCTTGCTGCTGTGCTTCAGATTATTGTCCCGCTGCATAACCCAACTGCGGACAAGCTTTAGGTCACTAATTGATGGTTGGACATTCTCCTGCAGAATTTTCTGGTGCGGAGCAGAATTCATGTTCCATAAATTATGGCAAGACGCCCAGGTCCTGAAGCAGCACAGGTCCTAAAGACCACCATATCACCACCACCACCACCACCACCACCACCATGTTTGACCGTTGATATGATGTTCTTATTGTGGAATTGGGTTAGCTTTACACCAGAAGTAATGGAACCCATGTCCTCCAAAAAGTTCCACTTAAGACTCATCAAACCAAAGAATACTACCCCAAGAGTCTTGGGGACCATCAAGATGTTTTTTGACAAATGTGAGAGACTTTTTGTCCTTTTTGGTCAGCAGTGGTTTGCCTTGCAGCTCACCCATAGATACCATTTTGCCCTTTTTCTTTCTTATTGTGGAATCCTGAATACTCACCTTCAGTGAAGCAAGTGAGGCCTGCAGATCTTTAGATGATATTCTGGGCTCTTTTGTGACCACCTAAATGAGTTGGCAATGTGCTCTGGGAGTAATTTTGGTAGGCCCCACCTAGGTAGATTCACCACTGTTCCAAATTTTCTCCATTTATGGATAATGGCTCTCAGTGTGGTTTGCTGCAGTAACCCTTTCCAGTCTGATAGATGTCAACAAGTTTGTTTCTCTTCTGTGTTTGAATTTCTTTAGATGGTGGAATCATATGCCGCTTATTGCCCACTTCATATTGCCTAACAGGTTCTGTTTAACTGACGTTTAGATTCCACAAGGCTGACAGTAATCATGCCTGAGTGCGTCCAAAAATATTGAACCCAATTCAATAAAATTTACGGAACTGGTTGTGTGAGTAACTAAGGGGGCAATTACTTTTTCATATAGGGCGAGGTGGAGTTGGATACTGTTTCTCCTTCAAAGAATGAAATTATCATTTAAAAACTGCATTTTGTGTGTACTTGGATCATTTTTGTCAAATAGTAAAATTAGTTTGATGATCTGAAATGATTAAGAGTGACAAATACGCTGAAATGGAAGAAATTGGGATGGGGCAAAAAACCTTTCCATAGCATTGTATATCTCATAGAAGTGCAATATAATGTACTCTCTTAAAATAGTGATGACTAGTACATTTGCCAAAATATTTTCTTCTGTGGAAAACACATGCATTTCAGCATATTTTTGGCATATAGTTCAGTTGAATGAGGCCATAAAACTGAGAGATCATTTTGTAAACAGAAGATTATGACCTTTTCCTGTCCTTTGAGTAAAGCATGAATGGTAGTGTTACATAATTGCAATACATAACATTGTGATGCCCTTTTTCCACAACTTCATGTGTTTTCAAAAAGTTGTGTAAAACTTCATTTTGTCCAAAAAGAATCAAGCTTGGAAATTGAATGCTCATTCAGAGGAAAGCACTTTCTAAGTGGGTTATTTTGATTTTATGATCTATGAAAAGTTAATGCACTTTTCCACTGTACTTTGTCAGTGGCTCCATTTCAAAGGCCTGTAATTCCGACACCTCTCACTAGATATTGACATACGTACAAAGAATTAAATTATGGACTGCCAGCTTTACTTCAAGGGCCTCTACGTCCAAATGGAGTGGACCGTCCCTAAAAACTGCACCACTTGGCAAGTACTTGTGGATTTACTGTGTAGTGTACCGTATACTTTTTACTTTGCCTCAACTGGAAGGGGAAAGAGGACCCAACAGTAGGTACAGCTTCCCCAAGCTCTCCGAGGAGGTTTTTTTTCTTTTTTTATAGCTCCCTTGAGGCCATTTATGTCTCGAAACGGCCAGTAGCTCCTTGTGAGGTCGCCTGAGTGAACCTGCTTCCGAAACAGACACTGTCATGACTTTCATCTTTATAACCATATGCTTTCGTCTACTCCTTGATCTTATAGCATTTCTTTGTCTTTTCACAACAGTTATGTAATTTCTGTTTACAGCTTTAGCAACCCCTTGCACATTTGAGGTAGCCTCTGTAGCACTGCTTGACGTACGTATTCCTTCGCATTTGTTGTTTATCCCATGCAAGTTCATGTTTTTGCAATAAGGTAAATTATAACAGCTCAAGCTGGAGACACATGGTACTTTTTCCATTTCTGTAATATCTAACTTCTTGTTGTTATCACATCTATTGCCGTCACCATCACCATCATCACCACCATAATTTTCAAAAACTGAGTTTCCCTGACCTTAGGAACTAGAGCCAAGAGTGGTTGTAACGGTTGTTCTTCTATTGCCAACTGCCATTATTGTTTTCGTTCTATATGACAGAGAAACAGACGGTCTCAACAGCGCAGCTTGAAATACCGTGTTTTTTCCGAACTGACTGGAGAAGGCATAGTGACCACTTTATCAGCCTTAACTCCCTCTAGTGGTGTAACCCCATTAGTGTCATTCACTTAAAAAATGAGCGAACCAGAAAATACATTCAGCAGAGTATAAACCTCCAGGGATGCAGATGAAGTAGGTAATTGTATCTTTCGGCCGATTGGAGTAGAATGTCATCAACTCTTTCTTCGTTCAGGACAAATCTTTCCATAAAGTTTAATGTAAATCCACTGGTAACTTTTTGAGATGTTTTCATGACGACAGCCAGCACAAATACAATATAACCCCTGCCACTACCCAGGCGGAGGAAATAAGTGAGTGAATTGCAGAGGAGAGATGACCCTTTCTTCGGCTGCATCGACCAGCTCCAGCAGTGATGGAAATTGTAGTTTGCCTTATGTTGTTGATCAGACATGCAAATACTGATTTTGCAAATTAAACAATCCCTCCGGCATTCCGCGGGAGGTGAGTCTGCGTCCTCATGATGACGCACCGCGAGCGAGGGGGACTAAGGTGATTGGTCAAATTTGCGGAAAGGTGATTGGACAAAATTGCAAGGCCGCGCAGAATTCGCGTGGATTGGTTGAATTGGCGTTAATAGTTGCGATCGCGACACAGCAACTTTCTGAAGGGACTGACTAAAGATGAGAACAAACAACTTCTTCAAGTTGTTTCTTCTTCAAGTACTCTCTGAGTACAAAGGAAAAGTATTTTAGCACAACGACATTTCCAAAAAAAAGTTGGCACATCATGGATGCAAACAAAACCAAAAAGGACCACTTTGAAAAGTCCGTTTACCCTCTACTAATGTTGACAACTGTACCACGACACATAATTTGATATTCTAATTTGTAAATTTGATTAGTTATTGAACATTATACAATGTGATGACCACAACAGTGTCCAAAAAAGGTGTCAAAGTCAAATGATTACCACTGTATAAAATTACCATATCTTTTGATCACCCTCAATAAGCGTCTGGGATTTGTGGACATTTGGTCAAGTCTAGTGAGTGGAATTGCCCAAATGGTGTTGACTGACAAAGGTTTACCAAGGCATTTCCAAGCCATGTTTATAATATCCATTACAGTTGCATGATGGTTCTTAAAATGGCGACGACAAAGGGATCTTAGATCACACGTGTTCAGAAAGTCATTTCCACTCCATTGCTTAATTATATTACACATCGTCGGGTATTAAATGTGATAAATCCTCCTATTGTCTTTGGGAAATTTTGTTCTCATAGTGATTTATTGTGAGCTTACAGATCTGTTGGCAAATTGGCGAGCCTCAACCAAAATTAGCTTTCAACAGTATAGGCCTTCTTCAGAGGCTACTTTTATATGATAACATATCTTGCTTCTTTAACATCACTCCTTTCACCTCACCTTACATTTGTAACAAGTCACATCATTACAAGTCCTATATTGACCCTGTGCCAATTTTATTAGGGACTGTTGCAGTCATCAGATTTGAGATTTGCATATATTTTCAATCAACACTTGCATTCATGAGTAAAAGCATCAAATAATGAGCGGTGGTTGTAATGTTTCTGATATAGAAGAGGGTGAATGGACTTTTCAAATAACTCATTTTATTTGTATTTTCCGTAATGTGCCAACTTTTTTGGAACTGCATTTGTATTTCCTTAAGAAAAACAATTACAGAGAAGATGAAGTATTTATTTTTTTTTATTTTAGGATAATTTGTAATTATTTTAGGATTTTTTGCTGGAGGTTGAAAAGTAGAGGCCATCGTACAATGGGAACACACCAGTCACTCTTCCTACCCCCCTACTTGCAGTCCCCTTGCTCGGACCATACCTACTTTTGAACTTGACCTTCATCATGATTTCACCTACATACCTTTTAGGTTTTGTGACAGCATCTTGTGCGGTTGTGACGCTATCATAGTGACAACATCTGTCCACAGACAGACGGAAGCACCAAGTGAAGTACACAAAACTGTTTCTTTGGTAGTTTCTACTACAATAAAAGTCTGAAGAATATTTTGCCATGATGACACACACACACACACACACACACACACACACACACACACACACACACACGTGCACGCACACACAATTAATTGCAGCTGCTAATTAAATGTTAGGACACTTGAACACCATGTACTCCCACAGAACTTTGTCTCTTGAAAGACTTAATCTGTGCTGCACTTCTGCTATTGCGCTGATCCCCAATAAAACCAGCTGCAAGGGACCACTCTGTTCCCGTTACCTGTCCCTAAGTCCCAGCTCAAACCGAACCCAAATTCTGAGAAATATTGGCCTCTTCCTTTTGACTGCTGAATCATCCTCTTTCTCCAGTCTGCTAACTGCTGACAGGAGCGAATCCACATTTACTCACTGGCATGTAACAACTATAAGATTGGGGAAATATTGCAATTTATGGCTATCGCAATACTGTTTGCTGCCAAAACCACTCTTACAGCTAAAATCAGCACAAGTGATATCATAAATTACAGCGATGTAGGTAGTGAAACTAAAAGGGTAGAACATTTTTACAGGCTCGCAGGTGTGCAAATTGTAGGATAGCATATCGTGTGGATGTTATTGTGTGATACAGGCGACAGAGAAATAAATTGTAGCATAAATCCTCAATTCCAGCTGGAGAAAATTCAAGGAAAATAGGTTTCCTGCTTAGCACATGGTATTCCTGTTTCTTTGTGAGTATTCTTCAAGGCTTTTTAGCTTTTGTCAAGCAACCCACTCCATTTTTCAGAGCAACAGAAAAACAACCACCTTCTGGGATTCACGAAAAAACGAAAGCTTTCTCCCGGAGTTATGTAAGTGATTCATTTACATATGTATTTGGGCGCTTTGTTTTTCTTTTCCACAAACAGCCATATTCAATTGTATTGTCTAGTATTATGTATCTCGTACATGGGATTTTGTCCCTTTATATCTGGGACTGTTCAAGGGGGTGGATAGGGGTTGAGATGAGTGGGACCGTCAATTGTTTCAAATTTTTAATTAAAAAAAATTTGCTCAAAAAAAAAAAGCTTGATTTCTCAACAAACTTTTAATAAAACTAAGAATAATTCCTACAACTGCATAATATCAAACAAGAGTTTTTTTTTTTTTTTTGCTGTATAACGGAAATGCTATCTCTAATGTCATATAAATGAATAAATGTGAAAAATATAAATACAGTCTGGGAAAAATTGACAGTGCGTTATGAACAGGAACAGAAGTTATTATACAGAAGATGTGGACATCTAAAACAGAGGTCATTAGAATAAATACAAAAAGAACAACACTGGCCAAAGATATAAAATACCTTTGCAACACAGGAATTCCTTGTAGTTTGCCATTGGGAAAATAGTCCTGCCTGTTCGCAGGTGGGTAGGGGATTATATAAAGAATCCTGCAATTAACAAGAACAGCCTTCAAGCTAGTCCGCAAACGTACTTCATAACCTGAAACTCAGACCACTCACATATTCTAAATATAAATATATCATATTTCTCTCTAATTTTTATTAGCAGAGAACTAAAAACTCTGACTAGGCCACAATATGTTTCTGACTCGTATTTTAGATCACAATAACAATATAGCACTGTAACAACCTGTAAAATACAAAAAGGGTTTTTTTTACGTCATTTAATAGTTTTTTTTTTGTGGAGAGAAAAGTTCAGGAGCTCTCACTACAATTCTAAAAGACAGTCTGTACCAGGGTACTCTGGGAGATTGAGTTCATATTTCTTCTGTATGTCATAGGGAAGGAAACGTCCAGCCAAATAATGCTTCCCCGGGAAACTGGCGGCGCACTTCTTTGGTGCCACGAGAGAGATCAGGACCTCTGGGCGTATTCCATCTGTGCTGCCTTCGTCCGCATCCCAACCTTGAATTATCATAGGGAAAAAAGTGTTTCTTTGAGCCTGCATATATAATCATCACCTCATGGTTAAACCAATGATGAATATGTCATGAATAGTATCATAAAATAATTTTGAAACCACATAATTTGAAAGCAACTGGCAAATAAACAAGTTGAAGGCAAATGATAAGCTAGCAGGACTTTTTATATGTGCTATTTTTGGCCATAACAATAATAAACCATGTATCGGCTAACTTATCCAAACCATCTAAACTGGGTGAGGGTCCTGGGGTGCTGGAGCCCATCCCAGAATTCAATGAGCCGGAGATATGGATACACCCTGGACAGTTTGTCAGTCCATCACAGGGCACAAACAACATCCACTGACACACTAATACCAATCAGCAGTTTACAGTCTCTAACTAACTTGACATTATTGTCTTTGGACAGTGGAAAAAAACAAAAGTACCTACAGAAGGGTCATACAAACACAGGGAGAACATGCAAACTCCAAACAGCAAGGCGTAGACTGGATCTGAACCCACACCCTTCAAGTTGTGAGGCAACAGTGCTAACCACAGCATCACAATTCCACCAATAATAATAATAATAATAATGACATCATGAATCATCAAATCATCATTGTGATTAGTCATCATTTTGTTTAATGTTACCACCACCATCATCTTCTTTATCAACACCCTTTCTCTACGTCAAGGAAAACCATTTGCTCCTCTCAATGTGTGATTTTAAACTGCTGTACTGAAGGGCCATTGAACTGAACCTGCGGATCACTGGAGACCTGACATTATGACTTGCTGGATTTCCATAGTGTACTGGTACCTGATGGTACATCCACACTGGCGATTGGGATCTTGATCTGCTTTAGGGTGACCAGGATGCTGGTATAGGGCTCTCTCAAGCTTATGCGATCCGTCTCTGGGCCGAGGATGGCGTCGATCACCAGGTTATAAGCGTCATTTATCAACTGCACCTAAAGGCATGAAACGAAGCGCAGAGACATCTTCGTCAGTGCACATAACTTCAGACACTGTAGCATAAAAAAAACTTTTTTGAGCATTTCCAGAACTCTTTACATTACATTTAAACTACATGTCACAATTATGAGCACGCAAAAAATACAGCCATTGCACATCACTAGAAAACTGATCATCAAAACATAAATAAATGGAAAGATAACCTTGAAGAAAAACCAGGAGGAAAGTTTATCTTCCATAACTTTATTTCCTGTTTAAAGTTCTTGACTGTTACAGGTGAAACTAAGCTTCTCTAAATCCCGGTTCATTTATTAGTGAGTAATTAAATCAAAAATGAAATTTTCGAGCAAGTCCCACGTTCTTTTAGAGTGCAGGTCACATTCCTTTCAGTACATCCTCCACTGTAAAATTCTGAAAGCAGGCATTAATGGTTAATTGCCAATGGGATGTACTAAAGTTATGGAAAAGCTGTGCACAGAGTTGAGAAAAAAATTAACTTGCAGAAGGCAAATTACTGAAATAAAGCTCTAACAACCCTGAAAATGTACCCAGCTGTTAAATGACCCAAAGTTAGACACACCGATAAGCCACTTACCCAAAACATCCCTCGGCTGTGGCTTTAATGCCACAGAAACATATCCATACAGCACTACAGGACAGCAAGTCACAAGTAAATTACATTTAAAGGAGGTTTTGCAGGGTATAGGCAAATTTGCCCACAGCCCAATTTGAACCATCTTCTGGTTGTATGTACCTACTTGTGGGACTGTCCAGAAGATAGATTAAAAGTGTGATATTTGCATACAGGAAGTGAACTGTGACCTATTCAGTGATTTCGAGATTTTTGTGGGTCAAGGCCTCGAAAAGTCCATATTTAAACCCCTAAATGATTGTTCTGAAAACCAGATGATTTGTAATGGCTACACAACAACATGATGGACATTTTGATACCAAACATAAGCGTACATGTGAAAAACTGAAGAAGTTTCAGACAATTTTCCATTAAAAAGTGCATCTGTCTTGATGCAAAATGTAAAATTCATCTTGAAAAACAACCAGGTTCCCATGAAAACACACCTAAGATATTTTCATAAAAGTTGCCTCATATAGTTGGCTGAATAATGTGCGAGTGTCATTAAATTGCGAGACTGGTAACATGGTGTATTCAAGCCATTTTTATTATATACTACATATTTCTCAGAAAACCCATTTAGATGTTTTCATTATTAACTGTTGTACATTGTATAGGTTGTATACAGGCCTTGTGGATTTTAGGATGTAATTATAGACTCTGAGAATTTTCGAGAAGCCATTGGTATTGTTACGCATTGGTCATGGTATTGTTTACAAATGGAACACCTTCGATGTGATGATGTTCCATACATTAAATCAACAGTTGGACAGGATACATGGAGAGGATTTCCTTGGATAAGGTCTTCCTCATCTGCCAAGATTTCCTGAAGAAACACAGTCTCTGTTTCATCAATGTCATTGTTTGATGTAGTAACATCATCTGTTGTGTCATTGTCATTGTCTGTGTCTGGTTTTGGTCTTTTTTTGACATATTTGAAATAACATTTGCTGCATATCTTGTCACTGTCTTGTAATGTCATCCCCTCATTTGCCAACAATGAGTATAGCCATTGATTTTGTTGTCCATTTAGGTTACGAGCACCCTTACTACACTTTGCACTATCTTTGAACCTCGTAGTGAAATTGTTTATCACACATTTCTTTGACATAATTGTGTTTGTGCAATCCGAATGCACTGTATATATGATTTATAAAATGTATCACATGAAACAGCGGCAGTATGTAAAGCGTGAGCATACAACAGGGGTAGGGAACCTTCTCCAGAAAGAGCCACTGTGGGGGCAGGCTTTAATACCAACCAAGCTGCACCACACCTGATTCAACCTCTGGAATGTTTGTTAAGGGCCTTGATTAGTAGAATCAGGTGTGTAGCAGGCTGGTTGGTATGAAAGCCTGCACCCACAGTGGCCCTTTCTGGAGAAGGTTCCCTACCCCTGGCATACAACAATATTGAATGCTTTGTGGTTCACAAAATCAGTGAAGTGTGACCACAAGCGCAGACAACGCTTTGCTCAGTGGAGTAGACACAAGGCCTGGGAGATATAGAACCTATACAATGTACAACAGTTTATGAAAACATCTAAATGGCTTTTCTGAGAAATATGTAGTATATAATAAAAATGGCTTGAATACACCATGTTACCGGTCTCGCAATTTAACGACACTCACACATTACTCAGCCAACTATATGAGGCAACTTTTGTGAAAATATCTTAGGTGTTTTTTCATAGGAACCTGGTTGTTTTTCAAGATGAACTTTACATTTTGCATCAAGACAGATGCATTTTTTAATTGGAAAATTGTCTGAAACTTCTTCAGTTTTTCACATATATACTTGGTATACACATATATGTTTGGTATCAAAATGTCCGTATTGTTGTTGTGTAGCCATTAAAAATCATCTGGTTTTTCAGAAGAATCATTTATGGGTTTAAATATGGACTTTTCGAGGCCTTACCCCACAAAAATCTTGAAATCAGTAAATAGGTCACAG
Organism: Gymnothorax javanicus; assembly: GCA_029692085.1. Classification (NCBI taxonomy): domain Eukaryota; kingdom Metazoa; phylum Chordata; class Actinopteri; order Anguilliformes; family Muraenidae; genus Gymnothorax; species Gymnothorax javanicus. The sequence continues at coordinate 32,229,728 of CM056196.1, forward strand.
TTCACTTCCTGTATGCAAATCTAACATTTCAAATCTATTTTCTGGACAGTCCCACAAGTAGGTACATATAACCAGAAGATGGTTCAAATTGGGCTGTGGGCAAATTTGCCTATACCCTGCAAAAACTCCTTTGGGAATGCCTGTGCGTGAAATGAACCGCTAAGTTTTTGAGGATAAGTCTTTTTGCCAATGGAAAAATATGCTACTTCACAGAACCAAAAAAAAACTGTATTGCACAACACAGTAAGGAAATATGACAGCAGCTCGTCTCCATTCACTGTGTATGATAAAGTGATTTGCATTTTTATTGCATTTATTCATTGTTTACTTCGCAGATACAATCATGAATCATTAAAACTTTGAAGGACGCCATTCTGGACTAGTCTGAGATGCAGATTATACTGAGACTTATTTCAATTTTGAATGAAGATTCTTGATAAAAATCTCAGTCTAGACCGAGACAAAGATTAATTTTTATTTCTTAAACTCCGAGAGGAGGACAGTACTGAGCAGTGAGACTGGGAATTCGCCGGTCGCAGGCCTGCCATTCACCTCTGTTGGAAGATAGGAAAGGAAGGGAATGTCCATCTTTTCACACTGCACTGTGAAGTCCTGATGCAGGCTCTGAGGAGAACGCTTGGGGTAGAAGATGGTGGGTTCATATTCCTGAGAAAGAGAAGGAAAAAGAGAGAGAGAGAAAGAGAGAGAGAGAGATTTGCCTCTATAGTCAGAAGTATTTTCATTATGGTATTGCAATTGAAGAGTTTGTTCAAAACACCATATATCCATTTTACTCATTTTTGAGTAAATCAGGTTTTTCTACGTTGACGCTTATTGCATTTGATAGAAAAACACCAACTTTGACCATGAAAAAATACACCTTATAGTATGAATTTCTAAAAACAAATTTTTGTTTTATGTGTAAGAAGCACAGGGCTATCGCTCTATGGTATTATCTCAATTTTCGTAATTTTGGCACTTATTGTGTTTTGGAAACAAACACTTTAATTATTATTGCCACTTTTATTTAATTTCGCAATGTTCCTTTTTTTTTCTTTTTTCATCCAGGAGGCTTTGGCTATACACGGGTAAAGAAATCTGTCATGCCAATATAGTAATTTGAAATTGAAATTGAATTCCCAGAGAGAGACGTGAGAGAGGGGAGAAAGTGAGAGGAGACTGAGAGAGGGAGGGAGAGAGAGAGAGAGAGAGAGAGAGGGTGAGTCAGAAAGAAAGTGAGAAAATTTAGTGCTTGCATTTTGCAAAGTAACACCACAGCAGTTAGTTTTAACAGACGCAGCGTCTTTTGTAAACAATTTTTCTTCCTCTAAAAAAATAAGAAACTGGTCTTTCTCCTCTCTGAAAAGCTGCCTGCCCTCACCATTTTGCTTTCAGGATGTAGCTCCTTCCTAAAAACCGTAAATTTAACCAATTTAACTCGACTTGGAGCCGCTGATGCATCGGTTTGATTTAGGAGAGATGTCAATCTGTGTCTGTCCGCGTTCTGTTATATGCATCACTCTTGTTCTGAGTCTTTGGCCCTTATGAGTTTCTGGGGACTTGATTACACAGTAAAAGATGGGGGGTCAAAATTATCGGAAACGTGGCCGTAAATTCCAGCTTTTGCGGTGTTGTTTTTGTTGAAACCGGTTCAGGTACATGTAGCCTGTTTCAATTCTGTGGTGCTTTTCAGTGCTTTAGTTCTGTGGTTATTAGCTGCTCTCCAAGTTAGTGTCTGTCTGTCTCTGATGGAGAGCTTTGACTTGCAGACATGGTCCTTTTTTTGCTGTCACTGTTCTTTGGTGTTTGGCATATGTTGTAAAAAATTTTGACACAGTTCCCCTAGCCACCTTAAATAGTTTTGTCGATTTTGTGGCCAACACTCCACCAACTACTTGGCCTCTTTGGAACTCTGTTATGCACAGCTTGCTTTGGAGAGTCACCTAGCAAAGGACTTGTGGTTAAACCTCTTTAAAACAGACATAAGATGCTAATTTCAATTAAAATCAAAAGTTATATATAGCCCGTGTAGATGCTTTCATGGTTTTAAGACATTTTTCAGGGGTGCCTGCTATATTTTGTCCACCACCCTGCATAATTAAAAGCCAAGGGACGCAAAAAGCCAGAGAACAGCAGCTAAAATTGGCTGCTAGTGGCATCCCATAATATAGACCTGAAATCCACATACAGACAGTACACATATATAGACTGTCTCCGCTAGGTATGTTTTTGTTGTCATGCTAGGCAACAAGGTAAAGCCCGGCGTAGTGCTTTCCCTTGTACTTCAGTCTGTGTAAGGATTGAGGGGTCACAGGGGAATGGTTCTCCCTGTCAACATGCACAGGACTGGCCCCCTATGACTGTAAATCAATGGGGTCTTAATACGAGGAACGGCTGGCCGCATATCTGGAGCCTGTTTACGACAGAGCCGGAGTTCGCCGAAGAACATAGCGGCAGCTGCACGTGTTGGAAGCCAGAGACACCAACGAGCACCATCGGGGATCCTCTGTGCCGCCATTGGCTGAGGATTTACCGCATTCCTTTCTGATTGGTCGCTGGCTTAATGGTGGAACATTTATGGGGGTTCCCCTCTCTCTGAGTAAAGAAAGAAAAGATCAGGTCACCAGTTCATTCTTATTCTAAGGCCTCAGAACACCCTTTGCCTGAGTTTCACCCTCGCCCGAGTAAAGATTCTTGCAGGTAAACTGCTGTTGCGTGACATTGCTTTGGTCATGGTATATAACTGCAAACAGCAGTGGGTCTCAAGGAAAAAAAGAGAAACCAGGCTATTTCCGTACAGCCAAAGCAAGCCTTCAGCTAAAGCACTAAAGGGTTATTTGGGTTTGTATAATACTTCATGTCAAAACCTTTTCTTTATTATCATCAGGTTTCTGACAGCAAGTTATTTTAGTCTTAATTTGACCAGGGATGTTCCATGGTGAGCACGTTTTTCTTTCTCAAGAAGGCCCTGGAAAAATGCCAACTGGAACACTTACAGTGTTATGATTCTAATCTGTTCTGTCATGATCCTGCCATGTTTGTTATGATTCTGCCACTCCCTGTTATGTTTATGATTATGTCTGTTAGGTTTTGCCATGTTCGGTTTCGTTTTTGTACTTTGCCATGTTTTCGTTTTTGCCATTCCCAATCCACTATTCTGTTAGATTCCGGTCCATGTCTTTGTTCATGCCCTTCATTGCACTTTGTCTCCCCTGTCTGGTCTCTTAAGTTACAGCTTCTCCCCAGTCCTGCGTGTCACATGCTTAGGTGATTTCATGGTTTCTGGGTTTCAAACATTCCTTCCAATCTCGTTTGCTTCCTTCGCCTCTCTTTTCTATATTACTAACCAATACTAACAGTTTGTTGTTTTCGTTAAAGTTACTAACCCAAACTAACATTGTGTATATAATACTAACTTACTAACGAGCACTAGGGATTGTATAGCTGCACTTACTAATTGATTAACAAGCTCTCAGCACTCGCCCTGTTCTAGTCTCCGCCTCTTGCCTGCACTTAGTCTTTGCTGCAATTCAGCAGATCCTCTGCACCTGCTCCACTCTGTCCTACCTCTCATTATCTGTGCACATTAGAACTCCCTAACCGGAGCTGTATGTTTTGTCATAGGTTGTCTCGTGTTCCCTGTCCACGTTTTGGCTTTTGCCAATTTCATGTGATTAGGTTCTCTCTCATGTTCCCTCCTTTGTAATTAGTCTCATCCTCATCACCTGATCCTAATCATAGCATGTGACTTCCCTTGAGTGTATTTAAGCTGTCTTCTCACTGCAGTTCCCTGTCAGAACGTTTCCTCTTGCTTACCTGTGCTGCTATCTTTTGCCTTGTATTCATAGTGTTAATCTTCTGACTGGACCGCCCGACTTACGATTTTTGGCTCTGCTCTTTTGTACTTTTGTCTGCATCTGTTTTGGAACCCTTTTTGCCCGACTACGAGTTTTGTGTTTGCTGCCCTGGTAACGGTTTGGATTTCGCCCTCTGGATTTTGGCTTTGCTTCTCTGACAAACCTGTGCCTGTGTACCGAACCTATTTTTGCCTGACCACGAGTACTGTGTTTGCTGCCCTGGTTTTTGATTCTGTTTCTGCCCTCCTGGATTGTGATTTTTGGATTGTGGACTCTGTACGTTTGCCTTCTGCCCTGCGGGGGTTACCCCCCTCGCTCAATAAAGCCACTTTACCAGCAATCCCGTGTTCTCGCAACTGGTTCCTGAACGATACCTCACATACAGGTTGGGAATGACAGGCAGAAACAGAGGTGAAGACCCTAGATAGGTCCTTTGGGGTGAAGGACCTTTCTTAGGGGCCTAATTCTTCCCAAGCTCCTCTGTCCTGATGCAGGTGAGAATCTCAACCCCAAACTGAGATTCAAATCAGCAACTCTCCAGTTACCAGCCAAGCGTCCTATCACAAGGCTGCCCTGCCACCTGACCAGTGGCAAACCACAAATTATCTTATTAATTGTATCAGATAAATAACATGGGATTTTTTTTTTTTTTTTTTTTTTTTGCACGACTACCCAGCTTATAACCTATGGCCTGCAGTATAATCAACAAGCTGACTTGTTTGTAGCATTGAATGATTGGGAGTAAACTCAGAAGTTGGTCTGACAAGTTTTACAAGATACCAAAGGCTAATAAATGATTCTGCCATTTAGCTGATAATTTTATCGAAAGTCATACAATTGATCAGACAAAGCAGGGGCCAAATTTAGGGCTGAATTACCCCCTTGACAAGAGCAGACATTTAGGAGGTTTAAACCAACAACGCTTAACAATGAGTGAAGATCTGCAGAGGTACCCACCCAGGATGGATGATAGCATGCATATCGTGTACCCAAAAGTTCAGGCCTGGCTTGCAGGGCATCGCATTCCAGCCGAGCGTGTTATGTTTGTTTGTTTGTTGGGTTATTTAGAGCACAAAGAAGAACACGGCCGCAGGGAAGCGCCGCACGTGTGGTGCCAAGGACATAGAAACAGATGCCAAAAACCAAACGCGGGTGAGTCAAAATCAGCTCCGCTAAACTGCTGCAGGCAAAACACAGGCCAAAAACAACTGAAATGTATTCCTGTGTCCTCTTCATCTGCAAACGAGAGGGCCGAGGTTCAAAGCAGCTCTCGTGCCCTCCTCAATGCAACCTGGTATGTTTTACCCCTCTGAAAAAGCACTGGTAACATTCCTCATACATTTTATTTTACTTTCAACAATTCAAGCGAGTAAGTTAAAATTTTATGATGCGAAGGGAGAACTTTGAATCCAGACTCTGTTAGAAATGGCGAATAATTTCTTGTCCTTAACTAGACATTGAAGGGTATTGAAAAAGACATGTCATAAGCTTAGAGTGTGATCTTCGAAGCACGAAGAAATGGTTTGCCCTTCCTAAAAGACTAATGAGAGGTCCTGGAGGGTCATGTCTTAGCTATGATAATTTTTTGGGGACAAAGTGTGCCTTCAGAGATGTCCACAATGTGCTATACATGGCATGATTAAGCTCCAGTTCACTTCAGCCTGACTGAAATGGTTGGCCGAAAGTCTTGCACCAACTTTTACAGGGAAGAAATGTTTTCAATAGAAAATCTAAAATGTTCCATAAATCTTGCCTCTGAAGTCCATATGGCAAAGTCATGCGCTGCATTTGAAGCTTTTCAAGCATGCGTTTCATAGGTATTGGCTTCACTATTTTAGCAATAAAACTTCTGTTCTCCAAAGCCCACGGATCTGTCTGGTGAATGTCTGTTGAATGAGCTGTAATGTCTATTATTGTATGCTATAAGTCTGTGAAAGATCAGAAGCCACCAGAAACAGTTTTGTTATTAAGTCCAGCCAGCCAGAAATTTAAACTGTACATGAGACCTGCTTACCATGAATGGGCCACTTGCACAGCTGTAATCGTGAGACATACTTCTTTGTGTAATGGATGATGATACACTAAATACGTCAATAAAACCATCAGAAAATCATGATTTTCCAAAATAGAAAGCCAAACAGCTGTCAGTGCTACTACAGTTTGGACGCTTAATTCACTGAAGAATTTTGTGATTGTGGTCACGTTTTCTCTGCCTCATTTTAAAATGCTAATTTCAATTTTCTGTGTACTGAAGAGAAGCAAACTGTATGCAGGACTGCAATTCTTCTCTAATGACAAGCTGTAAAATTTGCATGTCTCAGTGATCACAAGGTACCGTTAAGACAGCGTGTTAAAGGGGCACTAACACAACAAACGCACATGTGAACTTTAATAATATACAGAGATTTGCAACCTTTCAACTCATCCAATTTGAAGCAATAATATGTGACATATAAGCTAGTCATTTTTGGCAACCATATTGGAATTCCAATTCGGACCTTCTGAACAAATCCAAGTGTCCTGACTGGCAAAAAGATGTCCGCAAATTTTTGCTTTATTTGATCAAGAGGTTTTAGGGATGATTGTCAAATATTCATAAAATTTAGTAGCATATCCTAATGACAGTGGTCAAATGAAGGTCAAAATACATTTCACAGCAAAAGCCAAAGTATATGTGTTGAGTCTTGCCGAGTAGTACCTACATACCGATTTTCAGCCTGATCAATGCAGAAATACTTGACATATGGGTCAAGTAGGAATTTTAAAGATGGTCACAATGGCATCCATATTTAAAATCTGATCAGAAGCCTCAAACAAACTTTGACATACTAATGGGAAGGAACATGCATGGCAAGTTTAAGCATCTTTGGTGCGGTGGTTTAGGAGAAAAAGATTTTTAAAGATATTCCACAAAAATACAGGTGCAGCCTTAGGTAGAGGTTAAAAGAAGGTCAAAATGAAATACACATGAAAACATGTCTTGGTTTTTAGTATGCACATATCACATTTCAGATGAATTGCCACAAAAATGATTGATAAATGAGTGAAAATGGCATTTTAAAGATGGCTGCTGTTGTGGCCATATATGAAATTTGATCAGAATGCCTTGAACAAAGTTTGATGGACTCATGGCTAGGAACATGCGTGCCAAGTTTCAGCTTCATTAGTCCAGTAGTTTAGGAGAAGAAGGTTTTTAAATTCATTAATGAAATGTAGTGATGTGGCCTTACGACAGAGGTGAAATCAAGGTCGAAATGGAACGCACACCAGAACTTGTATTTGTGTTGATTTTGATACTTAGTATGTTCATATTGCATTTCAGCTAAATTGTTGCAGAAATGATTGACAAATGGGTCAAAATGACATTTTCAAGATGGCTGCCGTGACGGCCATACTTGTGAATGGATCGGAAGGCCTCGAGGTTTTGTGTCCCCATGGGTAGGTACATGTCAAGTTTCAGCTTCATCAGCCCAGTGGTTTTGGAGGAGAAGATGTTTACACTCAGAAAACACCGACAACAACAGACAAGCACGCCACGACATTAGCCCACCGGGCCTTCGGTCGAGGTGAGCCAAAAATCAAAAGATCGATATCTTGCAGTCTAGCGAAAATCGCTTGATTATAAATTTCCTCAATAATGATTTTAAGGTCTCATGAAGAAAACTAAAGTTTACAGTACCATGGACTCAACAAGTCACCAAAGAGTGATCACATCAAGTGGCGAAGACGGAATGTAACATCAGAAACTTCCCAGTAGCAAACTGTCACACATTAAACGTGTGCGTGCTTATGCACACACACACACACACATACACACGCACACACACTCACTTATGCACATGCAGACGCACACTCACAAGCATGCACACACGCACTCAAGGATTTACAAGCACATGCATACACATACACACACAGACACACACACACACACACACACAGCACGCACACAGACTTCCAGCGATGCAAAAGAAAATATTAACTTAATCAACATCTAACACGCTGACAGCATGAGTAAGTGGAATGCTTTTCGCTTGATTGATTAGCGATATGCGCCGTGACAGAACCAGCTGCACTCTCATACTGGAACTGTCAGCCTGTTCATTTCCTGTAGCTGCCCGGTGCCTGAACCGAGCCCAGCTTTACTTACAAAGATGCGCAGGTGTCTGGCGCACACCAGACCGATGGAGCCGTTCTGATCCGGACCGCAGACCACCAGCACTGTGGGCTGTTTCTTACTCATAGACCTCAGAGGAAAAGCCTGCAGAGGTGAGGGGAAAGATGGAGGAGGGAAAGAGTCAGAGATATAGTGCATTTATGAAAGGTATTGGTTTATATAACATACATGAGGAAATTACCCATTCATAGCCCTGTGATCATTAATAGCAGTCATATTAGCAGTGTAATTGCTATTTGAATTAGCATTCACTGTGAATAAGTAACATTTTCATCTTTATGTGTGCTGTTATTGTTATTTTTGTATAGCTGTTACTGAGAGTAATGCATCAGCAATATGCATTCGAAAATATGTCATGCCGATGAAAGCATTTCAAGTAAACTGAATTGACAGTGGGGGAGAGAGGGAAATGGAGAAAAAAGAGAGAGAGAATTTCTGGATGACCTGAGACCACAAGGACCCACCCATAAACAAAACATTTAATAATAAAAAACACACACAAAACACAAACAGAAATGTGAAATAAAAATGAACAAAGCAAAAAATAAGAACAGAACTCCTAAAATGAGAAACCTGGAAAAGACAAAAATATACACTTCTTGTACCATAGAGAGAGGATGAAAAGGGAGATTGAAAAAGACTGCAAGTGAGGACAGAATTCTATAAAATGACTTCATATATGCAATATAATATCACCTGTAAAAGCCAAAAAACATTAACATGTGGAGAAGTGCTTAACTCTGCCCAGGCTCACTGTGCACTGTGCCAGATTGCCTCACTGGCAGCAGAACAGGTTTCCATAGCTATGTTATTCTTACAGCTCCAGGAATCTCTGCAACGTGATAAACGTTGAAGACTAAGAAGCAGCTCTATTGCACCCATGTTCAGAAACCTGGCTAAATACAAGAATCACTTAAGCTTTGTTCAAACTTCATTTATTCACAAACGAGCTGTGATGCAAGGAATACTGATTCTGGTCCTACAACATTGAACATTTAACTTGATGTATACAGTTTAGACATAGGTACTTACGGTCTCCTTTTAGGTCTCATAAGCCAGTATGCTGTAGATTTGAACCTCTGCAATGCCGTGAGCTGACCACAGTTCTGATTCACTAAGACTAGTTTTAACATCAGCAAAACCTATCAATGAACACAATCGACTGACACGATAGGTGCAAAACACCAAAACCAATCATTGGTCAAGTTATTAGTTTTGCATGCGCTCAAAAGTTTGGCATATGTTAAAGACGCTGAAGTAAATCAGGCTCAATTACAGTGAGTCTGAGAGGGCATTTTGGGTAATGAAGTTCTCAGGCAACAGATGCACAAGTCCACCCAGCCATTCATCAGGCGCTCGAAAGGCAACTGTCTACATAACTACAAAACACATTTCACCTCTGATTAGCCCCATTGGTGCTACTGAGACGCCATGTGACCTATGGGGATGGAAATTGTCAATAGCTGGCAGGAGCTTCAGAGGTACAGCACACACGTGGGTGAAGGTGGAATCATGGTAACTGGGTAACTACAATTATCACAGCGAAATCTGGATGCAAACGCAGGGCCAGAACACTGAATGAAAAAAATTAAGAGCTCTGCCATCTGTTCCCGCGTCTCTTTGAGCATCAGTGCATAAACCGTGGCAAATTTGTTTGGCCTGATTTTAGTTCGCACTTGCCTCTGTCCAATCATTTCTGTATTTAACTTTTAAAATAATTTTAAACGTGTTGCTTGTTTCGCCGTGTATGACCTGGTGCACAGGGATGCACGGCTAAATTCCCAGGGGGATACATGTTCGTGGACATCTTCTGTTAGCCACAGGAAATAAAATATGCATGGGTTCTTCACCAGTTCCAAAGCACATATAAAAAAGCATACATCCTCCATGGCGCACAAAAATGTTTTCAACGGTCCAACTGCAAAGCCTGTCACATTCTGGAGGCCATATTGACAAGGTGCTGGCTGCAGTTGCTTTCCAACTGGCAGTGAGAAGGGGAGTGGAGGCCTGCCCACTTAACAGGACACCACCCTCTTCGGGGTGCCAGTGGGGCGGGGCTATTACAGCTTATTTTGTACAGTTTCCAGACCTATCCAGTGCACATTATCATTTACATTTGAAAAATGACTGTCACTATAGTGCAATGAATGGTGAAAGCTTTAGCTTTTTGTTTTAAGTGTTCAGTGAATGCAGATGGCATCATATTAGTCACACTATGCCGAGCATGGTATATTTGTGTTGTCCAGCTCTTGAAACTTCTTGAAACTCAATATTGCCGCCATTTCTAAACCAATGTATTAGTCTATAGCACTTCAAAGACTCAACACTGGTGAGACTGCTCAACATTCCAACTCTCTCAAAGGGAATATAATTCAGTCTCAAGTACCTATTGCTCTGTATTTTGGATCTCAAATTTGGGGGCTACATCCTTGCAGATTTTGCACTTTTTGAAGACATGATACATTGTCAAAATGCTAATGTGTCCTATTTGGAACCGTGTACTGTATTTTGATTCACGCTGTCAGTTGTGCTTGCACCTGTGGCAGAAGCGAGTGATAATCCACCCAGGTGCAAGAATTATTTCTGGCCCCCCCAGCCCACTCATTCACAAGTACGTACCTGATTTAATCCTGTCTATTTGCGCATACTAATGCACCCACTGACGGCAGTATTGGCAGAATATCATGGTATCACATCAGTTTGTGTATATGGAAAAGACACAATGTGCGTAACATCTTTGATTCCGTGTCTCTGTAAGATAAATATCCCAATGTAAAATAGCTTCCCAAAATCGTTCACTACAGACCAGCAGGCCCGCCATCTAACAAAAAAGAATACAAGTTAATAACTGTTGCTAATGTCATAATGATAATGTTGTATGTAAAAAGATTAGTTGTTTAGCATCCCACACATTTCAATTTACAGGGATAAGCGAGAGGATTTTTATGTATTTATTTATTTTTTTATTTATTGTAAATTAGAGTTTGAGATCCAAATGGAACAACAATTCCAAATCACAAATACATGTGTTAACATAAAGGATAAAATCTGCCAAACCCATAATTGACACAGTGATTGAAAGGAAAAGATTGTCTGCTGCATGGACAGGGATTTGAGCATTTTTCTCACCACCTTTTTAGCACAATTTTAATGGATTTTTTTCAAAATAAAAGCAGGCAGGAGGGTTTTTTGGGGTGAGAGGGTTTTTCTGGGATGGTGGGGATGGAAACCAACTAATTTTTTTTTTTAAATGGCCATATTAACGTTTATTATGAACATTGACAATGTCAAACAATTAATAAATCATTCCTCAATTTATCATTTGATCACACAATAATATGTTGTGTTATTAGCCAATGTTTTCATTATTATAATTTTTGCTAGGTAGCTATCCAACTGATGATCTAGCTATGGCCAGCCACACAATAATAGCTATACAAATCACAGACCTAAGAAATGCTCATAGCTAACGTTACCTAGTCGGTTTCTGGGTAGCCTGACATGCCACATAATATCTACATAAACAACTTTTTAAACAGAATTTTTCAAAGAAGAATTCAGATTTGGCATTTTCAGACCCATGCCAATTTACTCAGAAATTTTCTTCAATCTTTGTATGCATTTTTGTTCATCTAAAATCTCAAAGTTAGCATCCACTTGTGCTTCGTACGAAAGCTTTGTGCTCGGAACCTACTACACGCAGTTAGCTAACTGTCTTAAGTAGGCCAAGTGGTCGAGCAGGGAATACTAAACCAGCAGCATCTTAAAAAATTAAATCCGAAGCCAGGGTGAAAGCTGGCTAGAAATTGGACTCTGCAGCTGGTTAAGTAGCCCAAAGTCTAGCACCGTGGCTAGGTAACACTTAGTAGATGTCAGCTTATCAAAAGAAGCTTACCATCTGTTCGCCTTCGGCTGTATACTATTGCTGCACATCACGGGAGAAGACAAAAAATAAGAACCCAATTTAGGCAGTTTTACCCTTGCCTCTTCCTCTGTTATCTTTTTTTCTCCCATTATCGTGTTTGTACTTTGATGCCTGCATTTTCAGTTAGGTTGCTAAGAAAGGCTAGCTAACCAAAATCGCTTACTTTGATATTTGGCTGGTGACAATATTTTGCATAAATCTCCACAACAGGTTAACATGAGGATATTTTCAAAAATATTAGTAGAAAATACGCAATGTAACCAATGTCAATTTCAATTAAAAAAAAATTCATTTCCAAGGTCTAAAGTAGGTCCTATTGACATGAGCACTAAACATAGACCAAAGAAAAACTTTACAATGTTTGTCACCATGAAGCAGATTTGATTGACTTTGGCACTGTCAAAAATGTGAGAAATACTTCAGCATAACTGCAAATCCTATGATCATAACAATGCCACCACTGAATATATAAGCTTTGGTACTTTACATTATGTCATCATAAGTTTTTCAATAGCCTCATGTTTACTTGTCAACAGGCCCCCACATGCAGGCCCAGGTGCAACTGCAGCCCTTGCACCCCTGGTATTTCTCCAGAATCTCCACTGCTTTGTACACTTGTACACTGTGTCAATATGTAGCTCACTATTTAAACTAGTGTTGTTAATTAATAGATCCAGCAAGACAGTGTAATTACAGTTTATGAAACGTGGCTGATGTTGGTAATGTTGGTGATGGGGCTGATCATTTTAATTTCCAGGTTTTTGAGGGAATTTTTTTTTAGTGGTTGACTGAACTCTCATACTAGTACCCAGAGATGAAAGGAGAAGCAGGGAACAATATGGCGGTGCATTAGGTAGCACTGTTGATCACGGGTTTGAATCCAACCTAGGTCTTTTAGCGTGGAGTTTGCGCATTCCCCCAGTGTTTGCATGGGAGAACTCCCTCTTTCTCCCTCAGTTCAAAGACATGCTCGTCAGGCAAATCAAGGACATCAAATTGACCATTGGTGTGAGTGTGCAAGTGAATGACATATGAATGAGTATGGACTGGTGAATGTTCTAGAGTGTACTCCAACCTCTTTCCCACTGAATGCTGACATAAGCTCCAGCTTCCCAATCACCTTGACCAGGAATACATGGGTTGGAAAATAGATGGACAGAGGGAGTTGTGGGACTCTGCTGGAAGAATACTGTGTCACATCCAGCCATCCGCAGTGACACATCTACGTACTAGCTAATTCCCAGCCACCCATCCTGTCACACACAGTCAGAGTTGGCACAAGGATTTTGGCAGCCAGGATGGCAGTTGTTGTGGGCAATTACAGACCAGGGAACTATTACAAGGACAACAGCATCAAAGAACCCACTTGCAATACTGCACAATTACAACATCTTCCCAAAAAATGTAAATGTAAAATTTGAATCGAGTGGCCGGCTAATGGTTATGGAATTACATTACTGATCTAGGGGCTTCAGCTGGACCTTTGCACAGTCAGCTATGTGCATAGTGGACCTTGGCTTAGTCATAACAAACTGTTCATACATTCTGAACATTAAGGAAATTAGTTTACCTGGAGTACATTGTTGGTGTGCTGAACTTCATAAGATAAGTTTTTGTTAGTTTTGTGTTTTCATGCATAGCGTGAGAAAGATAGAAAAGTAAAGACAAACTTATCTAAACTTGCAATAAAAAGGTACCTGCAAATCATCAATATTAGCATGGACCAACAAAAAGTTAAATACAGTGAGGGGGAGAAAATGACAGAGAGAGATTGATGAGGATTGAGAGATGCAGATAAATACAAAAGATGGGGGACACAAAAAGCATTAGCAATTAGCGGTTTGTCTGGCTGTCTCTCACACCAGCTTTAAGGCCCACACAACCTGTCAAAGGAAAACTGGCTCTCAATCACTGCCAGCTGCCTAATCCATGACGGGAGCCGCCAGGAATTCTCGGCAGTGGCATCCCCATCTTTTTTTGAAAGCCCAAAGCCATCAAAATAAACTCTGACAGGATCGGAAAAAATACCAGCGCCCGCGCTGCAGTACGTAAGCTTTAAATAAGACATTTTCCATCGTATGTCACTATGTCCTAAGCTAGGCTAGGCCAACTGCCATAGCCTTCAAGACTAACACATCCCCCGCTAGTCCATCTTACCCTGCCTCCAATTGTTCAGGGATAGCATGCTACCAAAGATACCGTTTCAGATGTCATTACTAAAACCGTACCCTGGGGGGGGGGGTTCAGATGTTTCTAATGGCCCTGATGGACAGGTTCCATGACAACATCTCAATGTGTCAAATTTTCTGTGGTGGCCGTATTCACTCTCTGTTTAAATACAGTTTGTGCAATTTATGCTTATGTTGCCTGTTTAAAAGATCACCTAGAGGCTAGTCGACATGAACAGGAATATGGTGAGAGTGGAAAAAATGGGTGAAACGCAAAGTTAACAGGAAAGCAGATGGATGGCTTAGATTCAATAAATATGCGCTATATGCAGCCATGGATGGTGCCACCTGTCACAGTCCCTTTGTGTGATTTTATGGGGCCAAAAATCCTGAGAGAAAGCCTTGCTTCTGACACTACTCTACACACACTAACTTCACCAACTCACAACTTGGGTTAAAGTTTTCCTGGATGTATAGAGTTTTAATGGAGCACTGAAACACAAAAGCTATGAAAAATCTTTCTAGGTTTTTACATTACACTTTAGTGACATTTCATTGTGCTGAAGACTCAAGCAGTCAGGTTCAGTTCTAGAGTCAGACAATGCTGACAGTGGAAGGCTAATTATAGAACTGGAAGTGGTTATGGTAATGATGCCAACAGTGGCAGGTATGGCAATTATACAAAAGCAGTGAAGAAAACACTGATGGCTTTTGGTGTGAGAATCCTCTCATTAATTGTTCCCTTCAGGGGCACACACCAGCAGTAGACACGGTGACCTCAGTTGACAGTTTTATTCTGAAAAAAGATAGTAATTATATAAGCCCTTTTTAAAACACTATCATCTGAGTAATGTGTTCATATGAGATAAAATCTGACAATAGTAGCTTGATTGAACAGACAAACACATTTTTTATGGCCCCATTCAATGTTATGCGTGCTTGGCGCTATCAAACACTGATGTTTCGGGCTATTGCACACATTGGCCCTCATTTATCAAACTGGCGTAGGATCTGGTGTAGATTCTGGTGTAAATATCAGCGTTCGCCAGGTGTCACGTCTGATTTACTAAAAGTGTGTACGTCGCTGATTTCGGTATAGAACTGGCGTGGCGTTGATAAATCTGGCGGCTGAAACCATCGTAATTTACATGACACGCCCCTATAAATTCATGCTCCGGGAGGCATAGTCCTGCCCACTTTACGACATGGACTCTCGAAAGACGGCAAAGAAGAAAGAACTTCACTGGGGAGGAAATATAAATTATCACGTCCGAGGTGGAGAAAAGCAAAATAATTTTATTTGGAAGCCTTAAGAGTGGCAGAAAGGGAGCCCTGAAGGCTGCAGTTTGGAAAACTATTGCTGCTGCGGTAAACACCGTTGGTAAAAACCGGAGTGCAGCAGACGTTTGATTTAATTCATGAATAAATTATTTAAGTGCGTCCAAGCACAAAAATTGATCGAAATTCGTGTTAGATGCACTTTCAAGTGTGGCCAAGATGCACATTTTTCCATCGCCCACACTTATTTTAAGTGTGTCCAAAACTAAAAAAAATTTCTTGGCCAAACTTATTTTAAGCGGTACTTTCTATAAACGGCACTGGAATGGTCATCAACTGGCGCACTTGCAAGTGTAGCCAAGAAAAAAATTCAGTATTGGCCACGCGTGTAAGTCCGAATAACATCGGCTTTAATAAATTCAATTTATAGATCCATGATATTCCATGTTATATAGCCTACATAATTGACAATCCAAATGCTTTACATGTAGGTTAAAAAAAAGTGGTCTGATTTTAAGATCGCCACCAAAAAACAGGGTTGCGGCGCTCAGGCGCAGCAGCGCACGGACCGATGGAGGCCAACCAGACTCGAACCTCCAGCTGTCACCATTCGAGGAGCGCATAAGTGGCAGCAGGGCTCCCCCCCCCCTCATCATGGGAATACGAGGCGGTGGGGACACGGATGAGTCCCCACCGCCTCGATCTGAGCTGCATGAGGGTAATTGTTAAAATACAGTCTGCAGAGATCACTCTTCATTTTACTTTTATTAGCAGCTATTACTCCATGACATTTATAGGGTGCCACACAAAACGAGCAGCTTTCGTCGTCACTTTCCTGGAGGAGATCTTCTCTGTGCTGAAAGTTCATCTCACGTTGGACAGAAGCTTATTCCTCCAACAATAGAAAATCTGCCATTGTCAAAATGTGATCACGGTCAAAGTGTCCGTAGGCCTATACACTGAGCAACAAAAGAAACGCAAGTTAGCTTAGTTAGTTAATGTACTCTTATGGTTACTCAGTCAAAGTGACCGCAAAATAAAGAAAAGTTTGATGAAACGAGTGTAAATGTGCATGCTCTAGCAATAAATTTGATTTTCTAGAATAATTACGCGCAAACTTATTTTCCAGTCTGCCTTTAATTAACTTGCGTTTCTTTTGTTGTTCAGTATATATCTGACTGGATGAGATATCACACTGCATAGCCTATCTGCCAAGCCACGCATTGCGCTTAATCAAATTGATAGTAGCCTAACTGTCAGCCGTCTGGCCTGACAAGCAGGTTGTCTCAAAATATAAGTTTAATTAATTTCTCAACACTTAATTTCTCATGTCTTATTTATTTATTTATTTATTTATTCATTCATTCATTTATGAATTTAGCCTATTTATCTGTTGAGCCAATTTATTCATTTTACTAATAAGAGCAACAACAGCATGACGTCCGCATCACTGCATATGGTTTATTACTCATTTTGACAGCTGCACTCGTTCCTGCATGTTGTTCGCTGGTTTCAAATCTGCGTACCCCTGGTCAGACCTGGTGTGAGATTTTTGCAGACCGTTTGCTCACGTTCAGATTGATAAATGCCGATCTTTGCGGGAGATTTGGCGTAGCTACGCCCATTTTTTTTGGTGTACGCACGTTTGATAAATGAGGGCCATTGTGAATAGCTTTCTTTTTTCTTTCTAAGAAAATGTCCAATTCCAGCACCAGACGTACTTCTACAATTCAATATGAAGGTTACAATTCCCCTGGCAGAAAATAGGCTAAGTCAGAGAAAATGCACTGGTGCTTTTTGAAAAGACACTTTCATCCAGCGTGAGAGGGACAAGCTGCTTTCACACCGGATGCGAAACAAATTTGTTGCAGGACAGATTACATTCAAAGTCAATGCAAAGACGTGAATACACGCGTCGCGTGTATTCGCGTCTTTGCATTGACTTTAAATGTAATTTGTCGTGCGAAAAATTCATTTCGCGTCCAGTGTGAAAGCGGCTATACTCTTTACTGACAACCACCAACTGCATAAGGATCAGACTAAGGGTTTTTTCTTCTTCTTCTTTTGGGTGGCGCGACAATACACAGCTGAACTGTTTAGCCAACCACAGCAATCTGCTAACTGTGATTTGAAAGGAAGCAGCCATGGCACAAGATTCCTCCGACTTTGGCTTCTATTGCACTATGCAGTCGCACCACCAATCACAACACTGGCAGTGCCATCAGAGGATAACACGGAGAACATGAGCCTGGCAAAGCATAAATTACAAATTTTAATTGGCTTAGTCCGTATTATGCCAGGCAAAACTGAGCAAATTGTTGCCTCGTCCATGCAGACCTCCTGCCACAGCCGGTGGTGGGGTGGCTGGAATTCGAACACCTGACCGCAGGGCTCCAAGATAAACGTCTTAGCTGCGAGGCCCCGATTTCTTTCTAAAAGCGGTTGTATGGCGCATATTCAATAAAGCCTCTCAAATGCATGAGCACTGATGTCAGTTCAGTTTCACTGGCCCACGTCTTCATCCCACATCCGTGATGAAAGGAAAAGTCAAAACTGGCCCTAGATCAGTGGTTTTTACTCTGAGAGGCTTTTTGAATAGGGGCCCATATTGTCTAAACTCTGCTTTGAGTCTCATTCTGTCAGTCTGGAATCTCCAACCTCTCTGAGCACCAAATTACAAAACCCTGTCTGGATTCCCAGGTCTAAACAGCTTCCCAGGTTAAAATGCTTAATTTGAGCTGAATGACCCTAATTAATGAAAACAGGGAGTCAGGACCATAAGCACAATGAGATCATGTCCAAGGTATGTTTTTTACGAGGTCATTTCCATTTCACGTTCACTTCCTTGTTTACTTTCTCATGCATCGAGAACATAAATAGCACATCATTTATGGCGATAATGAATGTTCTTTTCCATTATCTCAATAATGCTGGAAGCAAATGAAGAGCATTTTTCTCTCTACAATGCAGGCCCTATTAAATGACTAAATGAGGGGGGGGGGGCAGCATTACCAGCCTAACCCTATCTCACTCCTACCAAGCCCAGTCTCTTGAACTCTTTGTTTCTTTTAAAGTTCTGGTTACAGCCCTGTGGTGAACATAGGCCTGTCTAAGGCAAAATGGTCCCTTTTATAGATTTCTCCAGCCTTTGATAAATAGGAAAAAAGAAAATGACACAGAGCATTGCCCAGCCAGTGTACAGTAGCCTCTATCACATTCCGACGGTTTCCACTGCTATATCCGCGCCTCTCTGAAGGAATGTTAATTTTTCCACTCCTTGCCTAAGATCCCAGCAGGCGGCTCTGGTCCCATCCAGACACTGTAGAGCAATTGCAGTGTTTACCCAGTGCAGCATCCTGCCGCTAATGAGGTCCCCACAGACATGGCTCCCAGTTGGCTGTGCTAATTAGTGCATTACGTGTTTCCATTCAGCCGCTACCTCTGACCACACCCCCCGTAGCACGGGGGGGGAAAAGGGTACTGATTACCCGGGCCCACAGTGGGAGGGGGGCCCTTGAGAAGCCTGGAATGAAAAGTGTAATTTTTTTATTAATATAATTTTTTTTTAGTAATTAATGTCATTATTGAATCAAAAGCAACTAAATGGATTGGTCAAAAGATTAAAGTTGGTCTCAAATAGAGTAAAATAAAATACCAGGGGCCTCTGCTTCCCCCATTCTAAAATGTACAAATGGTATAGTCCACCCCTTGCGCTGTGCGGGAGAACAAGCCTAGAGGAGAGGAGAAAGTTGACTAAACAGGAAGTGTGATACCGCCTAAAGTTCATGGCTTCCAACCTCTTCAAGCTTGGAGGTCGCTGGAGCCAACGAGATATTTAAACTAGAGGCGCTACGTTGGTCGTTCCAATGTGTGCAGAGCTGGCCGCCACCTCATGACGGGCGTGCCTGCCGCTTGAACCCATGTAAACAAATACGCTCTGGTTAATATTTCGGTAAATATCTATAATAATCATTCAGCAGCGTTTTGATTGCCGGCCTTTTTCTGACCGATAACTAGAGAAGAGGTAGCTTGAAGAGCCATTTCTGTCTATTATCGCCCATTGCGTTTACCAAAAGCGTTGTTGCTAATTAAGTTAGCAGCTTACATAGTAGGTCCATTCATTGTCAATGGTTCCTACGACGTAAGTGAGCATCTGTGATTTCGGGAAACGGACCCCTGAGCGATTGATATTTTTCCATAGGAAATGTTTGAAAATATGGTGGTAAGTTACACACCCAAGCCAACTTAAAACCCCTTCGGTAGTCGGTACGGTAATATTATGACTGATCTCGTTCTGTCAGGCCGGGTCTATTTCTCTAGCAGTACGATCAAGGACGGACACTTGTTAACTAGTAAGATAAATTAGCATCGCAAATGCCGGGAATCTTGATAACAAGTGTCTTATTGTGACCGCAACCAAGTCGTGAAACTAGTTTATTAGTTTAGAGAGAGAAAAAAAACGCTGGTTTGTAATTGAATCTGACACGTAGGCCTATCTATTAAAAAGAAAAACAATAATCGGTTTGTGATTGGATCAGACACGTATCCATGACTCTTTTTTTTGATAGAAGCTGCATGGTGCAGACCCGGACACTGACATTACGATGGATGAGGAACAAGTAAACATCTATTCGCATCTAGTGACAGCGGCTGCTGATTTCAACGGGTTTTCGGACGTGCCTCACTCTTAAGTCGGGAGTGATTCAAAGTACTGCGGTATTATCGCTTGTTAGGACTGTATGGCCCTCAGTGCAAATCAAAATTTCTGGAAGGCATGAATCCACTTTGCTGCACCTTTCTGTGATGGACGCCCGTCACAAGATGCCGGCCAGACTTGCACCTTGAAATCGTAACATAGCGCCTCTAGTTTAGCTCGTTGGCTGGAGCAGTGTGCGAAATACGGGGGGTCCGAACCCCCCAATTAACCCATGAGACCCTCTGAAAGCCTCAAAAGGAAAATTTGAAGGGGTCTCAAATTTTGGCTTAAGAAATAAAAAAGAAAATATTTTATTGTCACTAATGATCACTAAAATGTCTTTAAGCACACCATGTCCAGTATACAGAATTCAAAACATTTATTCACAAATATGTGTTATTTTTTGCCAAGCGGAGCCAGCCAGTCCTGTGCACGTATGCAAATTAGCCATGCGCGCCAAACAGAAGAAAGACATAACGTTGAGAGGTTGACACAAAAATGGCGAGCAAGCGAAAACTAAACCAGAGTGTATCACTCGTACGCTTTGGGTTCACATCCAAAAGTGTGGCACTCAGAGATGAGGAGGCACCGAAAGTCGATGCTGGGGCAGCTAGCACAGTGGGCCCACTCTCGCTACCAAAACGGAGGATCCTCTGATTCCTTTCCCACCCAGTGACCCTGAAGCCGAGTGCTCCTCTGACACAGTAGGTGCTGAGGTATCGTTAGTTGCTACAGCTGCTAGCACAAGCGACTTGACGGCTGGTTGGACAGTGAAGCAAGTGAGCGACTGCACGAATAAATGAGTGTGTGCGACTGTGCGTGTGTCCTTTTCGGCTTCGGCATACTGCATGGTTATGTAGGCCTTGTGATTGGTTGTGGTCTCAGTGAAGCAGCCTAGCCTTGGAGTTGGAGAAGTTGGGGTGATTGCGTGCGTGTATCTGTGCGTGAGAGAGCGAGAGAGCACCTGCTGTGGTGATGTTTGGCTTGTTGTTAGTAGGCTGTCTTGTCAGCATCCGCCGTGGTGCTTTTTTCAATTTGAGAGATTGCCTGTTTGCACAGTTTGGCGAATGTGCTTTGTTTATGTGTTCAATGATGTATCTGTCTGATCATATTTTTTGTAGATGGATGGTTAAATAATGTCACACGATCGGTGATACTGCAGGCTATCATTTGCAAGTGCACTGATTGCGTGCCAGTCTCCGATAGGCTATACCTGGCATTTATTCAGGTGATGGCTCCTGTAAGTGCGCCAGATTGGTGCCAGTTATTGTTGCGTCTGCATTGTAATGCACAACTTTGCCTCTCCTTGTTATTAAAACAACGTGCATCCAAACAACTTTAGCCAATGCAACCTCCTATGTCAGTGTTGCTTTACGAATACTATAGCATTTCGCTGGATTATCAAAAATTGTTAAGTGTGTGTGTGTGTTGAATACTTTTTACTTTCACTTGAATAGATTTATAGACCAGTAGTTTTGCTTAAGTTAATTTTAACCAGAGTAACTGTACTTCTACTTGAGAACAATAGTTGTGTACTTTTTTCACCTATGAATAAAACCCAGCAGTTGGAATCTTGTTCAAACTTGAAAGAACCTGGTGTGTTGTGATTTTATAAAGTGCAACCGTGTAAGGTACATAAAGAACCACAAGTGGTAAAGTCAAGAAATATATATGCAGTGTTATAAGAATTTCCGAATGTGGGGTTAGATGCTTAAATGGTAGATATATCCTCCTTTGAGAATATGCTAATAAATACGAAGTAATGTTAAGGAAATAAACTATTGCTTTTAATACGAGGAAATTAAGAGTTAAAAAAAAACATAAAAATGCATAGATATTTGTAAAAAAAAAAAAAAAAATACTTGTTTGGCTGGCCAGCTGGGGGGGGGCTGTGTAATTTTCTTTCTGGGGGCCCAAAATCCCTAGCTACGCCCCTGGGTGGTTTCTATTTATACTTATAAGCTGCTCTCCTACTCTGCCTTCACAGCAAAACATGCCTTTGCCTGCTACTTCACTGCACTGTTCTCTGCTGCTGCATTACACTTGCCTGCTGCTAGTTAACATCCAATCTCCGCACAAACATCCACCTGCAGTGTATATTCTGACACTTCCTGCTCTTGTCCTCAAGCGCAGTAGCTTGCAAAGTGTGTTGAGGTCAAAGCTTAGATGCCAAACTATCATTGTATCTATTTGTTCCTACCGCATTTAACTGTTTTCATGTCAGTTAGCTGAGAGAAAATAAATAATGCAAACCAATTTGTTCTGTAAACAAAACTTGCATGCCATGTGAAGGGCACAGCAAAGCAATTTTTTCCCCATATGCTGGTTCAAAACCAACTTGCAGTTTAAGAATGCTTCATAAGCCACAGACCAGCTCACAATAGACCGCTCTGGTGGGCATTTCATAATGCAGCACCCTGTTTCACAAAGCATGATTATGGAGTTAGCTGAATAACTGCTCTCCATAAAACCAAAAACCCTACCAAATCAGGAACATGAAATCAGTTAAAAAGAGACATTCATGGTTCGATACAGTGCTGTTATCTGGATAACTCAATAATCCTGCTTCCCCCAGACTGACTGTATGAGTCAGTACTGGAGAACAATTTAAGAGCTCAGACTTCACGTGTTGAGGGTGACATAATGTTTCACTTTGCCAAACCGGATTCATTCCACCAATGAGCCATCTCGTTCCACCAATTCAGCATCATTACCGAATTCTGTAGAAGTCGGCTGCCGACTTTACAATTGATGCCCCAGAGCTGCTGTTTTGTTAATTCTTTTTGCAACAGCTGGCCAAGACCCTCACATGTGCTTTGTGTCTCTGTTAATGCTATCGATAAACGAAAGGGAATGGAATGGTAGGACAAAAATTGAGGAGCTGAGGAAGCTAAAGAAAGAGGCTCAAGATGGAGAGATAAACTCACCGTGGCTTAGCGTTGATAGCAAGGGCGGTCAATTCCAGTCCTGAAGGGCTGGTATCAATGCAGATTTTTATTTCTGTCAATTATAATGGCTAACTGAGCCAAGTGGCCAAGGCTGGTTCACTTCTGGGATTAGATCACAGCATAGTGTTTCTTGTAGAGACATAAGAACAGTGTTTGGCTTTTACTCATGAACAAGGGCGTAGGTTTGTATATGGAAGATAGGGACATGTCCCTACCAATATTTTGGGAAGCCAGATTGTGTCCCTACCAATATTTCAGTGAACTCATTCTTATCATCTTTCCAGATAAGGCATATTAGACCCAGTTGTGGAGGATATGTCTCCAAGACAACCTATTCATGCATTCTAGCATTTGATTAGTTGAAAGGGCGGGGCTATCTAAAGGCTAAAAGTCAAGAGTAAACTGAACACTCTATTCAGGTCATGAATATTCATTTTTGTCCAAAGCGGGGCTGGAGACATGCAACTGGATTGCCAGTTTTGATTACATGTGCTTGCAATGGCTTACCCGTAGAAGAGAACCGTAATTTGGCATTTGTTCCAGATTTTTCTTCATCGCATAACTATAGCACTTTTCCCATGGCCCAACTCATGACATACATTGATATTACCTTAGGTACGTATCACTTTTGTGGTAATTTCATTGTCTGAGAGCGTGAGGAAAAAAAAGTCACTCCATGTTAAGTCGTGCTGCTAATATTTCGCCAAACTGAATGCCAAGTGTAATGTTGGTTGAATAAGTGATTTAACTAGTCAGAAACAGATAGTTACTTACAGTGAAAACTTGCTAGCTACCTTAAGTTAGTTTTTACCAGAAAATAATGTCAACGAATGTTAATTAAAAACCTGGTTTCTGTCACATGTTGGTTAGTAATCAGGTTGCTAGCAGTAGTAAATATAAGGCAGGTGGATTTGTCAAATTATGAGGTGAATTTCAGTGGAGAAATCCCGCGAAGGTGCCATTATTAATTAATTATTGTATAGGCAGGAACCACAGCAGCAAGTTAGAGAAACAGGGCAAGCTATTGAGGATACAGGTGTATCAGGGCTTCAGGTGGGGTCATAATTATGACTTGTTCTGTGGAATTATAGGGAAAGCATTAAAGTTAGTCTCATGATGTTCAGCAAATATAACCTTTGAAAGTCAAAATGTCCCAACCAACTTTGGCTCAGTGGGGGAAATGAAAGAAACACGTAATTGTTAATTTAACATGATCCAGTCCGATTAATGCTCGGTTTGTGGCTTGTCCAATTCATAGTCGGTGGTCCGTTTTGAAGTGTTTACCGCAGCTGCAATTGCCTTACCGCATATTAAGATGCTTAATAGAGAGGATTGAGAGCTGGCTTGCTAACGTAGTTATATATCCACTCACTTGGTATCAATGTCCAGGTTACTAGATCTGAGCAGGTTTCATGAGTGCGCTGAGATGGTTTGCAGCGTCAGTTAAGGTTGTGGCAAGTTTATGTATGTGGCATCTTTGTATGAAAATTTTGGAGGCACCTTGCGTAGCATCATTAAAAAAACGGAGAAACACTCATTCGGATAATCTCTGTGTACAGTAAAGGCAGTATCTGCACTCAGGTTTACAAAAATTTTCCATACCAAAAATTCCAAAATTTTCACAGACGTGTCCCTACCAATTCTCACATTAAGCTACGCCTTTGCTCATGAACCTATCAATAAACCTGGCTAAAATTTGAGATGGAACAGAACAGGGATCCTCAAATATAGCGCTCAAATCCAAAGCTTGCCCTGCCTTTTCTTTCCTCCCAAGCATTTTACTGGACAGTTAGTACTGCCGATTGGCCAGGCCATTGGCATGCCAGACTGCTAAGCGTACGGTGGGTGGAAAATTAGTGAGTCGCCACCCTCAAGGGCCCTGATTTATGTGGAAGTGGCATGGGCATTTTAGCTAATAGTGCAGTTAAGGTCAAAAATTGGCAAGAAATGCAAAAACTAATAGGGCTTTCATTGCCAGCCACTAGCTAATATAAAAAGCATCCAGAACTCTTGCCAGTAGCAGAGGAGCACACACGTCTAGCCAATAGAAAATGAGCACAGACCTTGGGCCAATTAGAACAGAGCACAGATCTTGGGCCAATAGGAAAACTGTGCAGACGTTGAGCCAATAGGAAAACAGCAGAGACCTTAGGTCAATGAAAAAACAGCCTAGGCCTCAGCCAATAGGGAAGAGCACGTACCTTGGCGACGGCGAGGGCACAAGCGTGACCCCAGATCTCGATGAGCTGCTGCTGGCCGAAGCGGTAATCCTTCAGAAGCTCGGACTCAATGGCTGCCACGTCTGCTTTACTGCGGGCAGAAGATGGAGGTTACAAAGGAATGTGTGAGGAATATGTCTGCCTGTCGGTGCATTTCATCAAAGGTTTACACTGGAATCAATGCTTTATTTCTCTGTAAAGTCACTCAAGGTTCACTATCCGCCTCTAACAACTGAGCCTCCCTCACTATATGAGGAGTTCAAGGTTAAACAGAAGTGAACTGAAAGTGAATATGAGGGTAGCATAGCCTGCTAAGGTAACATTTCTCAGCTGGCTTTCTCGAACACTCAGGCACGCCATCTGTAAAATTCCTTTTCAAAAATGCAATTTCACTGAATAAAGAAAAAACTTCAATGAGCAAAGCCCATTCACAAAAGCTGAAATAAGCGTCATTAAAATGCAGATTGCTTCATCAAAACCCCAAAAGAATATTCAGGCCTACTCTTGATGAGCCTCATTAATTTCATGCCACACAATCAATACGCCGCTCGTTCTTGAGAGTGGATCCCGATGAGATTTTGTACTTTTGGCCACAGACAGAACAAGATTGGAAAAGGCTGTGGGTTCATTCCGATACTTAAAAGACGGATTCTCCAATCTTCCACTCATCTCCTACTCCTATCAGGAAGTCAGACAGGAGCAGAAAAAGAAAATCAATTTTTTTTATGCCCAGTGACAACAGTTTTACGATGGTATTAAAATGAGGTCCGTCTGTGTGTCCGCCAGTGCACCCATCCGATACTCCTCATAAAGCTCAGGTTAGATCGCTTTCTAATTTACAGGGTTTATGCACTACATGTTTTCTTTTTTTTAATGAATTTCATATCTGTGACTTAAATAATTGTAAATAGTTCAGGCAGGAAACTCGAGTAGAGCTATATCAGTTGATAGCAGCCTGGTAAGCTACCAGCCACGTCAGCATCAGCACGCACACAACAGTTGGAGGATACACATCACATGAGGTAATACAGCGGTCCATTTAAAAGACGCAAGCTCACTCACTTCTGCTGTTGTTTGCAATGACTTTTCATGCTATGCAACACGCTTTTTTGGTTTTTGCTTGCCTCCTCCACCCCAGCCTCCAGCTGTTTGGTTCTGCTCAAATCAGGGGGATTTTGATTTATGTTCATGACTCGCTATGTTTGTATGTTTGCTGTGCCTAGGTAGGGCATTCCTCCAGAGCAGAACCGCCGCCAAATACAATGTAATGCTTATACCCATGAATAAATTGTTCTATTTTATTGAAGCGTGAGTTTTCCTGACTGAATTTGCATAATTCATGCGCATTTTTGTTGGTTCTGAGAAAACTCATACTGTAAATGGTTCTTCACTGGCATGACAAGGCCTCATTGCGGGGTATATAGTTGACTGTCCACAGAGATGTCTGTTTTAAAGGGAAAGTTCTCCCCAAAATCAAAACAACATATTTATCCTCTTACTTGTAGTGCAATTTATCCATCTACAGTGTTTTGGTGTGAGTTGCCAGGTTTTAGAGATATTGACCATAAAAATGTCTTTCTTCTCTTCAATATAAAGGGACAAAACCGTGGGTGTAGCTCAGAGAGAAAATAGTTTGGTAAAAGGTTCAGTAGAAAGAAAGTGGTTCCTATTTTATACTGCTCATAATGCAGTCAGTGGATTATCTTGAGTAACCAGACCATGATTTCTGGAAAGAGACATTGCCTTTGAATTTTTCAATTTTTTGTTTATTTTTTTGGTGCTTTGAGCCCCACAAGGGAAATACAATGTAGTTGTATTTGATAGAAGACAGAAATTTCAACGGTTGATATATCCAAAACATAACTACTCACACCATAATACTTGAGATGGGTAAGTGGCACTACATGTGGGAGGAAAAAAAGTGTATGTTTGATTTTGGGATGAACAGTCCCTTTAAGGCTCTGTTTCAGTGTATCGCTAGGCCCCATCTTCTAGCATAGCATCTAGGTCTGGCCAGTGCAGACTGTGGCTGATAGGCTAAAGGAGCAGCATACAGTTGGCTCTGGCATCTCCCAAGGATTGGAGGGCTTCAGCTGGTATGGTATGACCGTGCCTTCTAACTCACTAGTAGCCCCTGCTGGTCATTCAGGCATTTGCAAGTCTGTCGGCTACACGTGATCCAGCAGCTGTTGAGCTACAGAGGGAAGCTCAAGCATTAACAGGGCGCCCAAAGGAAGCCTCTGGCCCGCATTCCATTGCTATTTCTGATTGTGACACTGCCAGATGGAGTCAGGACAGAGGTGAGAGTTACACAGTTGCCATGGGTAGGCATTTTTCAGTGTGTTGATTCAAAGCTGGTTATCATTCTTCACATGACAACTGGCCGTTTTACTGGTTTTCTATGAGCCCCTGGTTTCCTTTTTTTTTTTAGCTCCCTGACTCTTCGGGGACAATGGCAGTGCCATACATTTTTTTCAGACTACATAAGTGAGACTATTATGAATTGAACTACGTATAATAGCATACTTACCTGTGTGTAGTGCAGCACCAATAAAATAGGCAAAAAAAGATATCAATCTGCCACATTTTTGAAGACTTTAATCCATTTTTTATCAATTCCATCTGTTAATTGCTGCTATTACTCCATTTTCTATATGGCTGAATTTTCTGAAAAATATGCAAATAAGATTGTCAAAGGTTAATAAAAAAATTACTTGGAATTAATCGGACTTCAGGATAATAGGATTGCTTTGAATTCAAAGTCTCCGGTCTGAGGCAAGATTTGCACATGAGTTTATGAGATGGACCCTGAACACATCATATAAAAGCAATTTGCCGTCCTCACCTGAAGGTGATACAAATTATAATGTGCAATGCTTTCAGCTGAAGGGCAATTCCAAACGCATTAGCCTCTGATGAGGTCAATAGCTTCTCAAGAGGCAACAGTTACTACACTAGAGACACCTTGTGGATTCTTCATGCACTGCTATTCAACCTGTTCATGTCATGTTAATATCAGGTTGTATATTAAATTCAAAGCTTAACCTCATGGAACGGTGTGTTATCATTATAAAAGAGCCAAACCTAAGAACAATCTGCACATTTTTGCAGTGAAAAATGAGATGAACCCAATCTTTAAGGCTAAGCTCTGAATAATTCAGGTGTAACTTCAACATTTCTCACACTCTGACTCTCCTAGTCATCATAGAAAAAGTGAGTAGACCAGCCTGGTTGCATAGCTAGAGGAAAATACCATACTGTTCTACATAACAGGATCACAGAGTTCACCAGATATGTGTATTCATGGAATTAAGTAAAAAATGCACTCCCGCATTTTGATATTGTGCATTTTGTTCACTAAACTCGCACAGTAAGATGTTCAGAGTGAAATCATTGCACTCAAAGTCTATACATCCTGCTCCGGCTAGAACTGGCTCAAATAGATTTTGCAAGATTATTATTTTTTTGACTCTGTGAGACCTGATTTAACTCTGAACGTTCCACTGCACATTAATCCATCTTCGTAGTAGGCCCCAGGTGACATATTGGATGAGCTCATCAGTTTTCATTAAGTTTGCATGAATTCAGTAGAAACTGTGCTTATCTCTCTGCTGACTCTTGCTGAACACATCTTTAACAAACAATCAGGGATAGGCATATCCATTCCTGCAGCGGTAGATCATTATTTGCCACATTTTCCTGCCACCAGATGGCCGGTGTTTCAACCAATAATTTTTTGCAATGTTTTGACAGATGAGCTCAAACAGCCTTTACCTGTGATTCATGAGCTTCTGAAACATTTGGCAATAATGCCAGCATGCATTGCAAAGGAAAACTTACAACACATTTCCATTGCCTATTTCCTCAGAAAAAAAAAAAATTCTGCCACGGATGTGAAATAATTTTGACTCATTTCCAGATTTTTCCATGGTAAAAGTGAAATTTTCTAATCTCACAAATCTAGAAATTAGTTAAAACTATCTGACATCAGTGAATAATTAATTTTTTCTGAGAAAAAAAAGGTAATAGAGAGAAGTGTTCTAAGTCTAAATGCAAGATTAAAATGCTTGGAAAGATCTTTTTTTTTTTTCTGCAGTGTGGTGGGACTAGTTAAATTAAAGAGCACAAGTTGGCAAAAAACCCAGAGATATAGCCATCTTTCCTCATCTTTATGCTGACTGTTTTTTGAACCAAGATCAATCTAATTCAGTCTGATCATCGGTAGCATAGGCATATAATAGCAACTTCATTTCATCCCTTTATTAAAACTGACATTTCAAGGTTTTTTAGCAAAAAGAAAATGTACATGAGGCATAATAATTGTTTGACTTTTAGCACGGGGTTAATCGACCATGTTAAAGAGTCTGTGGGACATGGATCATTTTGTTCCTTCAAGATAATGACAAACTCCTCATACTGTGTTGCCAAGGCAACAAAGAAATCCATTAATAGTGTGCAGGTCAGTAAGGTATTGCCTATGGTAAACAGCACCCACTCACAACAACCCAGGTGAAATTCATAGAACACATTACTCAAGCTGCAGCCTTCGAGCGCTTGTGTGTGCATGTCACACGTGTGTGTGAGTGTGTGCGCGTGTGTGCTGCGCGTGCATGGAGAAGGGGTAAAGCCCTCTTAGCTGCCAGGGAGCAGTCTATCTGAACCAAATTCTCATAATACCCCACAACTCTAACCATGCCAAAGAAGTCAGATCAATGGCGGCCCCCCCTGGAAAACTACTGGCCACCCCACTGGCCCCCCCAGAGCACTGACTGTACAAAAAAATGGACGTAGCTTCCGTGACGTTATTCATAGGTTTCTGACATGGCTCTGGTTTCTGAATATCCACTGTGAAGCTTATTTGATCGCCAATTTGGCACTTACCTGACTCCGCCTACCTCCCGGTTAATCCAAAAATGGGCAAATAGGTGGACCGTTGCTGGAGCTCAGGCGAGCCGAATGGAGCTTGGTTGCAAAAACACGCCCGCGAGCTCGAAGCTACCAAGCCGCTACTGCTTACGAACGAGGCTAAGAAGCCAGCTGAGCTCGATGCTCCATAGTTCGCTATGGCTGAGATGCTGCCTGGGTCATATCTGTCCTAGTAAAGGAAAGGATCCTGCCAAGTTAATTGAGGTGGAGGGTCGAACCATAGATATAAAATAAAAATATAAATATTAAAAAAAGCTGTAAATGAGGCCAAAGACAGTTTGAACAGCACAAATCCGATTTTTTTAAAATCCGACCCAGGCCACTTTCATATGTAGTCCTAAATCTGATACGTATCTGATATATTGCAATGCGACTGCTGTCTGAAGGGCCAGGTCGCATTTATCCGACCTTTAGGTCATTATTTGTCTGTAATGATACTGACTTCGGTTAGAGATAAACTTTATCAGTGCCACACACGCGCCGAGACGAGATACCTCCATGTTAACCTCCGTAAACAAACAGTGCGTGCCTGCGTGGTCAGGTATTACCTCAGGACCCCTTTTGCGCATGCGGGTCACTTCAGGGTCACATTCAGTTCATACTCAAAACTGATAGAAGTCGCATATAGGCCTCATTTACATTGTCAGTGTAATGTGACCCAATTCTTATTTTTTGCTCTTATGTGGCACAGATCGGATATGCTCGTTGACAGTGTAAACAGGAAAAAGACGCATGCATTCGTATATTTTGAAATCGGATGCAGGCCGCTTTCATATGTGGAAATAAATCAGATATGTATCGGATATGTGCCAATGCGACCGCCGTGTAAACAGGCTGATCGGATTTTCTTACACATTGCGTCTCTAACGTCATCAAATCTGCGACCATTTAGCTTATTTTGTCGCATAAACAGTGAATGCACGGTAAATGAACGAGGTTTTATGTTTGAGAAGCTGGCAGACTGAACATGGAGGCTGTCTCGCACCCAGGCATTCCTATGAACGACTGAAGAGGGAATAATTGCAGCATATGCCCTTTTCTTTCTTCTCTGCCTAAAAATCCTGGCAATGTTAGGCGAAGTTTTCATACACCGCAACATTATCATCAAACATATCGTCGGCCTGCTGATAAAACCTTCTATCTCCAAAA
The DNA here is from genome assembly GCA_029692085.1 of Gymnothorax javanicus. Lineage (NCBI taxonomy): Eukaryota > Metazoa > Chordata > Actinopteri > Anguilliformes > Muraenidae > Gymnothorax > Gymnothorax javanicus. The sequence continues at coordinate 32,261,068 of CM056196.1, forward strand.
TGATAAACTTTACAGGAAAATAAAAAATAAGTATAAAATAAAAATTATAAAATAATATAAATACAAGTTAAAATATAAATAAAATAAAAAATGTTTTGCATGTAAGAATAGTTGACATAGGAGTTTTTATCAATTTGGAGATACGAGGTTTTATCAGGAGGCCGACGATATGTCAGCATCATCCATTTTTTTTCTATTTTTTTGGCTTAGCAGTTAGCACTTGGTGCAGAAGTAGGCGTGGCCTAAAGTTTAGTAAAAACTAAAAGTAGGCATGCGCGATGTTTCAGATGTAGGCAAGTGTAATCGCGTGAATCTGATATGGGTCACTTGATAAAATACGTGTAACCGCACGGTAAAAAAAAAAAAAAAATCGGATTCAGGCAGCAAATCCGATCTCGGCATTATGACTTAGGGCCCTATCTTGCGCCAGAGTCCCTAAACCCGTTATTTGGGGATTTAGCATTACGTAAGAGGCGTTCCCCCGCAAAGGTTGCTATCTTGCACACCTGCCTATATCCCTAAAACACCTGCGCTACCCGTTATATTATGCATAGGCGTGGTTTGGGCGTTACGCCAGTTAAACCAATCAGTGTGCTAGGTGCCATTGCCTTTCGGAGCAGGCTGCGCTATCCCAAATCCTCAAACCGAAACCCGTGATGGAGAGAGGAAGGTCGCCACGTCTCTCCGAAGACGAAGTTAAATTGCTCGTGCATGAGGTCAAATCCAGACAGGGGAGGATCTGTTTTTGTTAAGTAAATCATGAATTGTGTTATTATTATTATTATTATTATTATTTGACATTCACATATTGTTTAATGTTTGGTATGTAAAAAAAAAAAAAACATCAAGCCTACCCCTTTTGTGATTGAAACTCAAAAAAAAAAAAAAAAAAAAAAAAAAAGAAAAAAATGCGTTTCACCATGATTGGGTCATGCCTCCAATGGAGCTGAGCGGGTGTTGGAATGACCCACTAGCATAGAAAAATAGTGCCACTGTAACCCTAACATCAACGGGCAAGGCATACGGACGGCTAGCAGCGGTGTATACATCATCTGCAACCAGGTGACATAATTCCGTCACTGCCTGATGGGAGAGGCGCAGTTTTGTCACGCGTTCTCGTACTGTGGGAAATAATTCTCAGGGCCGGCGCTAGACCTGAAAATTTGGGAGAAAATCCTTTCTTTTATTGACTACATTTAGTCCTGGCTAATTCTAGATGGTTTTCCCTTATTAACACGTTTTCCAATTCAAGAATATTGAAGTGGCAATTGAAGACACGGCTTCTCTCCCCCATGCGATCTAACAGCGACAAAATAATGGGCTACATTCAGTACAGAAAAATAATTTAATTATAAATAGGTCTATGCACTGGCACTCAGCAACGGTATTTTTTTTTTTTTTTCCAGCGAGAGCGGCATTTCAGAACTCTTTTGCGAATGAAGGTAATTTCGGCGAAAAATCGCACACCTGTTTTTTTGCAGCACGGTCACGCAACTTGCTGTAAAAAAAATAATTGACAGCTGTCCGATTGGAAAATGTAAACGGACGAAACCACGTACTTGTCACCAGAATTACCTTCATTCGCTGAAGAGTTCTGAAATGCCGCTCTCGCTGGAAAAAAAGTTACGTCGCTGAGTGCCAGTGCATAGACCTAATTATAAGTAATTATTTTTCTGAACTGAATGTAGCCCATTGTCGCTGTTAGATCGCATAGGGGGAGAGAAGCCGTGTCTTCAATTGCCAAATGGATAGCGGGTGGTTTGAGGACCCGCTATACGCTTTCCCTAACCTGTGTGGTCAAGATAGCAATTTTAGGGAAAGCGCATAAACACGCCCACGGGCACACCTCCATGCGCAAATAAAGGATTCGGCATAATGCATAGCGGGTAGTGTGGCCGCAAGATATCGTTTAGGGATAGTGGAAGCTGCTAAATGCGTAATTCACGGGTTGGGGGTAGTGGCAACGGGTAAGGCAGTGTGAAAGATAGAGCCCTTACAGTGAAAATACGGCCATAATGTGAAATATGAACGAGCACACACAAAAAAAATCGGATTTCTCCAAAAAAATCCGAATTGTGCATCAAGACCTGCTGTCTGAACGTAGCCTAAATTATGGTACTTCTGGAACTCAACAAAGAGGCTTTGCTCTTAGCTTCACTTTTCACTTAGGTTTTTTTTTTTTTTCCTCTTGTAAATGTTGCGTTACTGGACACTGAATATAGCTGAACGTGGCCAGCTGGTGACACTGTTTTCCGTTGCCATTTGGCTTATTAATTAGATTAATGTAGCTAGCGAGCTTGTGGATAATGAACTTTATGAAGAAACATATTTAGCGACCGCTAGTTAGCTGGCTAGATGACGTGGGATAGGTTTAATTAGCTATAAAGCTAGCTAGCTAGCCTCTCTATATAGAAGACACTGTATCGGTAATCGCACTGAAAATGGAACGAATCCATTTGCGGCGAAGCAGCGGTAATTGTAGCTCTTGCAGCAAGATAACACGAGAAGAGAAGAGACTCAGAGCCAGAACATGACTACATCCCTACAAGGGAGGAACAACAAGAGGCAGACACTTTGCGCGAAAGTGTGGAACAGGCAGCAACCTCAGTCACAGCCACAGAGACTGGTGAAGACTGCGAGATTTAGGTCAGCCACTACCAACCTGTCCCTGGACCAACAGGTGACTTTATCTGTGTGTCCTTGATAATGACATGGATGGCTACAGGGTAAAATCATTTGGATGAATCTGTGGTTATGGTGTGCCTACAGTGAGTGAGGAATTTTCATGGTAATCATATAAAACCTTTGATTTACCTTTGTCAGTAGTTGACACTAAGAATAGTCTGAGTAGACATTTTCATTGGCCAATATTACAAATGTAATTACAATGGAAAACACTTACTACTCATACTATTTGAATTATTATTATTATTATTATTATTATAGTTGTTGTTGCTAAAAAAAAAAGCTGTATTGAAAACTACTGGAAATGTTTGTGTGTTTTTCTGAAACTTGAGGCAAATGTGTAGGATGCATATTGTCTTTTTAATGAAAGGGAGTCAAGGACATTGCCAAGGAAGCATCATATGTCTTTATTTTTTGTGAGTGTTTATTAGATTCGGCTGTAGGTAGACTGAAAAGATATAAGAGAGTGGGGGGGGGCATGCAGTATGACCACGGGCTGGAACTGAATTGGGGTTATCACAATGAGGACTGATTTGGTGTGCCACCCTAAGATTTTCTCTGGCCCCATCTGGCCACCCCTATGAAAATTTTCTGGGGGCACCACTGAGTCAGATGAGCATAGAATTCAATTACCCATTTTTGTAAGAACATCATCCTTCTCTCTGGGTCCATAGGTTTTTGACACATAAAGTAACCACGTAACTGGTATTCATGAAAAACAAGTTCAAGCCTGTTGTCATAACAATGAAGCTGCAAGTGATCTTTTTCCAGCACATACAGTCAGCTGACAAGCGAATAAAGGAAGAGGATAATACAGTGGGTATTTCCTTACCTTGATAATATTTTTAGCTCCCTGCACTGTAGCGTGCGTCATATCATTTGAAATCTACCATCAGTGGGAGGGTGCTGTTGAATGTCAGATTAATCTTTTACAACAGACATTTTCTGCCAGATGATAATCGCTTTTGTTAATGATTTTTTAAATTTTTAATCATGAGCCACCAACTCGTTCACCCTAAAGGGCATTACCTCGCTCCTCAAATTTAACCTTCTGTGAAATGCTAGGACAACCACCGCTCTCCTTGAGTTACCAGTGATGCCATTTCTTACTAACTGTTTGATTAGACAACAAATCCATCGAGCGGTAGCTTGGTAAGGTTATCACCCTGGTGTGTGTGAGTAGCGTGTACTCCCAGCCAAAGCAAAAAATGTTCTCATAATGTTTCTAGAATGTTTTGCCAATATTGTAACATTGCCACTATGCACCAGTAACATTGTATGAACATTTTCACACTAGCGGGGAAAGCACTGGGGTAACAACTGGGACAAAAAGGTTCTAGCATGGAGCGAAGAAGCTGGATAGGATTGTGAAATCTTATGAAACAGCAAAGGCAATGCCCTAGATAAGCACACAGTGGGTACATCTCAACTCTTATTTTGATTTTTCCTTGCTCCTCCATCCTTGCCTGAACCAGAAGTTATTCTGGATCCGCCATCTTGCAGGCTGTCTCAGAGCTTTGATTCCTGCTGCGAGGAGTGGATGGAGCTCTGAGGAACCACGGGCAAGGATACATAAGAACAGCCTTCCTGGAAGACTTCCAGCTGAAAGCCATGACGTCACTCAGTCACGATATATATTGGCAGCAGATCCAGCTATAGGCAGTCATCAGAAATGGACCTCGCTTCAAGTGATGCTTCAGAGGTAAGGATGGCTCATTTCTCTCTAAACATATTTTCTCCTTACTTCTCTCCTCCCTCGGTTTCCTTGCGTATCTCCATGCATCCATGACGGGAGGGACAAAGACGCAAGGGAAAGACGCGATGAGCAAAACGTGGATGCAATTTAAGAGGATTGAGACACACCCAAAGAAATAAAAAGTCGTTAGTGGGTCAGTCAGTCACATAAAGGAAGTCAAAAGGCAGCTAGGGGCTGCACATTGTCCAGCAGGTTTGCAGTAAAACATACACACACAGCCCAGGGAGGCCTTGCAGAAGAACATCTGTCAGAACAAACAGCGGGGAGATGGAGGAGAGAGCCTCCCCCCCACCCTATATTCTCACAAAACGTCTCATTAATTTCCCCACGTGAGGCATAAACCCCCCGGCTGAATGCACCACCCCACGCCTGTAATCACGTCCCTAATGAGAGCGTTTACTGTGACATCTTGACACACACGGCTGCACCCTGGGTAACACACCACCAGGGAGAGACCCAGGTCCCCATGTGCAGAACTCACTCATGCACTTGCACTGCCTGGCCAAAAAAAGTTGCAGTTTGGATTTTAATAAGCAATACTTTTGAGCCTATGATTTCACCCTCCTATTATGTTTGGGGTCAGTTTGACCCGATTCAAGGTTCACCGTCTCTAAAAACATGATTGATATACTTTTTTTGGCTAAATTTTTTTCCGAACTTTGCGGGAAAAACATGAAATTAGCTTAAAAAAAACTAAATTAGATCCTGTGCACATGTTGAAAGCATCGGTGTTGTTTGGGTCATTTTGACCCCAGGATCTATTATTATATAAAACCATAATGTTGATGTTGCTTTTGTTGTGCTGCCTAAAACTGAGTGCATTTTCAAATTAATTTTGTATTCATTTCATATTTGGTCTCATTCATTTCGCTATAATTATGTAAAATCAATGCTTAATGCATAAGGGGAGGATGAGTAATGGTATTTATTTACATTACTATTAAAATGGTCAGTAGAAAGGCATATATGAACCGAGAGATTGGGTAACACTTTCAGTTACAAACATCTTATGTAGTTTTACATTGCAGGGATCAAACTGACCACAAACCAAAAAATGGTTTATTCATTTGAACATAATAGGAGGGTTCATCATTAGTACAGGGATTACAATGTTTATGCTGACAACAATTATTTTAACCCTGACTGATGCAGTGGGTAACTTCTCATTTTTTAAACAATCAAGTTGGAAAATGTATACTGTGGTCGCAGAAAAGACGTCACAGCATTTGAGAAGGGACCAGTTATAGGCCAGCATGAAGCCAGGGAAACAATGAAGGATATTTCTTAACTCACTGGCATTGGGTTAAGAACTGTCCGACACAGTAAAAAAAATTTTTAAATTTGGCCGCATTGAGGGTGTTTGGGATGTGCTGAAGAAAACTTACTGGAATGGTTCAACTCTCCCATTATCGATACAAAATCTCGGCCGAAAATGTATACATCTCTGGGTGGAAATAAATGATGTAATATTGCATAAAGTTGATGAAACAATATCACAAGGAATGTACACCATAATCAAAGCCCAAGGAGGTGCATCAAAGCATTAGTGTGCGTGACTTTAGTCAAACGGTGTTGAGACTCGAGCATTGATATTGAAGCGCATACACCAGGGGTGTCCAAACTAATCCACAAAGGGCCGGTGTGAGTGCTGCTTTTTGTTACAGCCCAGCACTTACACACCTGATTCTGCTCATCAAGGTCTTGACTGAACCCCCGATCAGATAATCAGTGGAATCAGGTGTTGTAGCACTGGGCCGAAACAAAAACCTGCACCCACATCGGCCCTTAATGGGGAAGATTGGACACCCCTGTCATACACAGACACATTGGTATCGTGCAGGGATCACTCAATCTGGACCTTGAATCTAAATCCAGCCCTGATTTTCCTTTCTCCCCGGTTAATAACTGATTAACTGACAATTAGGGCTTCTGATTGGCTAGACTTTCTTCACAAAGGACACCAACATAGGATGGAAAACGAGCAGTTCTCAGACCTTGAGGAACGTGATTGAATTATAAATGTTAAAATGTGCCCACTTTAAACAACTGAAATCCATATCAATCTCTCCATGATCTCACCTGATTATTACTAATTAGGGTCCCAAGGAGCAACAAGCAGTTTTGGAGAACTTTCAAAAAGTAATATTATATTTTATCTTTCAACAAAAGTAATTTTACATTACAGTATTACTTTCTATTGTAGCAACTACTTACTTTTTGCAAAAATTTTTAGTTCTTGAATCACTGATTTAGTATGCACGTGCATATGTAACTGAAAAGATGTGGCTTAACTATAGCCTACAATTACACCAGGCTATCTGCCATTTCATACTCTGATTTCATAGCTGAAAATGATTGTTTTTTGAGGAATTATTTTTCCTTGTGTGCATCTAGTGGCGCATCAAGACTGATCATTTAAATTGGGAAAAACTGAATGAAAAGTTACAGAAGCCAAAGCAATGTATTACCTAGTGTTGTAACTAATAATATTGCCCAAATTTTATAGAAACATGTTACATTGCTCAGTTATTCAGATAAGTAATAATATTCCTGTTATAAGTTACTGAGGTAATGCATTACCCCCTACATTGGGCATGAGCCTCTCCCAGTGTTCACTGGGCGAGAGACAGGATTACGCCCAAGACAGACCACCATTCCATCACAATGATTGAACCTTTCTTTCACACACTCGTATCTACAGACAATTTATTTAGTCTCAAATGCTACTCTCACATTACCAGGCATTACCAACTTTTATATGTGGTCCAAGGTTGGATACAAATCTAGTACGTGGCAATGCGACATGAATGAGAAAGTTCAGATTGAAACCCATGTAGCTTCTTGCCATTACTCCCGAGCTGAGCGCTGTTAAAAACCAAAATATGCTAGCCCTCTGGCTCTTTTCACCCCCTCGACCTTATCGCGTTCAGCTGACTAAACCTTTGCCGTCCTCCAGGGCAAAATCCCATCCATACATCCACTACAAGAGCGTTCATTTTCTCAGTTTGAATCAGGTTTTAATACCATGAGTGCGCTCACAAATATGATGTTTTTTGTTGCTGGTGAGGCAGATGACTCTTGCAAAAACGTATCAATGTGTGCATGCCTGCCATTTTGGAGGGCAGATACATTCACACCACAGATAGATGAAGGTCACTTGTAACTATGAATGTGAACCATAGACTGTATAAAAAGATGGACGAAGCAACCGTGACGTTACCCATTGGTTTCAGCATACCATTTAGAAAGCCTCGATTTCGGCAATTTTGTCATTTTCAACAGCGCCATTTTGTTATTTTGAAACTGGATGTGAATTCTATTGGACGAGAGTGTGATTTGAAGATCCAGGGAGGAGCGAGGGGTGGATCTACGTGTGGATCTGACCGTATCTGACGAGGACCAGAGGATAGCCACTCCCCATAAAGCAAATCTGGCTTTATCCTTTATTATAGTCTATTTGGGACCATTATTTACAAAAATGAACATCATGATATATCGAAGAAGACTTGAAACTTGCGATAGATACCATAAAATAATGTGGAAAATCACTATTGAAATAATTAATCAGGTGGGAAAGTAGGGTCATTTTCTCATAGACTTCAATAGCACTGAACATTGAACTTCTTTCTGCAACCACCGACGTCACTATCAGCTAGCGATTAAATAGAATGCAATATTCAGAGATTTCCGCAGTGGCCTCAGTTTTCAGACCTGGGTGCTGCATCCATCTTTTTATACAGTCTATGATGTGAACCATCAAGATAGGCTAATCTGATCCGGCTAAAAATTAGAACTGAAAAACTAAGCTTGTAATGTGATCGTTATCCAAAGAAACCCATGAGAACACCGGGAGGAATTCAAACAGAAACAGAATTCAGATTTTGAACTCGAAACAGAGAAGCCACAAGCAGAATTCGAAGCACTAACTTTCTTGCTGAGAAATGGCTGTGCAACCTACTGCGCCCGTTGCTGCAAAGCTCCATTATAGCATGTCAACAAGGAAATTACATTAATATAAAGTACTTTTTCCAAATTTTTTTTAAAACAGGCAAAATAATGGGCTCCATCAAGAAGCCTGAGAGACAATGAGCGAATGCATGACATCTCCCCTCCTGCAAGTGATAATTAGCTTAACAGCGTCTAAATCTGGGTCCTCCTGATAAGCCATCTTTCTTAACGTGCGTCTGCTGTAATTACCCAGCTCTCAAGACGGCTAAATAACCACATTTCCAGCACTTCTTCAACTGCCACTCAAGCCAGTCCAGGGCTTGGTGCCCTAATCTTTCAAGTGCCATTTATGCAAAAATAAAGTCGAGCACTGTCCAATGTTAAATACTGATTAAGTGCAGGAAAAAGAAGATGATGAAGGTGAAGGAGTAACACTAGCTCTTCAGCAGCGATTCTCAATGTTGTTCCTGAGGGCCCACTGTGAATGCTGGTGTTTGTTCCAACCGCAATTACAATGGTTGAATTTTAGCAAGCAATTAATTAGTCTTAATCAGGTGCATTGCATGTTTAGAGCGGAGATTTTCTCTCAGGCCACATTTTGACAGAAATATCCATGCATACTATGAAGAATAAAAAAGTCATGAGAATATTTTGCTACATCTCCCACATTACAAGTAATTTCCGACAATAACTTTTATGCAGATCAGATTTGACACAGAGAAAATCAGTAGGCTCCCAAATAGGTAGCTGAACACAAGTGTTTTAAGTTAATTCAAAACGCCATGTGTGAACACAATTACGTAAATCTTGACACAAAATAGGTTTGACTTTTTTTTTACTTGCTGAATAAATGGTTAGTTTTCACAACCATCCGTCAATTAGTTCTCATTAATTAGGAGCCAACATTTTTTTAAATTTGATCAGTAAAATTTTTCCTACATGTTATGCAGTTGAATCCAATGTTATCACGACATGGATATGAAATTTTTATCCTTCAAGGCATGCATGAATATTTCTGTCAACACATAACTTAAAGTGTGTTTGACATGAAATGGTTCTTTGAAATATGCAATAAACAAAAACTTTTTTTTTAGAAATGATGAAAAATGTTCTTTAATTACTTTCTGCCACCCAAAATACACTGATTTTCCCTCTTAAATTGTGCCACAGACTGGGTTCAAGAATGTCTACTCGTGACGTCAGTGTAATTGATTGCAGCCTCAGCGTGATTCAGCTTCAAGTCATTTCACGCACATTTAGTCGCTGAAATCAATGCCGTGCCGCTGCATCAATTTCACCCATTTTGCTCTCAAAGTGGGATCTGAAAGAAACAAATGCAACTGACGTCACAAGAACAACTCATGTGACTTTTTTGGCCACAAGTCCTTTTGTCAAATTTTAAGTCAACATAGCGGTATTTTGAATGGAAAAACGGGCTCAATTAAATTGTAGGAGTTTTTAAAATTTCAGAGAGCTTTTTTTTTTTTTTACACATACTGTATCAAATAACGAAATACCAGAAAAAAATGCCATGTCATATACACTTAATGCAGGTAAGCAACTGTTGAACGCATGAAATGCACCTAATTAAGACAAGTTAACGACTTGTTAAAATGATAAAATTCCTATTGTGGTGGAAACTAAAACAGCACATACAGTGGGCCCCTAGGATTGACGCTGAGAACCACTGCTCTGCAGGGAATGTCCTCATTCATTCCAAAATGATTTCCACTTGTGCTCAAGCCCGATTTAGCTCTGATTGCGCCAATAATTCTGTTCAACGTGCAAATCCCCCGACAACAGACCCTTAAATTTCATGCCATTCTGTGATATATGGTTTTTTTTTCACTTCGATTTTCATCCAATAGGTGAGATAGGTTAATTGTATTTACCAGCCAGCGGAGCAATGGGGAAAACGAACACACTGCCATGCTTTTAATTAAACTGTGCACTGAACGACGAAGTCATTTCATGGCTCACCTGAAAATCCAGGGGGAGCACCAAATCCCACCGTGTCATTTGTAGGCAATTTACTGGATTACAAGCAATGTCCAATACGCAATCAGCAGTATCTGTTTTATCTTCAATTGTACCAACACTGCACAGAATTAATTTAAAGTTCATTCTAAGTTAATTAGCGAGCTCACAGTCCAGAGCTAGTATTCCATAAAGATTGTGTAATGGGCGGTGATAGGACGCCAGGTGCCGCGACCAGCGAGAGAAAGAGCAATGAGCAGCCCAGATAAGAGACAATCACAAAAGAGGCAAACACCTCCGGGAAAGGCTCGCGCTTCCAAGGACAAATAAAAGTCCGCGACACGGAAGCAGTGCGAGAGAAAATAGACAACAAGAGATAAAATCTCTAAAAGAAGCAATTCCTAACAATAAATGGAATATAACAAATCACCAGGAAATTTGACTAGAGATTTTCTCCGGCCGAAGTGCTAGTAACAAACAGACACTCTAGCAATAGGCATGGCGAACCCCCGGTCATATATATATAGTTCGGAAAACTCCGGCCCAGCTCAATCAGCCAGCTGGGCCAGAAATTAGATAGAAAAGAACTCCGATATCATCCTGGCCCATAGAACAAAGAAAGGTCCAACAAACAAACGCACGCCTAAACCATGACAGGACCCCCCCCCTCTAAGGGACGGCACCAGAAGTTCCCCAAGAACCCCGTGCACGGAACTCAGAAATGAGGCTGAGATCGAGGATATCCCGAGAAGGGACCCAGCACCGCTCCTCAGGCCCATATCCTTCCCAGTCCACCAAAAATTGGGCTCCGCAACCCACACGCCTCTCGGCCAAAATGCGACACACAGTATAAACCGGGCCCCCCTCAATTATCCGTGGCGGAGGCGGAGGCTTGTCAACCGGAGCCAGGACGCTAGTGCTAACTGGTTTTAGCCTTGAGACATGAAACGAGGGGTGGATACGCAAGGGCTTGGGGAGTTTCAACCTGACAGTAACAGGGTTGATCCTCCGCACAATTTTAAAGGGGCCAATGAAGAGAAGAGCCAACTTTCGTGACTCCACCTTTAAGGGAAGGTCCCGAGTAGAAAGCCAAACCCTTTGGCCAACCCGATAAGATGGGGCCAGCCGGCGCCTTCTATCTGCAGCGGTCTTCTGTCTCTGCCTAGATCGCAACAAAGAGGACTGGACCCTGGCCCAGATAGAGCGACAGCATCGAATAAAATAATTGACAGAGGGGACTTCAGAATCCTTTTCAGTCTCAGGAAAAAGGGGGGGTTGATAGCCCAACTGAGCCTGAAATGTTGAGAGGCCTGTGGAGGAGTTTTCCAAAGAATTATGGGATTATTCAGCCCAAGCTAAAAAACGACTCCATGACAATGGATTATCCGCCGCAAAACATCGAAGGGTATTCTCCAGAGACTGGTTGGTCCGCTCTGTCTGTCCATTAGTCTCTGGATGAAAGCCAGAAGAAAGGCTCACAGTGGCCCCCAACAGACTGCAAAAGGCCCGCCAGAACTTAGCCATGAATTGAGGGCCCCTGTCCGAAACCACATCTTGCGGGAGACCATGCAGGCGGAAAACATGGTCCACAACAAGAATGGCCGTTTCCCGCGCCGAAGGCAACTTCGGCAGAGCGATAAAATGGGCGGCCTTAGAAAAATGGTCAACCACGACCAAAATGACCATGTTGCCCTCAGAATTAGGCAAACCCGTAATAAAATTAAGAGCGATATGGCTCCACGGGCGTTTAGGGACGGGTAATGGCCGCAACAAACCAGAGGGAGGGAGGTGGGAAGTTTTATTTTTAGCGCAGACGCCGCACGCTGCTACAGACTCCCGGATATCTTCCATCATGCTGGGCCACCAAAAACGTCGGGCCAAGAACTGTTTGGTCTGATGAACCCCTGGGTGACCCGCAAGATGGGAAGAGTGCCCCCACTGGAGAACCTGGGTGTGTACCGAAGGCAGAACAAACAAACAACCAGGTGGTTCCCCACCAGGACCAGGATCGGACCTTAAGGCCCCCCGCACATCAGACTCAACGTCCCACTGAACGGGAGCCACAATCTGATCAGTCGGGATAACCGGTTCTGGCATAGGGTCGTGACCAGAGCGGTCGTAAATCCGCGACAAGGCGTCAGGCTTGGTGTTTTTAGACCCCGGGCGGTAGGTTAACGTAAAGTTAAAGTGATTAAAAAATAACGACCACCGCGCCTGCCAGGAATTACATTGCTTAGTCTGTTGAATGTATTGGAGATTTTTATGGTCCGTCCAAACCACAAACGGATGCTCAGCCCCTTCTAACCAATGGCGCCATTCCTCTAACGCCAGCTTAACGGCTAGCAACTCTCGGTCACCAATACTGTAATTCCGTTCGGCCGCTGACAATGACCGGGAGAAGTAGGCGCACGGGTGTAGCTTATTGTCCCGAAGGGGGTGCTGGGACAAAATGGCACTCACCCCGACCTCAGAGGCATCGACCTCCACAACGAACTGGAGGGAGGGATCGGGCAAAACAAGAATGGGCTCTGAGCTAAAACGTTTCTTTAATTCCTGAAAAGCAGCCTCAGCTGCTGGGGACCAATCAAACGGCGAGGAGGCATTCTTCTTGGTAAGTGCAATAATGGGGGCTGCTACTGCGCTAAAATTACGGATAAACCTCCTATAAAAATTGGCAAACCCCAAAAACCGTTGCACCTCCTTAATGTTTTGAGGGGCAGGCCAATTCCTGACCGCTGCCACATTCACAGGATCCATATGGACCGACCCCTCTGACACAATGAAACCAAGAAACGAGACAGTCTTGGAGTGAAAAACACATTTCTCAGCCTTGACAAAAAGCTTGGCATTAAGGAGGGCCTCAAGCACACGTCTGATGTGTTGTTTATGTTCTGAGAACATTGAAGAAAAAATCAAAATGTCGTCAAGATAAACGAAGACGAATTCCTCCAACATCTCTCGGAGGACATCATTAACGAGTGCCTGAACACCAAGGGGGCATTAACCAATCCGAACGGCATGACCAAATATTCCCAGTACCCGTCATGCGTATTAAATGCCGTTTTCCATTCGTCCCCCTCCCGAGTGCAAACTAAGTTATAAGCATTTTGGAGATCTAGCTTGGTAAAAAATGACGCCTCCCGCAGACGTTCAAACGCGGAATTCATCATCGGAAGGGGGTATCAGTTTTTAATGGTGATCTTATGCAAACCCCTATAATCAATACAGGGTCTCAGACCACCATCTTTCTTTCCCACAAAAAAAAGCCTGCTCTGGCAGGAGACGTGGATGGCCGAATAAAACCATTAGCAAGAGCCTCCTGAATATATTCTCGCATGGCCTTACGCTCAGGCCCTGACAGCGAGTCTAGCAAACCCCTAGGAGGAGTAGTACCAGGGTGGAGATTGATCACGCAATCATACGGGCAATGAGGAGGTAAAGTCGAGGCTCGTTGTTTGCTAAAAACCTCGGTGAGATCAGCATAATCACTAGGAACGTTAGGAGGCAGATCAAAATTCAAAGTGGCCCCCAAACTCTCCACCTGTTCGGGACCCGCCATATCCATGACCGAATCACAGTCAGAGAGATCCTGCAAATCACAATCATCCTCTGGCTGCTGCCAGTCAAATTGAGGATCCCACTCCAATCCCTCCTCCGCCTCCTCTTCCCGACTAGGAGGGCTGTATGAGACAAACTCAGCAGAATCACTCGCGGCATCCGCCTCCCCCCTAGGTTGATGCCTGGAACTAAACTTCAAACTCTCCCTACAGTGGGATCTACAATTAGCGCCCCACTGGACAATAGGGCTAGTCTGACTACCCCAACGGATGTGAGGCTTATGTCTCCATAACTACGAGCGCCCTAACACAACAGGAAAAACAGGGGAACGAATAATTAAAAAATCGGACCCCCTCAGAATGACAACCGAATGGAATGAACATGGTTAGTGCTTCAGAAACCTCAGTTAGAATTCCAGAACCTAGCGAGTGACCGTCCAAAGATTTAACCGTGCGTGAGTGTAGCAGAGGGTGTATAGGAATAGAATGCCTTTCAGCCCACTCCACATCCATAAAACAATCCACGGCCCCCGAGTCCAAAAACACCTCCGCAGGAATTATCTGTTTACCCTCAGTTAATTTTACAGGAATCAAGGTACGGAAGGGAGTTTGGGTCTGTCCCTCTAGCGCCCCCCAAACAGCTAGAGGGACTTCCTGTTTCCCTTAAGATCTGGGCAGTGTGGGCGAATATGTCCCGGTTTGTCGTAGTTATAGCAAATAATTGGTTTACGAACGGGCTTACGAGCCCGGCTCACATATGAGCCATCGACCTGCATTGGTTCCCCAGGAGCGGAAATTTCAGAGGGTGGAGTAGGAGTTCACTACGAGGAAGATTAGCCCTGTTGTCAGCGAGAGCTAAAGCCGTACATTTTTCTCTGTTGCGTTCATGAATTCGATTATCAATTCGCACTGCAGTGCGAACCAACGAACCCAATGAAGTACAGCGTTCTAATGTAGCCAGAGCGTCCTTGACCTCCTCCGCCAAGGCATGAACAAGAACAGTCATTAGAGGCGCCTCTAGCCAGCCCATCTCTGTAGCTAGAGAGCGAAAAGCTATAGAAAACTCAGCAACGCTCTCGGAACCCTGCCTAAGATGCATTAGACGTGTAGCCGCGTCTTGCCTACACACATCTTGATCAAACATCGACACCATCTCCCTAACGAGAGTCTCCACTGAACTCACGACCGGTGAATTAGATTGAATGAGTGGCCCGACCCAAGTAAGGGCTGTTTCAGTCAACAGAGATAAAATAAATGAAACCCAAGACTCTTCGTTTACAAAACGCGAAGGCTGAGCTTTAAAAAATATTTCACACTGGGCGATGAAGTCTTTACATTTCCCTGCCTCGCCTCCATATTGTGGAGGTAGCTGGAGCTTAGGCTCACGGGGGAGTGTAGTGTTTGTGCAACATTCTGTGTAATTTGAGTGGACAAGGCTCGAATACTCTCAGTGAGACTCAACAGGACGCTCTCCTGTTTTTGTAAAGCCTCGTCCTGACGACTCCATGTTTGGCTAGAGTGTACTGTAATGGGCGGTGATAGGACGCCAGGTGCCGCGACCAGCGAGAGAAAGAGCAATGAGCAGCCCAGATAAGAGACAAACACAAAAGAGGCAAACACCTCCGGGAAAGGCTCACGCTTCCAAGGACAAATAAAAGTCCGCGACACAGAAGCAGTGCGAGAGAAAATAAACAACAAGAGATAAAATCTCTAAAAGAAGCAATTCCTAACAGTAAATGGAATATAACAAATCACTAGGAAATTTGACTAGAGATTTTCTCCGGCCAAAGTGCTAGTAACAAACAAACACTCTAGCAATAGGCGTGGCGAACCCCCGGTCATATATATAGAGTCCGGAAAACTCCGCCCCAGCTCAATCAGCCAGCTGGACCAGGAATTCGATAGAAAAGAACTCCGATATCGTCCCGGACCATAGAACAAAGAAAGGTCCAACAAACAAATGCACGCCTAAACCATGACAGATTGATATCTTGGTTACATCAGTAGCTCTGGTCTTTGATTGGGAAACTGAGAAGTTTTTTTGGAAAAGCTGACACTGCAAGCCACATTGATTTTGGAATAGGCTCCCCCAAGTTTTAAATCCAGTAGCAGGTGCAAAAATGGTTGACAGCTTTGTGGGCATTTGCAAGGGTTGGCTGAGCACAGGAGCAGGTGATCGTTATTTGGGTGAGAGATAAGGGAGGGTGAAGAGCAGACACCAATAATAGAGTGCAGAACACGAAGATTAGGGCAGCAGGCAACACAAAGGAGGTGCATCTCATTGGGTGCATCTCAAAGCGTAGGCCGTAGCCTTCGAAGGTTGCATTTTTAGGGGTCGTCACTAAATTCCGCCGCCAAACTGACATGACATCATTTCATCTCTGTTAAACAGCTTTGGTTTAAGCGAGTCGTCTCTGGTTTCCCTAACCCTGACCTAAACACTAACCCCTAACCATAAACCTAGCCCCAAACCTTACCCTGACCCTAAAATTATCCTTTTCTCAATACCTAAATGTTTGTATGGTGGATAGGAGTACATGACAATCCCAAAAAATGCAGCCTTCGAAGGACGCAGGCGACGCTTTGAGATGCACCCAAAGCGTAGGCTGCAACCTTCAAAAGCTGCATTTTAGGGGTCGTCTCCTAATTCCATCTGCCAAACTGACATGACATCATTTCATCTCTGTGAAACAGCCTTGGTTTAAGCACTGGTTTCCCTAACCCTAACATTAACTCTAACCCCTTACCCTGAACCTAGCCCCACACCTAACCCGAACCCTGAATTTATCCTTATCCATCACCCGAAATATTAGTTAAGCGTATGAAAGTAGGTGACGCCCCCCTAAAAATGCAGCAGAGCTATGCTTTGAGATGCACCCAGGGAGTCGGCTCGTTAGGAATGCTGGTGTGGATTTCATGGATTGAAAGCAGCATGATTTGTGGCGAGAAGGTTGCTCGGTTTGGGCCAGGTGACGCAGAGTTTCATTGGCTGCAGAAACACTCCGCTATAGCAGGGGAGCCCATCCTCCACTGGACACTAATAAAAGTAATAACACAGCAGAACACCCATGAGAAGAAGTTCCTCTAAAAAAATCTACTTTTCTGAGTGAACTTTAACAATCCTTCAAACATGCTACAGTGCAGGAAGTGTGAACTAGCCCACAACATAACTGCTTCAGCACATTATTTCTCACTCCGGTAAATGGCTACGGGTATTTCTTTTTTTGACATTTACAGTTAACCCTTTACCCTCTGTATCTGAGTGGTCTGAATGCTGGCATCCCAAACCATCACAACACATTTTGAGTTTATGCGAGGACAGTCAACATGAGCTCGTGTTGCCTCTTTTCTGCTGCACGGAGGTACTCCAATTACCAGGTAAAAATTTTCACCAGACATGAGCTTAAGCAAATGTTTCTGCATAAGTTTGAATATATGATATATATTAGCACAGCAATTTAACTTTCCTTTGAATTATGAATGTGTATTAACAAAAACATCACTCTGACACAGAGCATAACAAGTTCAAAATAAAACAAAAAATAATTTCATTTAAATGGTGCTGTATTTCCATCAAATGTCCCTTGTTGTATTAGTTCCTGCATCACAGAATATATATGGAAGTTTTTTTTAATTATTATTTATTTATTTCAGAAAGATCAGAGACTCCAGTTTCCTTCAGGGGAATACATTCATTGTCTGGGGTTTAAGAAGTTTTGATAAAATGACTCCTGCACTTCTTTATATGTGTAGAGGCTGTAATACTATGCTTGAATAAATGCAATTTCACAACAGAGAGCCATCACCATCAATCCAAATAAAGTTTAATTACAATTTTCGACAGATGCAGAATAGACACAGCGAGAAAATTTCTGTAAACCCAATAAACAACAGCCCTTTATTAATAATAATCCTCCTTCTCCATCACAGTTTGTTACGTTGAGTGGCAATGTCCAAGAAAAGCAGGTCGCCTAAAGAGGTCAGGTGGATAGGACCTGCCGCCTGTACCTATTCCTTTACCTGGCTGCCTTGGGGACTGTGATTCTAATGAATGATATTAATTCAGATCCACTTCAGATTTAAATGAGGGCGACTGTGTCCACTGTACCTGAAAATTGCATCAGAGCTCTTGCGCAGCTGGCTAACTTTATAAAGCCTTCTCAGCCCTGCCATAAGGTATCAGGTCAGGAAGCGAGGATGGGGATGAGCAGCGTGTGAGATTTACCTGCAATTATTTTTTCCCTCCCCTCCACCCATATACTGCCTGTTACTTGAGCAAAGCCTCCATCAAGACTATTATTAAACTCTGAAAAGGGAAACTGGTAGTTTAATTATGGGACGCGTCCATTTCCTTCAGATTTCAGGGGCTTTTTTTCACCCTCCAAAACCCAGTGAGGTATCAGAGTAACCTGGTTTGGGAAGGCATGAGGCCCATTTTCTCTACGATAGTTGGGCGCTCTTGCAATACCCCCCCCCCCCGAAAATGTAATATGATGTTCGAGAAAAATGTGACCCTAGGTCCTGCACCAACAATTAGCTTCACCGACTGTCATAAAGACATCTGCAAACCCATGCTGGATGTCATCATCAAAAGTATACACTTATGTACGACACATGCCTTTTTGGCTCGGGTCAGTATTATTTGCTCTCAATCACCTTTACCTGCTGAAATGAATGTATTTATCCTTCTCCTTTATGAAATATCAGGGTCTCTAAATAATGGTTTTCTTCCTCTCTTTACAAATGAATTGTTATTACCTTGTATGAAATTGAACAAGAGCATATTAAGTTCAACAATCTATTTGCAAACCCCGCACTTCACATCTGAGGCATCCTCTGTTTCCAAGGTCCTTATCTCATTACTTTGTTTATCTCCAGAAAGATTGTTTATGCCTCTTTAGGGTTCAATAAACACATCAGGTCCTGGCTAAGCATTAATACAAATGTGGAAGAACATTAAGCACCATCATTATGAATGACACTGAAAACCACTGGATACTGAAAACCCCTGAAACTATGACATTCCTTTGGAGAGGTGACCTCAATCAAAAAATATGGGAGGAAAGAAAGGGATAAAAGAAAAAAAGGAACATATGCAACATTCCTTCTGGTCCAATTAAAACCTCTGCTTTTTTTCCTGACACAAAATATTAATAAATCAACAGGATGATTACTCCCTCAGGCAACAGTTATTTTAAAATGGCTGGGCCAACTTGTTTCAATTCACAGAATAACCATCCCGTTATCACAAGGGCAAGGCAACTGCATTGCACCTCCAATCTGGTTAAAGAGAACTTTTTAAAAACTCCTAAACCCTCATTATGTACAACTGCAATGATTTACCGGCCTTTACTGTGGAAATATCTTGGACATTATTCTGAGTCACGCAGGTGTTCAAGGTGGCCTAAAGTCCGGAGGTACATTTCCCAAAACCTTAATTGTATAGTTTAAACCATATACAGTCAATGGTCCAAATATGCAAGTTAGCTGTTAAGCTTTTGGGAAAGGTACCATAGATTGTGTGTTTCCTAGCAATAAGCGAGGACAGAGGAATGAAGCGCCCCGCAGCGAATTCGTCTCTGAAGTCTCACCGCCTCCCTACCTACAGGGAGATTCTCGCAGAAATAATCAGATATTAAACTTGTCCACCGTTGCCAAGGAAGCAGCTGCTCGCACTTTACTGAATGAGCAGGAAAACTTAACGTTTCAGACGAACGAAAGTGGAGGAAGAAGCAAGCGAACATCAAGAGAGGGGGAGCAACAGAGGAAGACAGGAGGGTGAGAAATGACAACAGAAATTCTGAATTAAGGGACACTCTCAGTCTCCAGCCAGAATACCATGATAACAATCATCACATTACTTGTATACACCCTCCACAAACACTGTATCGGAAAATAATCTTCTGGCCGTAAGACACATAACAAGCTGATTGTAGTGATTCAGAATCCAGGAGTTATTCAAGCCACAACAGACAGAGAAGCCATACAGCTCAATGAAGAAGCAAATTGCAGCATGTGAATCATGCCGCAGCGATACTGTTAAGCCATTCTCACTGACTGCCTTCGATCTAGCTTTTTCAAAGTACAAAAAAACAGTAAGGCACTCCAGAAAACCATTGAAAAGCCCTTATTGTGGAGTTAAATCACAATCCAAACACATGATGATTTAGCTGCACAATAAAGGTTTCTTAGTGTTCTTGTTCTTCTGTCCTTTGAGTATTTGGGTTTTTTTTTTCTGAGTGGATGCGAGCCAATGAACACCTCACCATTTGTATAATTATTAGACCAATTTGACGCTATGGAAACATGCCTTTTCTACCCGCTTTTGTGGCATTTAAATGCATGAATTTCACGCAAGTCTTTCAATACAAAGAAATCTTGGCTCGGAAGCCATTTAGCCAGGCAACTGATACAACATCAAGCAGGGGATCACAGGATATGCAGCCAAACCCCAGGAGGTCAGGACCAGCCCGGCAGCCAAATGTATTCAGACACGCTGAGCAGAGGGCTCTGAAAATAAATGCTTTGAAGAACAAAAAAATTGGGATTGTGAGAAGTGTAATCAGAGCCATCCCAATGCTTTTGGCTTCCCAAAAGTACTGGCACCTTCTGATTCTTCCGCTGGGAAATCAGTGCTGTCAGTGCAGCTTGGGGCTTTTGATACGAAGGCTGTTCTGCGTAATGGATGGAAGGGCTCTGCCAGCGTCTTTGTGACCATCCAGAATGTTCTCTGGCCCCACAGAGCGGCCCATTAATCATGAGTCATCCTACTTAGATTGATGATGTCACAGCTGAGAAACAAGCAGGTTGAAGGACCGCCAGTCACTGTCCACCTGGAACTCAACACAGGTGACTCATAATCTCTTGGAGGCGGGAGCGGACTGGAGCTCACGGCTCAGAAAGCTCATTGGAATCAGACATTCAGTATGGAGCCCACAAATTGATAAGCGAAGCGGATCAATAACTCCCCCACGACCTGGGTTCTGGCGAGTGGTCTGCAGAAAGGGTGCATTCGCAGCGCTCATTTCTCGCACTGTTGTTTAGTCGATACCATTCTGCACTGCGAGATCTATATCTTTGGCTGCTTGGGGTCCCTTGCACATCTTAATCAGAGCAAGCTGACAATTTCATTACGCTATTAAAAATTCTGCTGTATCAAGTCTTATAATGAGTGTTAAATTTTTTTTTTTTTTCAAATAGAAAATATTAGCTTTGAAGTTGTTGGTAGTTTGAGTGATTTTTTTTTTTTTTTTTTTTTTTTTCCAGTGGGGTCATTGATATATTTTGAAATGACTAAAACCGTCTCATTAATTTAATTTTGAAATTCTCCATTGCTTCCCGAAAACGATACCTTTATCTAAGACTGGGCCTACTCTTAATCTGTGTCTACAAACCTGACTTCTCACATCAAAATATCATAAAACTAAAATGCTTGCCGTGATCAATAATGCTTTAGTTCTTGTGGAGGCAAAAAGAAAATCAAATCTGTGGAAGATACATTCTTCCTCCCTACATGGTGCACCATCCTTGTTTTCTTGCTTAATCTGTTCTTTTTTTGTGATAAAGCTAGTGGTGGCATAAATCCACAGTTCAGGAGCCTGGCATTTAGGCCTTCTCTCAGGATGGATAAGAACACATGACGTTCCATAAGACCTCTTTAAAAGGTCAGCTGTATTTCTTCCCAGAAACAAAACTGCTTCCACAGACTTTTTTTTTTTTTTACAAGGCTTCAAGCTTACCTGACAAGTACACCATTCAACAAAACATCTACAGACCAAGTTTGCGAAACAGCTTGTCATGAACCTTTCAGAACAAAAGTGGTCCAACTACTGTTCTTTTCTTTTGTAGGGTGACTGCACTAAGGTCAAACATACAAGAAAAAATCATCGCAATACATTACATTATTTTTGCATGCATATAGTTGTTTTGATTGTTTCATCTCTGCAGAAAAAAAGTTCTTTATCTTAAACACCTCATTTTCAGAATATATTCATTTATATGTGAAATTTCTGGAATTTTGTAGTGAATATATTTTTCTGAAAGCTATAGAATACGAAAAAATCTGCTGATTGATGTCTAATCTTCTAATTACTCATTGAAAGACAGGGAAATTATCAGACTAACCTTTAAAATGTTAATCATTGGAGTACTTCTTATTTATGATTAAAAAAAAAAAAAACGTGTAGAGTGCCTCAGTCAAGCTAGTACTGACAAACGCTTCGCTATACATTCCTCTAAGGTACCAAAAATGAGAGTCAGACTCCATAAGTGTATTGGTCCATATTAAGGCAGAATATTCAAGCACAAAAGGAAAGTTAATAGTCTTTATATTTTTTCAAAAAAGGACATCAAGTGCACTTCACAGTTTTATACTCAATTAACATCCCACACGACTATCAACTCAGCAGCAATGTATGCCATATGAATGATGAAACAGTGTGATCCTTATTACTAATAACTGTGTTGTCATTCCAAACTACAACAGGCAACACTAATTTCCACTGGCTGACTGAAACAGAGAAGCCCTTCAACGAAATGTCACAAAATGGCACTAATAAGACACTATTAAACTAGGTATCCATAGTACTTAACTGAAGTACTAAGTGCTAAGTACTACTAGGATGAATCTTCAATCATCCTTACAACCTCAAAATCAAAGATTTTTTTTTTTTTTTACTACAGCATGGTTGTTCCATGGACGCTACCATATTGGATGGAAGAGTTAGCCCACTCTTGCACTGCCTTGCTCTGGCTTTTTGGAAGTGTTGGTGGCTAGTGACCCTGTTTTACACACACATTGGCCAAGATCTGAATTAGTTAAGTATTGCACTATACAGATCTGAACGTTATCTCCTATTCTTTATGTCAAACTTAATAAACATGAAAAGTGTAATTAGACCACTCTTGTTCTGAGATAAGGGTGAATGGCTCCAAGAGAGATGTTTAATAAAGTTTTTTTTTATTTCTGTTACTATCAAAAATAGTATTTCACAGCCCAGTGCTGTTATAACTATGGTTTATTCCCTGGTTTCTGATCACTACAACATATGAGATTAAAATAACACATTGAGCACCATGTTTATTGTTGACTGAGAACAATTATCTACAAGCCAAGTAAGAAAGCTCCATGACAGATCTCTTTTTGTTAGAAAAGGGTCAGTTTGCACTTCATGCCTACACCATTGTCTAAGTTTGCAAAAAGAATGCAGCTCAAAAAGGGTTCGACTATCCTCTGCACGGTCCTAAGTTTAATGGCTTTTTCTATAACAGCTTCTTTTTCACACAAGCTATTGACCCGGCTTGACTGGAACAGAGCGCCCGCTAAAAGCACGACGCAGGGACCAAAATGTAGGAAACAAAAGTGCAGAACAGAAGCTTAAAAGTTTAACACCAGAACTTTGATAAGAAGGCTGATCCAGGGAAGCAAACGGGTTTTGAAATTGCCAACACAGCAAAGGTAAGAACAGCTGAGTGCCTCTTTGGACTGTGTATCCTAATCCGAGTAAATCCTGACAAAGCTAAAAGTTTAAAGAAAACCACAGCGACTATTGCACTGGCCACTTTCAGATGAAAATATGGCAGATGAAATATGCGGTTGTGAATTTCACCTGATATAAAACAAGATTGGCGTGTATGTTGAGTGCGCTCTCCTGAATGGCCTCTAAGGCACCCCTCCAGTTGATGAGAGAGAATATGAGATCTGCCTTTGTTGCCACACGTGTTTCTCTTTTTGACAGCTGGAGAAAAGGCAGATATCATTACAGCAGTGAAGGCAGGATAGCAGGATATTTTTATCCATCTATTGCTGTGCATTTAGTACTTCCTCTCTCCCTCACTCTCCCTTCCTTTCTCTGACCCATCCTGACCTTTTGACAGAAACCAGGTGGACATCCTCATTGAAATTCCAAGTGTATTCATTGATTTCCTCCGTTACATTAACAGACAACAATCCCCCACAACCAAAGCAAAATAAATACAAACATAGATTAAATATAATATCCTTAAAAAAAAAAAACTTCAAATGGTTACCTGCTGACCCTTGTTAGTCACTGTTGGGTGTACTGACATTTGGGAAGATGATGAAAAATACACCCTGGTTCATGCACTGCCTGGCAAAAAGAAAAGTCACATAAAAGCTTTGGTCACATCGACAACTTTGTAATTTTATGATATTTATTTCCAACCGGACCAAGCCTACAGTCATTCCATGACAATTTCAACACAACATGTATCATTTGGTCGAAATCGCTTGTCAAACCCAACTCCCAGAAAAACAGTTTGATTTGGGTAAGGGGCATTACGATTTAAACGTCACAATCTTATGTGAAATTTTAATGATAGCTGAGTGTTTAACAACCCCTATTGTTTTCTATGGTTCTGTTTAATTTATCCAATGCCAGATAAGTTCATAGTTATTCAAACATGCACATATTTAAAGTCTTTCAAATTTTGCCCCTCTGCTTGTGTTAAGATCTTGCATTGATTCTGATGAGGGTTAACGTTCCAAAAACAGGCAATCTTGCATTGATGATGAGAGTTAAACCACTCAGTAAAGCCTTCTCCAGTACATCCCAAAGACTTTCAATTGGTTAAGATCACAACTCTGTGGTGGCCAATTCATGTGTGAAAATGATTCCTCATGCTCTCCGAACCACACTTTCACAATTTGAACCCAATGAATCATTGTCATCCTGAAACATGCCTGTGCTATCAGGGATTAATTCTCTAAAATACCGTACCGTGGTGGAGGAGTTTGTGTGCCTCTGGAATCTCGAGAGCTATGCTATAGGGTTTGTTGTGAGGGGCCAGATAAAATGCAAAGTAAACCCCAATGAAATGACCTGCGTGAAAAAAAAAAAAAACCAAACCTTGCCTTCTGGAGCAAGGCCTGGGAGGGAAGCTTGTATGCTAAAGCCTGGTGGCTGGGCTTTTCCCAAAAAGGGAATGCAGAGCCACCTCCTCGATGACCCACTACCCACGAAAAAAGGAATAGGGATCAGGTGCATCCCAGACCAGGTGGCAGATGAAGGCCCTGAGGCTCTGGGCCTAGAAATGGAAATTGGCTCTTGGGACATGGAATGTCACAAGCTGGGGCTTGTGAGGGTGGTTGAGCGGCACAGGCTAGATATAGTTGGATTCACCTTTATGTGCTGCACTGGCTTTAGAACCAAACTCCTTGATAGGTGCTGGACTCTCTTGAGTTGCCCATCGTGAGAAACAGTGGGCAGGCATGAAGAGAGTTATGTCTCCGCGGCTGAGTGCCACTGGGTTAGAGTTCACACAGGAGAACAAGAGGGTACCCGCAATGCACTTGCAGGTAGTGGGGGGGGCATACTCTGACTGTTGTCTGTGCTTATCCACCCAACTGCAGTTCGGAGAATCCAGCCCTCTTAAGAGTCCCTGGGTGGGGTTCTGGAAAGGGCTCAGGGGGTTCCATAGTTTTACTGTGGGACTTCAACGCTCATGTGGACAATGATGTAGACAGTTGGAGGGGAGTGATTGGGAGGAATGGCCTCCCTGATTGGAACCTGAGCAGTGTTTTGTCACTAGATTTCTGTGCTGGTCATAGATTAGCCATTACAAACACCACGTTCAAGCATAAGGGTCTTCATACGTGTACCTTGTACCATAACAACTATATCCAAAGGTCGATGATTGACTGTGAAATTGTGTCTTCAGATCTGCGGCCATATGTCTTGAACATTCAGGTGAAGAGAGGGACAGAGCTGTGAACTGATCACCAGCTGATGGTGAGGTGGGTCAGATGGTTGGGAAGACTGCTGGACAAACCTGGTAAACCTAAACTCATTGTGAGGGTTGACTGGAAACATTTGGTGGAGGACTCTGTCCAGATCATTTTCAACTCACACCCCCGAAAGAGCTATTCCCTCATCCGATGAAGACTGGGAACATAGAGTCCAAGTGGACCCTGTTCAAAGTCTCTGTTGCAAAAGCGGCTGCCTTGAGTTGTGGTCTGAAGGTTATCAGTGCCAGTGCAGGTGGAAATTCAAGGACCTGTCGGTGGAAACCAGCAGTGAGGGAGGCTGTCAAGCAAAAAATTGTGGCCTTTCAGGCCTAGTCAATCCAAGGGACTCCAGATTCAACAGTCAGGTATTAGCAGGCTAGAAGGAGGATTGCAGCCACGGTGGTTACTGACACAAAAACATGGGTTTGGGATGAATTTCGTGAGGCCACAGAGAGAGGGTTTCAGATAGCCACAAAGAGGTTCTGGAAAACCATCAGATGACTCAAGAAGGGCAGGCAGGGCTTCACATGGGCTGTTTTCAGCAGGGGTGGGGAACTGCTGACTTCAACTGAAGAAATTGTTTGGTGGTGGAAGGAGAACTTTGAGGAACTCCAGAATCCAGCAGACTCGCCATCCGCTGAGAGTGCAGGGATCTAGGACTCTGGCGAGTCTTTGCCCATCTCCTGGTGGAAGTCACTAAGGTGGTTGAAAAGTGGCAAGTCACTGGGTATGGATGAGACTCACTTTGAGATGCTGAATGCTGTGAACGTTGTTGAGCCGTCATGGCTGACATGCCTCCTGTATTTATCATTGCACGGATGTTGGGTACAGTGCCCTTGGATTAGCAGTAAATGGTGGTAATTCTCATTTTTAAAAAGAGGGACCAGAGGTTGTGCTCCAATTATATGCGGAATCACACTGCTCAGCCTCCCGGGGAATGCTTACGCTAGGGTGCTGGAAAGGAAACTTAGCTAAATTGTTGTACAACAAATCCAGGTGGAGCAATGCGGGTTCCATTCTAACTGTGGAACAGAGGACCAGCTTCTTACCCTTTCTGGGATTCTGAAGTAGTCATGAAAGTTTGCCCATCCAGTCTACATGTGCTCTGTGCACTTGGAGAAGGTTTATGATTGCATCCCACAAGGTATCCTGTAGGGGATGCTGAAGGGGTATGGGGCTCTGGGGCTGTTTGAGCCAGCCAATCCATGTACAACTAAAACAGCACTTACGTCCGCATTTTTGGCACTAAGTTGGACTTGTTTCCTGTTGGTGTTGGACTCCTTCAAGGCTGTACCTTGTAACCCATTTTCTTTATGACTTTCATGGACAGGATATCAAGGTACAGCAAAGGCTTGGAGGGTGTCCAGTTTGGTTGCCTAAGGGTAGCGTCTCTGCTGTTTGCAGATGATGTGGTGCTGTTAGCTTCATCAAGCTGTGACATCCAACATGCACTTGAGTGGTTCACAGCCAAATGGGAAGCACTCTGAATGAGGACCAGAACCTTCGAATCTGAGGCCATGATTCTCGCCGGGCAAAGGTAGATTGTTGCCTCCAAGTGGACGTGAGCTGTTGCCCCAAGTAGAAGAGTTGAATTATATTGGAGTCTTGTTCACCAGTGAGGGTAGGATGGAGAGGGAGATTGACAGGCGGATCAGTGAAGCATCTGCAGTAATATAGGCATTGCACCGGTTTGCCGTGGTGAAGAAGGAGATGAACATAAAAGCAAAGCTCTCGATTTCTCCTGTAGATCTATGTTGAAACCCTCACTCATATTCACAAGCTTTAGGTAGAGACTAAAAGGACAAGATCATGAATACAAGTGGCCAAAATGGGGTTTCTCCACTAGGTGGCTGGGCTCACCCTTAAAGATAGAGTGAGAAGCTTGGACATCTGGGAGAGGCTCAGAGTAGAGCCTCTTTTCCTCTGCATTGAGAGGAGCCAGCTGAGGGGGTTCAGGCATCTGGTCCAGATGCCGCCTAGTCATCTCCCTTTAGATGTTTACTGGATACATCCATTTGGGAGGAAGCCTTGAGGCAGATGCAGAACACATTGGAGGGATTATATTTCCTGGCTGGCCAGGGTATGGCTTGAGATCCCCCATGAAGAGTTGGAGGAAGTAGCGAAGGAGGGGGATGCCTGGGCTACCTTGCTGAGTCTGCCACTCTGCGCAAACCCAGCCCTGAATAAGCAGCTGAAATTAGACAGATGGACGTTGGGAATTAAAAAAATCAATTGATGGGATAACCTGGTCCTTCAGTACATTCAGGTAGCCTGCTGACATCATTTTATTGCTGCATAACTTTGCTGAGCCTAGACTAGACCAATTGAAGCAACCCCAGATCATAACACTGCCTCCAGAGGCTTGTACAGTGGACACTATGCATTATGAGTGTATCGCTTCATGGGCTTCCTTTCATACCCTAATGTGCTCACTGCTTTTATATCTTGTAAATCTACACTCGCCAGACCACATGACATTTTTCCATTTCTCAAGAGTCCAACCTTTATGCTCCCTAGCAAATTGAAATAGTTTTTCCCAAAACATTTTCACTAACAAGCGGCTTTCTTGTGGCCACGCAGCTATTTAGTTCAAATCCTGCAAGCTCTTGTTGCATTGCACGTGTGAAAATGCTTTTACTTCCTGAATTGAACATTGCCATGAGTTCCACTGTTGATTATTTACAAGTACAAGGAGACTTCACCAGGCATTTTAGTCATCCCCAATCATGATCATTCATGATTTTTTCCACCAAGATGACGGTTCATAACTATCCTTCCAGGTTTTAGAAATGACAGTTCTTAACTCACTTCCAGTGATTTCAGCAAAGTCCTCAGTCGTTTTCTTTCCTTGATGAAGGCCAATAATTTGCCCACTCTTAAAACAGTGCAACATAGTTTGGGATGCATCCTTTGACATGGTTGTTTAAGAAATGAGAAGCTACACACTGTATCAATCACAGTTAAAGGAATAGATGCTGGCTGAAACATGTTAATCACTGCAGTTATGATTTAGTCATAGGCTTTAAACCTCTTAAACTCTGAATTTTTCACTTAAGTTCTCCCTGAAGTAGGATTAACGTCAGAAAAGTGTTTTTTTTTTTTTTTCATATTGTTGGATAATGTCATGTACATATTCTGAATCTGCTGGCTGCAGTACTTCATTGAAGCTACACCATACATATTGAGAGAAATACTGAAACCCAGGATGCCATGTTTCTATGGCCATAGCATTACACCACATGGAAATTATCTAGTGTACAATATTTAATACATATTTCTCTTTAAATCAGCAGGGCATATTTTGGATAGCTGGGAACCTCAGGATCTCCACAATAATTTAAAATGGGCCAGAAGTTTAACAGGTTTGAATATCACAGCTGCATTTGACGGACCCAGGTGGGTGCAAAGGTTTTATGGGGTTAAGTATTTGCTTATTTATTTCTCCCAGTTTGGATTCAGGGATGGCCTGGGTGTTGACCATGCCTGTTCTTTTTTTCATGACTGTGTTAAGTATTTTACTTCTAAAGGAAGTCCTGTGTATGCCTGCAGCCTTGATGCGGAAAAATGTTTTGATAGAGTATGGCATGATGGTTTATTTTATCATCTTCTGTCCAGAATTCTTCTTGATCACTGGTTACTATTATACGAATGGTATAGAAAATTGGTGGCTATAGTTAAATGGAATGGTAAACTTAGTGAAGAGTTTCGGCTGACTAGAGGCATTCTACAGGGTAGCATCCTGTCCCCCATTTTCTTCACTATGTTTATTGATGATCTGCTACAAGATTTATCATGTACTGAATGGGGTTTGAGGATTGAAAGTTTTACTTTTAATCATTTTGCCTATGCGGATGACATAACTTTGTTTGCAGCTGGCGTCCCTGGGTTAAAGGCCCTGATTGACAAGTGTCATAATTATGCCAATAGATGGCGCTTAGTTTTGGCATAGCGAAAACAAAGTGTATAACGTTTGGTAACTGTTAACTGCAGAAATCTCCTCAGTGGCATCTAGGCTGTAGGGGTATTTTAAATTCTGATGTCATTGATGTTCTGGGTATTTCCTTCATGTCTAGTACCCTGTCTACAGCACATGTTGAAAAGAGAATCAGCTCTGCCAGACGGCGTGTCTATGGTCTCCTTGGGGATGGTTTTTCTTACCGTGGTCTTGCAACCGGAGTTAAGAGGTACCTGTGGAATGCTGCATTCAAACCTGTACTGATCTATGGATGTCACTGTATAGAGTTATGTGCTACGGATCTTAAATGTCTTGAAAGTTTTCAATCAAACAAAATTAAGAGTGCTCTTGGGCTTCCTAAAAGAAGCCACCACACTAAGCTATTACAGGCTTTAGGCCTGCCGAAGTTATCTGTTTCTATTGCAGACCTTAGAGTAAAACTGTTTAAGCGTATATTTCTTGGGACTTCTCCTGCTCGGACACTAAATTCCATATTTATAGCCAAATGGCTGACTGATGGCTGTGTTGTGAATGGTACTCTGATGTGTGCAGTATTGGGGGCTGGTCACTCTCCGATTGATATTGCTTTTTCTAGTTGTCTGTGCCTGCCACATCCAGCTTGTAAAGTGTCTGTCCCTGAGGATGGGATGGTGGATTCTCTTAACTCGCTCATCTTCAGCGACCGAAACAACAGGCCAGGCTCGGCAGAGCGAGCCCTTACTAAACTTTTAGTTAAAGCATTTAAAGTCTTTTTATCAGCGTGTCTCTCTGTGTCATAAGTTTTACTGCATGCATTTGTATTTATTCTCCCATTGTGGAGGTCATCAATAAATAAATTATTAAATCTAAGCCAGCAACTTTTTCTGCTTTTGGCCAGACAGTGTATAATGATAGCAATAAAATTAATCCTGGTGCAGAGCATTATATACACGTTTGGTGCAGACCAGGGTGTCAGAAGTCAATTTTACACTCAGACCTTTGCGTGTTCTATTTGCTACCGTTCATGCATGGTGATATACATGATATAAGCTGTGATAGAAGCCAACAGAAAATTACTTTGACAGCAAGGCCTCTGAGCAACACCAACCATGCCATCCCCTTTAGTTAGACTATAGGCAGCAAATAAAATCAAACTCTATGCTGGATAATCTGGGATCTCATCAAGAGGACCCATAATTAATTAAATTCTCCCCTTGAATATGCAGGTAAAGAAAAAATTGCCAAAACAGAAGGGTGGATTTATTGTGAAGAGAAACTGGATATTTGCCATTTTATATGCAAGGCTGAATACCTACATATTAACCATTTGTCTTGAAATGGTTGTTGAATGTTAATGACTCTGACAAAACATTTTGATTTTGATGAAAAATGCATAATTCCTCCTCACCTATGTCGTTTGCAGGCCAATTTACAGCTTAACTTAATGTTAACACGCTGTTTTGGTGCAATCGTGCAATCATTTGATTCCCCACTGAATTAGTGATAGTTCTACTTTTTATAGGTTTGAATGTCCTTTAAGCACTTCTTATGAGTGGAGTAAACTAAAGCCACGGTATATTTGGTGTAACAGTACCATAAGAATAGCACTGAACCAGTATTGGCTGACAACTAGTCGGCCTACGTGTGAGTTTCATGATTGAGACTGGAGAGATAAAGTATGTTGACACTTGCATTTCGTTAAGCTCTAATAAATTAATGTAATTTTCCGCTGACACTAAACTCGGAATGGATAGCCCAGTTGTGTTCTCATCAGGTATTCGCATCGTCGAAATAAGCATTCCCAGTGCTGAACCTGTTCCAGCCAGTTCCGATCATCCACTTAAATCTCCCACCCATGCACATGAGGTTGAGAACTGCTCAGAGACAGTTATTTTAAACATACCGAGCAATTCTAGTGTTGGCCCACACCTAAATCTATAGTGCTCAGGTACTTAGCATGCCCGCATACCAGGAACAGGTACTTTAGGATGTAAAACTGCGGCAATTGAAGTGAAAGGTGGGTTGGAAATTCTCCCCGTCATGATTGCTACAAAAATAGAACTTGTCTGAGTGCTACAGAAACAACACAGGTGGATCAGGATGGTGTTAAACAATACTAGCACTCAATGGTCTTTGGCATGTAGTATAGGTTTGTAAGCTTCAAAGTGCCGATTAGAAACGAATATCCAAAATCACCATCCACTGATGCACGCTGGCAACTTGCTAATGAATGCAAAGTTATAATCACTGCTATGTAGTGTAAAGTCCCATGGAGAGAGCTACATTAAGTGATCTTTTGTTGCATTCAATACAGTAAAAAGAGAGAGGAAGAAAACTGGTGTTC
Organism: Gymnothorax javanicus; assembly: GCA_029692085.1. Classification (NCBI taxonomy): domain Eukaryota; kingdom Metazoa; phylum Chordata; class Actinopteri; order Anguilliformes; family Muraenidae; genus Gymnothorax; species Gymnothorax javanicus. The sequence goes on from CM056196.1 coordinate 32,293,015, forward strand.
AATGAGCTATCGATCGCTTCACCACTAAGAGAGCAGTCAGGTATTTGCTCACCACTTCACATGAACACCATGCGCTCCTGAGTCTTTTCACCATGTAAATCTTATTTTAAAGGACAAAGGAGGAATGAGAGTGGAACATCATTTTATTTCCACTCCAAGGAGCCTGCTTCTCTTGTATTCAGGACTCGACAAAAACTACAGTGCATAGCTGTTTCAAAGAGGAGAGGGTCATGTCCAGGTACCTCATTCCTCTTTTGTGCCTTCTTTCCATTTGCAAATAAGGCCCTGGGAGAGTTTCTCTTGCTGACATGGTCACCAATTTCAGGACTGTTATGCTTTCAGTTACAGTACTGCCTAAATGACTGCAGTATGCTTACAGTGCTGTGAAAAAGTATTTGCCTGCTTCCCGATTTCTTCTACTTTGGCATATTTGTCACACTTTTAAGTCTCAGACCATCAAACTAGTTTTAATTTTAGACAAAGATAACCCGAGTAAACGCAAACAGCAGTTTTTTAAATGATGATTTTATTTATTGAAGGAGGAAAGCTATACAACCCATCCTGGCCCAATGTGAAAAAATAATTGCCTCTTTAGTTGCTGAATCAATTAATAAAACAAATTCAATTGATAATTGGGTTCAATTTCATCACAACCAGGCATGATTACTACTAGCCCTGTTGAATCTAAACATCATTTAAAGAGAACCTGTGTGGCAATACGAAGGAGGCAAAGAGCAGCACACAATGCCATGATCTAAAGAAATTCAAGATCAGATGAAAAACAAAGTTGTTGGCATCTATCTATCTAGGAAGGGATTCAAAGCCAGAAGGCTCAGTGACTCCCTGAACCACAGTGAAAGCCATTGTCAATTGGAGTGGCCTAGTTGAAGTCCTGACTTGAATCTGATTGAGGTGCTGTGGCATGACCTTAAACAGGCAGTTCATGCTCGAAAACCCTCCAATGTGGCAATCCTTGCAGACCATACAACAGGCAATAGGGACATACCTTGGACAGTTTGCCAATCCATTGCAGGGATCAAACGCCATTCAGTCAAATACGCATTCCTATGAGCAGTAATTAGAGAAAATCCATGCGAACAGGGGGAGAACATCTAAACTCGACACCCCAGGCCATGAGGTTTCCATGCCACCCACTACACCACTGTGCTGCCCCCTTCTTTTGGTAATGTATCCATCAAAATCCTAACAGATTAGTGGAGTCTAACAGGAAAGGAAACAAGAACCCTATGCCTCCAGTGTTGCTTTTCAATACACTACAAGTGGCATGTTTTGAAAGGAAGCTAAATGTTGCACTCGCGATTCATGCTTCCCTAAATACTCGTCTCCCCACACACATCACACTTTTTCCAGGCAAGGCATCTTTCACATAGAGACCCATGAGGATCAATGTACGTTACTGAAATACCAAGAGAACCTGGAATCATGCTGCAAGGAAGCAGGCAGCCTGGGCGCACAACTGTCGGCAGCTAACTGTATAATTAATGAAGGGGGGAGGCTGTTTTGGGGGTGCTAGGGGAGTATGAGGGGCATGACTATCACATGAACCCTGGAAGTCGGTGCGCACGCACCATGCTGACTTGTGACAGCAGTCGGTGGGGAAGGACAAACTGTTCTCTGGTTGTCTGCCATCATTGTAGAGTGTGGGAGGAGGAAGGGAGGCTATGCACAGATAACGCTGCCTCATCGCCTTTGCTGTGTTCACGGCCTCATAAATCCACCGCGAGCTCCTACACAAATACACGCGGCTCACGAGGGCTAAAGGAGAGTTTAGCATCGAGCATGGCTGTCGAGTGGCGCTTTCATCCTGCTCTTTTGAAGTTTTACAGCTCTGCCCGTGCGCTGTGAAGTGCCAGCGTACACGCTGCCTTCGATCCTGGCTCTCGCACAGTCGCACACACTGACGGCGCTCGGCAGAGTTCAGGAGAGGCCTGCCAGTACAAGCATCCCACACACACTGCTGACAGCACGCCTGAGTCAGGCCTGCTACAAAAACAAGGGGAAGAGAGCAGAGATGAAAGGAGACAGAGGGATGGGGAGAGGAAGTGTGAGTATATTAGAGAGAGAAAGAGAGCAAGAAGGAGAAAAATAGGGCGATGTCAATGCCCTGCCGTTGCTTACTGAATGTATGATAGAGAAAGAAAGGGCGAGAGGGAGAGTGAACATAAGTGTTGGGTACAGAGTGAGGGGGAAGAGAGTGTTTTAGCGGAAAACGGAGAGAAAGAGGAAGACGGTGTGTGTGAGTGGGGGGCCCCCAGGCAGGGGTTGCATGGAAGAATTGGCAAAAGCAATCAGCTCCACCTAAATTACAAACCTCGTTACCTGTAGTATTGTAAGGTCACGCCTCCAGCCTTCAGACTCACTGGTCTATTAAGACCTGGACCGCATTCTTCGGCTCCACAAGCATTGCATGCACCTGTTATTCATTTCCACTGTGCGGTAGTATTGTCCTAATTAAGACTGAACCTCGCACTTAGTCTTTGCGAAGTGTCTTAAGCCACATGCCTGTGTTGTATTTCTAGTCTTCTATAGACTTCTTCTCCTCGATTTGTGCGTATATATTCTAACTCTTTAACTTGGTGCTGTTTATTGTTGATATCAACACTTTACAGTCAAGGAACTGCGTTTCCTATTTCCTTTTCCTATTTTAGTAATGCATAGTTACTGCAGCCCAGCTTTGTATTACTCATAGCATAATTATGAACCGTATTTCCTTTTTGTTATGTATTGCTTCGTGTGTGGCTCCCTGCTGTGCAGGAGGCATAATAAATACAACCAAGTCCATCCTTGCACCTGAATCTAGTCCTCAACTTCCTGTCCTCCATGCACATCTCCAGTTTGCGAAGCAAAACCCTTTCAAGTATCCAGTATTATTTTCACACAAGCCACCCCTTCAATCAATCAGCAATTAAAGCAAACCTCAAAATCATTCATAATGAAAAAAATAGTCAAAAATTGACTGCAATAAAAAAGCGGTTAGATGAAAAAAGTAAAAAATCAATAGGGAAAAAAATTAAAATATCCATCAATGCATCATCAGCCTGGAAACCCCAGATACATGCCATAGTTATGGCTAAGGATTGGAGCTACATCAACAAACTCACATGAAAAAAACAAAAACAAATTCACAAAACTTGTGTTGAAATCGACGACTATTCCTAAAGGCAGTTCTCGAAAAAATGTTATCATTTACAGAAATCAAATCAGGAACTGGCTATATAACATGATGAAATCGGTGGGGAAATAAACACTCACTAAAAAGTTTACTCCATACAATCTCAATTCTCATATTCCAAAGCAAAATATGCAATAAATTTTAAATATTACGACAAGCAATAGAGAGCGGCCAAAACCAGATACAATTCAATTGTTTCAAAACAGCTGAAAGAACAACTAAAAAAACTTACATAAAAAAGTGTGTGGCTCATTTATCAGAGCAAAAATGCTGAAACACAAAAACACTGAACCCCAGAATATCATACATCAGCTAAATTATTCAACCTGGTTCTATGGACAAGATGTTCTTGTCACATCTGTAACTGTAGACCAACATCCCCAATTTAGAAAAGTTGACACAAACTGCAACCGAAGCATCTATCTGAGCAGTAATTTGGAACAGGTTTTCCACAGTACTCTAGACAACAGAATGCAGGTCATCCTGATCGAGCATAATGTCTTGAGTTAAGGTCAGATGAGCTTTCTTCCACAACATTGCACTAGTGATCACATTTACACCCTATACAACTTCATTAATCAACATGTTCATGAAAAAAATGGCTTGCTCTGTAGGCAAGAAGAAAGCATTTGATTCAATTTGATTCAGTGATGTAGGTGATAAAGGCTATATATATCAGATAGAAGTATGAGATGAAAATGTTTTTGAAAAATTAAATTATTCAGTCAAGGGTGTGGGGTTAGGCAAGTCTGCAGTTTGAGAGAGAGAGAGAGAGAGAGAGAGAGAGAGAGAGAGAGAGAGAGACACCAGGAGCAGTTGCTAAAACTTTTTCTAGCACATGCCTTCCCAGCGGTCACACTGTGTAACAGGAAATTTCCTCAGGACTCCAGAAGGCACAAGGTGTATCAGGACATCCTCTGGGAAAGACCTTTTTGTGCCATCATCTATCTCCATGAACAGAAACTTAGTGACAGCCCATGTAATTGGTGAGTCTGGCCTGAGTATAGCAGACAGTGCAGCCATCTCTCTGCTCCTCCTACCTCCAGTCTGGGGTAATTTATCACAGCCACATAAATTAGGACACACTCACAGGTGTGTTGTCCATGAATCAATAGAAGTACAGAGACCTTTGTTGTTTGAGATAGTTGGGCTGTGGATACTTACGCAAATACAGCTAAGGGAGAATAATTTCTGCGTTCATATGCATTGAAAATAAATCTAAATACAAATAAAGGGCACATGCGCATGTTAGTTTGCAAAGGTTATAGTTATTGGCCCATTAAGACTTCATAAGGCCATAACAAACGTAGAGCTTGGGCTGCAAGGTTGGAATTTATGCCCAAACTGACTTTTGTCAATCTGTTATTATTACAACCCCAATTCCGAAATAGTTGGGACAAAGTGAAAATTGTGAATAAAATCAAAATGCAATGACTTTCAAATCACATCAGCCAGTATTTTATTCACAATAGAACAGAGATAACATAGCAAATGTTGAAACTGAGAAATTTTACAATTTCATCCACAAAATTAGCTCATTTCAAATTTGATGGCAGCTACAGGTCTCAAAAAAGTTGGGACAGGGGCCTGTTTACCATGGTGTAGCATCCCCTCTTCTTTTTAACACAGAGTGGAGGCATCTGGGCATTGAGGAGACAAGTTTCTTGAGTTTAGCCATTGGAATTTGATCCCACTCTTTTTTAATACAGGCTTCCAGCTGCTGGAGAGTTTTGGGTCTCTTTTGACTGATTTTTCGTTAAATTATGCACCTAATGTTCTCAATCGGTGAAAGATCAGGACTACAGGCAGGCCAGTTCAGCACACAGACTCTTCTACTATGAAGCTATGCTGTTGTAATAGCTGCAGTATGTGATTTTGCATTGTCCTGCTGAAATACACAGGGCCTTCCCTGGAATAGATGTCATCTGGAGGGGAGCATATGTTGTTCCAAAACCTTTATATACCTTTCAGCATTCATGGTGCTTTTTAAAACATGCAAGTGTCCCACATCCAGGGATGTGCGGTCAGGGTAGGCAGTGACTTCTCCTTTTTTATCACTAGATTTAGTCAACCTGTTTTCACATACTATGCCTGATTGTCAATCAATCAATTTGACCTTTTTTCTGGTCATTTAAGCCTGTAATGATTAAGAGGTGATAGTAAAAGATTTATCTACCTTTATGCTTTGATTCGAGACTGCAAGGAAGTAAATCTTAATAATTAATTAGAAAAAAATCTCAACTCTCTCCGTAATTCCGTATATTGTTTTGATCTTTTGTTTATCGGATTATGAAAGAAGACTGAAAAGAAACTCCCTATTTTTAAAAAATGGCAGTAAAAAGTACGTGTTTAAGGGGGTAAATATTATCATCAACATATTGACCACACATTGAACGCCGCATAACAAAGGTTTTAATATTTGTTAATGGCATTGCATTAGCTTAATCCTCTAAACAAATATGAAAAAACTTGCTGTCTCGTGAGCATTTTAAGTTCGATGCACTGAGCAATAATGTCGTGGATGGAACTGGCACGCCATTCTGCCGTTTAGTCTTGTAAATTAGTAAACCAATCCTCAGATTGCTAATCAAGCAAAGTAATAGAGTTATCGTTTGTTTAACGGTGAAGATTCTGCCTACCCTAACTGACCTCCGACGGCACGTCACTGCCCACATGATATGCACTAATGCATCCCCATACCATCAGAGATGCTGGCTTTTGAACTGAACGCTGATAACAGGAGGGGTGGTCTTTCTCCTCCTTAGCCCGGAGGACACGATGCCCATGATTTCCAACAAGAATGTCAAATGTGGACTCGTCTGACCACAGGACACTTTGCCACTTTGATACAGTCCATTTTAAATGAGCCTTGGCCCAGAGAACACAGCGGCACTTTGGATCATGCTCAAAAATGGCTTCCTTTTTGCATGATAGAGTTTTAGGTGGCATTTGTGGATGGCACGGCAGGCTGTGTTTACAGACAGTGGTTTCTTGAAGTATTCCTGGGCCCATTTAGTAATGTCGATGACAGAATCATGCTGGTGAGTGATGCAGTGGCATCCTAGGGCCCAAAGATCACGGGCATCCAGTAAAGGTCTTCGGCCTGGTCCCTTACGCGCAGAGATTTTTCCAGTTTCTCTTAATCTTTTGATGATGTTATGCACTGTCGATGATGAGATCTTTAAAGCCTTTGCAATTTGACGTTGAGGAACATTGTTTTGAAAGTATCACATTATTTTTTTTATGCAAGCCTTCACAGGTTGGAGAGCCTCTGGCCATCTTTACTTCTGAGAGACTCAGCCTCTCTAAGATATCCCTTTTATAGCCAATCATGTTACACACCTGATGCCAGTTAACTTAATTACTTGCTAAATGTTCTTTCAGCTGATTCTCTTACATATTAGTCGCTTTTTCAGCCCTTTTTTGTCTGTCCCAACTTTATTGAGACTTGCTGCATCCAGAAAATTTGAAAAAAGCTCATTTTGTGGATAAAAATGTAAAATGTCTCAGTTTCAACATTTGAAATGTTAGCCATGTTCAATTGTAAATAAAATATTGGCTAATGTGATCTGAAAGTCATTGCATTTTGATTTTATTCACAATTTACACTTCGTGCCAACTATTTCGGAATTGGGGTTGTATTATTATTATTATTATGTTTTTCATCCCAAAAGGACAATACAATGTCTGAAATCTGGTCAGAATAGTCCCTATTCCATTGCGATTAAGTTTTAAAGATTCAGATGAAGCTGTGATTTGTTTGGATCTGGAATTGAACAAGTTCAAAATCTGACAACCCAGGAATGCAGTTTAAGGCCTCGTCCACACGGAGACGGAGATTGTTTTTTGTCGGTTCTAAAAAATCTTCCATCCACACGGCATCGTTTCTAAAAATATCTGCGTTCACACGGAGACGCCTAAAACAACCCAAAACGCTGTAGTAAATATTCCGGGCCTGTGTGTGGCGCTGTATGGAGCTGTAGCGTTTCTACGGAAATAAACCAAAAACAGAGAAGGCAGCAGTGAGCATGTGTATAAACTTGCGCTCTGTGTACAGGAGGTGGGTATCTCCTGTGGCTATCACGGCATCATTTTCAAAAAAACCCGTTTTTCTTGTCCACACGAAAAATGCTGGGGTGGTGTTTTCCGATTTTCTCATTCTGGAACCTGTTTTCAAAAAATACCTTTTTCGGGCTGCGTTATCGCTGTCTCCGAGTGGACGCAAGGCTGAAACGATAAAATATTTATGCGTTTTCAAAAAAATCATTCTTGTGTGGACGGGCCCTAAATTTGAAGTAGAGCTGAGTTCAAGTGCTGCTGAACCCACAGAGGTGGATCAGTCCTGCCACTGGACTTCAGCAAGTCAGCAAAAGTCAACAAGCAGCAGAAGACCTACTCAAAATACAGGCACCAGCAGCCCGCTACTAACTTGATTTGAAAGTCTACCGTACAGCATTTCACTTCCCAGCTTTAATTATATACCACTTTCCACTTGTCCTATTAAATATGCATTCTGAAGGAACATGAAGAATATCTTAAATTAATAAAACTGAAATAACCTGTGGCATACACCAGTGCTTGCTAATGGAACATCTGCCTTTAAATTTGGGAAAGCACAGACAAGCCCGTACACTGTTGCCACAGGACACCAAGAGAATGTTTTCATAATACATTGGCTCACAAACTGAGCTGTCTTATACATGACCTGGAGGAACATTCTAGCACTTTCTGGTGTGTTCACAGTGTTCTATAGCACAGCACCTTTTCTGGTGAATAATAATCAAAATTGAATGGCAGGTTATCTTTTGTTTCTATGTGCGTGAAGTTTAACCCTTTAATGTGTAATGGTTAATAAAGTAGCCTAAACCCACCCACCACTGTTAATAGCCAAAGAGGAAAAGAGTCATGCAACAAAGGGTATTCCTTCCCTTTCAGCTAAAAGATATTACAGGACACTTATGTGAACTGTTTCAACAGAGTGAAAAGGTGAAAGCAGGTCTGAGACAGAATGAGTGGGGAGGCTTTTGCTAGTTAGAGACCGTCGGTGAGAAATCTTAATAAGAGGGACATTGACTAGGTGTTCAGAACACCCAGAGCAACCCATGGGACACGGTGCCATTTTTTTTTTTTTTTTTTGCCATTTGCTGTGTAATAATCATTCCAATTAACATCAATCAAAGCACTTTAGTGTCTAGGAGAGCCAACAGAATCCAAGATTATACACCACTTCCATCAACATAAAAAAGTTATTTGAATAAATGTTGATTTCAGCATGAAGCAACCAACTCCCCTTGTTTTGTTAGTGATATACTCTTCTATTTGCCACACTTAAATGTTTCAGATCATCAAACAAATTTTAATATTAGACAAGGATAACCTGAGTAAAGACACAATGCTATATTTTCATGATTATTTCATTTATTGAAGGAAAAAAGCTACCCAACCTAATGTGCCCTTTGTGGAAAAAGTAATTGCCCCCTTGCTCACAAAGTCAACCAATTAAGCAAATTTAATTGACAATTGGATTCAATTTCACTGATACACCCAGGCTTGATTTGTGCCAGCCCAAATAGAACCTGTCTCGCAATGTGAAGCAGCCAAAGAGCAGCACACAATGCCTCAATCTGAAGAAATTCAAGAACAGGTGAGAAACATAGTCATTGACATTGATCAGTCTGGAAGGGTTCAAAAGTTTTCTTAGGTCTCCGGTATTCCAGTGAACCATGGTGAAAGCCATCACCTACAAATGGGAAAAACTTGGAACACTGGTGAACTTTCCCAGGAGTGGCCGGCCAACCAAAATGCCTCCAAGAACGCTTCAACGACTCATCCAGGAGGCCACAAAAAATGAAGACTAACATCTAAAGAACTGCAGCCCTCACTTGCCTCTGTTAAGGTCCGAGTTCATGATTCAACAATAAGAAAAAAACTGGGCAAAAATGGCATCCATGTAAGAGCTGCAAAGCAAGTAAACTAAAGCTAACTGAAAATAACACAAAAGCTCATCTCATGCATGCCAAAAATTACTTGATGAGCTCCATGACTTTTGAAATAATATTCTATGCATTGATGACTAACAAGTGTAATTTTATGGAAGACATGAGTTCGGTTGCAGCTGCCGTAAAGCCAAAACAGCATTCCACAATAAGAGCATAACACCAACAGTCAAACATGGTGGTGGTAGTGTGATGGCCTGGGGCTGCTTTGCTGCTTCAAGACCTGGGCGACTCACCATAATTGATGGAACAAAGAATTCTGCTCCCTGTGGGAAAATCCTAAAGGAGAATGTACGGCCATCAAGCTGTAACCTACAGCTTAAGGGCAGTTGGGTTATGCATCAGTACAATGACCCAAAGCACACAAGCAAGTCCACCTCTGAATGGCTCTAAAGAAACAAAATGAAGGTTTTAGAGATGCCTAGTCAGCAGGACTTGAATCCAAATGAGATGCTGTGGCATCATTTTTTCCCTAGTTCATGCTCGAAAACCCTCTGATTTGGCTGAATCAAAACAAATTTGCAAAGAAGAGTGGGCCGAAATTCCTCCATAGGGATGTGAAAGACTCATTGCCAGTTTGATTACAGTTGTTACCACCAGTCATTAGTTTTAGTTTTAGGTTTTGAATTACTGTTTACCATTAATAAATGAAATGATCATTTGAGAGCTGCATTATGTGTGTGTTCTTGTTTTCCTTCTCTTATGTTAAAGTTAGTTGAATGATCTGAAACACTTAAATATGACAAATCAGCAAAAAAGAAAGAATCCGGAAGGGGGAAAATACTTTTTCACAGCAAGACATGCACACTATTAGCACACAGTCATGCATTTTGATATAGGCTTTACTATTTGTTAGACACTGAAGTAATTATGAAAAGAACTCATAAAACGTGAGTCAACATGACATAATCATCAACGGTGGGGTACAGCAGCAGGTCCATGTGAAGATGGCAAAAATTGGGGCCTTGTCTCTTAGCTCATGAACAAACCTGCTATGTGAAAGACACTGAGCCCATAGTCAACATAATTTTATCTATACAGGATTTGTCCTGAGCTTCGAACAAGGAATTCATGGAGATTGAGCTTCTTGCTTTGTTATGCAATATTAAAGGTTCTGAGGTCATCAAATTTAATCAACTACACAAGAAACAAGCGCACACTGGGGACAAAGCTGATTATGCCTTCTCAGAATGCAGGTTTGGATTCATTCAAATTACCCTGGAAATAAATTCTTATCTCTTTTGCTGTTAGTGTGATGGACTGACTGGGACAATTTTGTTGTTCAGTGCTTATAGGCTGTGGATTAATTTTATTCCTTTGATTTGAGGGAGCACAAACTAATTTATGAGATAGGAAATCTCCAAAATCACAAAGCCTCATCTTGGGCTTGCATTGTTGTGTTCCTTGCTGTCACAAATAGTTCTAAAAACAGCCTCAGTGACTACCAGATAGCTGGCGGGGAGCCTTTTTTTCCACTATTATCACATAATGTGCCGTCAAATGGATAATGAATCTTATAAGTAAGCAGTAGATGTGTCAATTCAAGTCATTAATGGTCTCGATTTCTTGTTTTTACGAATTTTTAGATCAAATGAATGAATGTGCACTAAAATAAAATCTCCAAAATGTATTATATGCCAATGCATAAAAAGATTATAATAATTCTCAGTGTAATTTGTGTTGTAATAATTTGAAAAACAACATTACTATGTTATGCTATAGATATGCTGATATGCTGTGATATTAACAAAGGCCAGAGTTATATATTCATGTTTGTGTAACCGCAAAACATAAATGTACAGTGTCGACTGCGCCTCACAGTTTTTTATCCACCAACAAGAACCAAAGATCTGCCCATACTGAGTAACTGGAAAGAACTGAGTTGACCTTTTACATAATCAGAATTCTCAGACAGTAGCCACTGTGGTTTAACTGGAGCAGAATGGCTGCTCTATAAATATCTATCAGAGGGAAGCATAAGGCCCACCCATGAGTAAGGCTTTCCTCAGTCCACTTACACAACTGATAAAGTGTTCATAGCAATGGACACTATTCTAAGGCCTAAAAGCCATCATATTTATTGGACAAAATACTATGTTTATTATTCTTTACGTGAGGATTTAAAAAGAAATTTATCTTGAAAACAGATTACGTGAGGATTTAAAAAGAAATTTATCTTGAAAACAGATTACGTGAGGATTTAAAGAGAAATTTATCTTGAAAACAGATATTGCAGACCAAATGCAGCGAATCAGATGCAGCGGTGGACTGCAGTATTAAGGAGAGGATTGAGAAATAAGTCAGTGGTGCGTAGTTGGTGAACTAATGTTTTGGCAAACTGTTTTCACTGCTGAAATTTCACTGATTTCCTGAAATATCTCCTTTGCCACCGCTGGAATAAATACGATGAGTAAATACAAAACTTTAATTTACCTTTTCCATTTTTTCCAAGATAAAAGAAATTATAGGATTAAAACTATCGACTAAATTTATGTTGACCAATCTCATTAACACCCTCACTGCTATACCCAAATGGAAGCCAAAGAAAAAAGTCCCGGAGGTTCTGTAGTGAAGTGGCACAGTTTCCCACATAAAGAAAATAAATATGAACATCGCATACACCAGGAAGGACTAAATTTGTGGCTGTGAGTCCAAAGATTATCTAATTTTCCCCCATTTCACAAAGCGCAAATCTGTTGACGAGCAGAAAAGCACGAAGGAGCCAATTTCCAGTCCATTAAAACAAGGCAGTAGACCAATAAAGGAGGCATAAGCCAGACTGCCAGCCTCTGTCTAGACAGTTTGCCCAGATTGAACAAAAGTGTATTAGATCACCAAGGCAGGACTGCATTCAATTTAATGGATTTCTGATTCAGCTGGGACAATACAATCTGATTTCTTTCTAAAGGAGACACATATCTACCTTTATTTCTGTGGGCGAGATCAACTATGGCAGCAATGGTCTGTTAATTCCCCAGTCTCATGAACCGACAGGCCATTGATTTTGTAAGCGGAAACCAGACTACCCATGCAGACATATGCAAAACATGCAAAACAGTGATAAAATATGATAAGGGCACATTGTAAAGGGTAATGTAAATTATGGGAGCACACAAAAACTTAATTAAATGAGGCTGTAGCTTTGTTCTTAATGTGCCATGAGTTTACAGGCCTGTGCAATAAATTGTCTCGTGTTCATTAAACTCTACTTGTTTATGAGTCTAATAAGGGCCAGACATAAATTTTAAAGACAAATGTAAACCTAAACATTATATTGTCTCTACATTAAATAAGTGGCCATTTTGACTTTCCTGAGCTCTCCAGGCTGACTCATAGGCTAATATACCAAAAATAATAGGCTCATGTTGAAAGTCAATTACAGTGTCATTTGAGCCACATAAATGCTAGAAGCTCAAGTATTGGAGCTTCAACATCTAGTGACAAATTACCAGAATGGTTATAAAACTGTGAACAATCAATAACACATAGGGAAAGAAATGACTTTATACACAAAAATAATTGCTCCTCATATGCTGAAGAGTTGACACTGATATACTGCAACAGCGACTGATTGAAGTGTCTTTATTGAACATGCCAGGCTACTGTTATGTTGTGCTATTAGTACAAAGGGAAATTCATCTTCTGAGTATACTAAAACTGTTGAAATTGCTTGAATTCACCTTTGCTTTTGATAGAAGTACTATGCAAATTGCACCCAACCCCCAGTGTGAAACTAACGGGCACACACACGCATTAGCCTTAGCCAAGCATCCCCCGCCAGAATTCGCGGCACATTTAAGGTTTCTATGGCGACACTTAGGCATACAGGAAACATGAATGGCAAGCGTTGATAGCTGATGAAACAGCAGCATTTCTGAATGGGGACATCTTTCTTTATAAGGTAGGATGGAGTCTGTCTCACTCTCGCTTGCTCCTTCTCCTGACACATCATACCTGCTGCCAAAAGCTTCACAGAAAGCATGAAAATGCTCAAAAATGATGCATTACGACATCAAAGATACAAGCACAAACATAGCGAGCATATGGGGCTGTGGAAAAGGTATTTGCCCAGTTCCTAATTTCTTTAATTTTTTCCATATTTGTCACACGTTTCAGATCATGTCACTAATTTTAATATTAGATAAATACAACCTCAGTAAAAACAAAATTCAGTCTTTAAATGATGATTTCAAAAAAAGAAAAAAAGCTATCCAGCCCTACCTCACCCCATGTAAAAAAGTAATTGCCTCCATAGTTACAAAATCAAATTGAAAAAATTCAGTTGATAATTGGGTTCATTCCCACGAAACACACCCAGGTATGATTACAGCCAGCCCAATTGAATCTAAGCATCACTTAAATAAAACCATTCTGGCAATGTGAAGTAGGCAAAAAGCAGCTCAGGTTATAGCAATCAGAAGAATTTCAAGAACAGATGAGAAACGTCAACATCCATCAGTCTGGAAAGAGCAGCAAACATCTATCAGTCTTGAAAGAGTTGCAAAGCCATTTCAAAGGCTCTAGGACTTCAGAAAACCAGTGAGAAGCATTATCTACAGATGGAAAAAAACATTGAATGATAGTCATTGAATGATAGTGAACCTTCCCAGGAGTGGCCATCCTTCTAAAGTACCACCAAGAGCACATCAATCACTCATCCAGGAAGCAACAAAAAACTCAGAGTAACATCTAAAGAACTGCTGGCCTCACTTGCCGCAGTTAAGGTCAGTGTTCATAATTCCATGTAGGAGACTAGGTAAATATTGCATCCATGGGAGAGCTGCAAGGCAAAAACTGCTGCTGACTAAAAAGAACACAAGGGCTTGTGTCACATTTGCCTGAAAACACTCTGATGACCTACAAAACTCTTGGTATAATATTCTGTGGAGTGGACTAATCAGTCAAAAGTGGAACTTCTTGGAAGATGTTGGTCTCCTTCAATCTGGTGTACAGCTAGCACAGTATGTCACACTCAGAACATCAAACTAACAGTCAAACATGGTGGTGGAAGTGTGATGGTCTGGGACTGCTTTGCTGCTTCAGTACCTGGGCAACTTGCCATAATTACAACCCCATTTCCGAAATAGTTGGGACTAAGTGTAAATTGTGAATACAATCAAAACGCAATGACTTTCAAATCACACCAGCCAGTATTTTATTCACAATAGAACAGACATAACATAGCAAATGTTGAAACTGAGAAGTTTTACAATTTTATCCACAAAATGAGCTCATTTCAAATTTGATGGCTGCTACAGGTCTCAAAAAAGTTGGAACAGGGGCCTTTTTACCTTGGTTTAGCATCCCCTCTTCTTTTTAACACAGAGTGGAGGCGTCTAGGCATTGAGGAGACAAGTTTCTTGAGTTTAGCCATTAGAATTTGATCCCACTCTTGTTTAATACAGGCCTCCAACTGCTGGAGAGTTTTGGGTCTCCTTTGACGGACTTTTTGTTTAATTATGCGCCAAATGTTCTCAATCGGTGAAAGATCAGGACTGCAGGCAGGCCAGTTCAGCACATGGACTCTTCTACTACGAAGCCATGCTGCTGTAATAGCTGCAGTATGTGGTTTTGCATTGTCCTGCTCAAATACCCAAGGCCCTCCCTGGAATAGATGTCATCTGGAGGGGAGCATATGTTGCTCTAAAACCTTTATATATCTTTCAGCATTCATGGTGCTTTTTAAAACATGCAAGTGTCCCACACCATATGCACTAATGCATCCCCAAACCATCAGAGATGCTGGCTTTTGAACTGAACACTGATAACAGGAGGGATGGTCTTTCTCCTCTTTAGCCCGGAGGACACAACGCCCATGATTTCTGACAAGAATGTCAAATTTGGAGTCGTCTGACCACGGGGCACTTTGCCACTTTGCTACAGTCCATTTTGAATGAGCCTTGGCCGACAGAACACGTGGCGCTTCTGGATCATGCTCAACAATGGCTTCCTTTTTGCATGATAGAGTTTTAGGTGGCATCTGTGGATGACACGGCGGACTGTGTTTACAGACAGTGGTTTCTTGAAGTATTCCTGGGCCCATTTAATAATGTCAATGACAGAATCATGCCGGTAAGTGATGCAGTGGCATCTGAGGGCCTGAAGATCACGGGCATCCAGTAGAGGTCTTCGGCCTTGTCCCTTACGCACAGAGATTTTTCCAGTTTCTCTGAATCTTTTGATGATGTTATGCAGTTATGTTAAGCAGTTCATTCACTGAAAGCAAATAATTATATAAAACCTTTACCACCCATGAGAAACAATAATTGCCACAGGTAACAGGATCCATGTTTTCCAAAAAAAAAATTTTGACTCCTAAGCTAAAAGAATGTTATCCCAAAAGTTCTGAGGTTTATAAAGATGTTTTTTTTGGCAAATTTGAGATGAGTCTTTGTGTTCTTTTTCATCTGCAGTGGCTTTTGCATCGCAGCTCTCCCATGGATGCCATTTTTGCCCCGTCTTTTTCTTATTGTGGAATTATGAACAGTGACCTAAATTGAAGGCAAGTGAGGCATCCAGTTCCGGAGAAGTTAATTTAGGTTTTTTAATGTCTTCCTTGATGAGTTTTCAATGCACTCTTGAGGGAATTGACCTATGGCTAAGCCCCGCCCTCAAATGCGATGAGCCAATCACAGTGTGTATTCTCTCCCCATATACTCGGACATTCTGAGCCTGAGCTTCCATTGAAATACATTACGGAAACTGCAAGTCGTTCGCTTTTATGGGGTTTTAAAATATTTCTAAGTTAAAAAAAATGGTCAAACGCTGTGCTTGGGGTAAATTTAACTCCGATACGAGGTATCCCGAGAGGCTGGGCAATGGGGTATATTTTATACCCTTCCCAAAGCCACATCATAACCGAGATAAGTGTGTCCTCTGGATAAAGCTGCTTTCACACCGGACGCAAAACAAATTTTTCGCACGACAGATTACATTCAAAGTCAATGCAAAGACGCTTCACATTGACTTTGAATGTAATCTGTCGCTAAAAAAAATTCGCTTTCAAGGTCCGTGTGAAAGCAGCTGAAAGCTTTGTGGAAGACCCCACCATCAGCTTAACGTAGCTAACGAAGGTCAAGAAGGATGTCTACATTTGTTCCAAGCTAATGCTGCATTCGGTAACACTCGTAAACACGAGTCGTGTCGTGAATTGAGTCGAAGGTACGAGGAAGGATCATTCGGACAATGAGGTCGTGAGGTGAAAAGAACGGAATTCACCAGTCGTGTCTCGAAAACACGGCTCGTGGGACGCGTTACCGAATGCAGCATGAGTCAACATCGTGTTTAAGGCGACATCTTGTCACTTCGCTGGAGATTAATGTAAAGTTATATTTTACATCGCTAAATTAGCTTACGTTAGCTGAAGTTAGTAAACTCTATGGCTAACTTCAGTGCTGACGGACGTTGGCTTAACGTGAGCTCCTGGCTGCGTTGTTCACCATGTCACCTTGTTTACTTAGGAGTTCAGTCACGTCAGGTTAGATTTCTTAAATTCGGTAGCTAGCAATAATAATACATAAATTAAATTTATTACCTTGCCGTGCACGAACAATGCTGATCCTCTGTCTTGTTATGTGAGAGGGTGACGGAAACGAGATGCGGTTGATCGCGTTTGCACTGAGACCTGAAAATTTTAGTTTCTAATTTAAACTTTTTGTTGACCTTCTCCACTCTAAATTCATTAATGTATCCCTCCAATGCATAGTGTAACCCTATTTGCTGACTTCTTTATGATATTTGAGCCTTCTATCGCCAAAAAATCATCGATAGCAACCTAAAAAATATCTCCAACTGTGATACCAGCCATTAGCGCCTGTTCTAAAATGTTGACTGTTTGTCTGAGTCAGTGGAGGGAGCGGGGCTTAGCCATAGGTCAATTAGGTAGGCCGGCCACTCCTGGAAAGGTTCATCAGTGTTCCAGGTTTTCACCATTTGTAGATAATGACTCTCACCTGGCATTGTAACCCTTTCCAGACTTGATAGATGTCACTGACTGCGTTTCACATCAGTTCTTGAATTTCTTTTGATCACAGCATCATGTGCTGCTCTTTGCCTACTGCATATTGCAAGGCAGGTTCTATTTAAAAGATTTTTAGATTCAACTAACTAAGGGGCCAATTACTGTTTCCACATAGAGCCAGGTAAAGTTGGATAACTTTTTTCCGTCGATAAATGAAATCATCATTTAAAAACTGCATTTTGCATTTACTCAGATTATCTTTGTCTCATATTAAAACTAATTTGATTATGTGAAACATTTATGAATGGCAAAGGAGCAAATTGGAATGAATGGCAAATTGGTATGAGGCAAATTCTTTTTCTCAGCACTGCATATAGACACATTTCTTCCATGCCTCCACTCTCTCTAAGTGACAGAAAGGTGTCAAGCTTCTATTCAGCAATGGTTTTATTTCTACATAAGCTAAATATTTGTCCAGTCCAAAAAAAAAAAATTGTTCATTTCGTCATTCCCCTGCACAGTCTTGCATGATTTTATTCATTTACCAAAACATTATTTGGGGTGACATGCAAAGTTAATCTTTTTGTGTGGTGGCTCTCTCCAATAATGTGCACAGTTCACACTGCACATACGTAGATCATACAGCATTTCCCATCACTGAGCTCATAGGATAGCAAACTTACATTATTTAATTTAAAAAAGATCGTCCTTTGTAAATGGACAAAGGTGAAACAATGGCTTAGGGTACTGGAGGCGTGTCAGCGCTGCAGCCCTGTTGGAATTTGGCCTTTGTCTGTGTAGGTTTGGCTCAGGACTCTGGGTCTTGCCGTTGCCATAGAGATGGAACTGCGCGCTGGAGGGCTTTTCGACGGCTCATGAACAGATCCTCCCAGCAGCTATCCCCCCTCCCTAAAACACACACACACACACACAACCACACACACCTCATCCCTGCCCACTGCCACCCCTACACGCTCTCGTCTCGCTACATTTCCCCAACAGCTTATGACGGAGAAGGGCACAGTTTGCCAAGATGAGGGCTGTACAACACGCAACCTCCACAAAGAATTTCGCCCATCCCTTTCTCCCCGTCTCGCTCCCTGATTCTCTCTCTCTCTCAAATTCCCAAATGGCTTTATTGGCATGAATGGAAATCAACCACTGTAGCCAAAGCCAATACTACGGAACAAACAAATTCACATTGAGAAGGAGAGCTTCTACCGCAAAACAGAAAGCAGAATTGCCCCTAATAATAATGATCTATCAAAAAGCTCTCTCATTCTCTTTCACTCTTTCATCATGAAGGCTGTTTGTATGTGGATTTTGTCTGATAAAAAAGGCGGTGTATACATCTTGCTTAATGAAAATCGGCTGAGTGGCAGTACACCTGAGTGCACATATCCCACGTGACTGTGGTCATGGTGCAACACAGGGAAGTCAACTGAAGGTTTCCTTTCTTACGATGTCCCTAATTGAACTGAAGACTTAGAGATCCTGGGCCCAGAATATGACACTGACTGATTCCAAGAAAGATTCAGTTCCTGGCAGGTGTTTCTGAAGGAAGCAGAGCCACTGTGCCGATTGTTCATATAGTCGATACATGTCTGTCTATTACCTGTGGTGCTGAAGCCTGACCCAGCATGCTGTAGCTGAGAGAGAGAGGAACACACCCCGGACATTTTAAAAATCCATGACAGGGCACGTATAGCACAAAACATGGGTCACCAATACCAGTGGTATTAAACCTTGTCCAGGAAGGACTGGTGTGGGCACAGGCTTTAGTTCCAGTCATCAGATTACACATCTGATTCTATTACTCATGGTCTTTGGCAAAGAGTCTAGGGGTTGCTCAGTAGAACTGGGTGTGTAACTGCATGGCTGGACTGAAAGCCTGCACCAACACTGGCCAGTCCTGGTCAAGGTTGAATACCCCTGGTATCATTGATGGGTGTTCGGCTGAAAGAGGAGGCAGAAAAAAAAACCCTTTTAGCTAATAAGTAATCTTCACCAGTTTTCAATCATTTCCTTGCAAGAAAACCTTCGCTGGACTCGAATGCATATTTTATTTGTCTCCGAGGTAATTTAATCTCAATGACTCCCCAGTCTTTAAAGATCCATCTCTTTGGGGGCTGGCTTCGCCACTGCCTGCCAGATCTGCACCCCACCGTGCTGAAGTGTCTTTGAAGACTGAATCATCGCCAAAGACATTATTGAATTAATTTCATTGTTGAAAAATGTTTTCAACTTTAATTCCAGAGTCTTCGTGATTGAACTGTTTTAATGTTGTGAAACCACAACATTAATTCTACCCACTGAACCACGATGCAAACATCCGCATCTCGGTTTATTCTCTTCAATCGATCAATATCAATCAATTCATTTTCTCAAGACACGATACAAAATTATTGATTATGTCTTCAAAATAAAAGATGCCCTTCAAACCTGCTAACAAATAAGTGAAGTGTATTCACCGGGCTCCACAGTGTTTTGGACATATTATTTTTCCTAGTTTTATACCCCAAACTCCATTTTTACTCCTGGTTAAAGTGAAGCTTAGGAAGGAATGCTGCGATGAGACTCGAGCGTCACTCACTAATAAATCAATCAACCAATTTGCTATTAGCACAACCGCGGGCAGTAAGTTCAATATGATCTTGGCATGGATGACCGGTCCCTTATTCACAAACAGCTTATCCAGGAGTTAACGATAGTGTCACTTTGATTTGTTTTATACTTTTGCTCTACACTCCACAATTTCAGATTTTTAGTCCAACAATTCACATGTGTTTAAGACCGCAGTTTCACCCGGGAGAAATCATTCCACTGTTTAAATAGAGAGTCTGACCCCGGCATATTCAGAACAAATGAAGGGCAAGATATGCACTGCATGCCTCAGGACGGGTAGAGCCACAGCAGAAACAACAACAGAGAGATCAAGGGTAATGGGGAGAGCACCTCCTGAAGGGCAACAACACAAAAACCCAGGGTCTCTTCCAGTGTGACACACACGGGTCAGTGACATGACATGCACATTTTTGTGTCCGAGCGCACTACTTTGGTTTAAAATAATTTTAAATGATTCATAATAAGCATCATTTTATTCTCTAAAACCTGTTTAATTTGAACATATTTCCAGTTTATCATAAAAATGATATATATGTGTTTTGCCATCTCAAACCCTCTAAATGTCAGGAGGCGCAACCGTTCGAGCAAGTTAACACTATGTGAAATGTATTAAATATCGTCGGCCTGCTTGTATCTTCAAAATGATAAACTTTAGAGGAAAATAAAAAATAAATATAAAATAATAAAATAATATAACTATAAAAATCTAATTTAAAATATAAATAAAATAAAAAATGTTTAATTTTGCATGTAAGAATAGTGGACATACGAGTTTTTGTTTCTTATCAATTTGGAGATACGAGGTTTTATCAGCAGGCCGACGATATGTAATTTAAAATATGAATTAATATAATATTAATATGGGGGCATAATTTCATATTGAAAACCTTTAAAATAAACAAAGTTTAATAGTTTAATTGTTCTTAAATTGTTTGGAAAACCAAACTACCCGCCCCCTACAATAAAGAATCCATAAGTTACTTTTAATACCCAGCTCAACTACAAAATAGTAATGTGTTAGGCAGAGTAGACACTCTCAGATTGTCATGGTTCAGGATGTTTGTGTTTGTGTTTTGGACTTTTCTTTGTGGCTCTCGTCCCAGGACGATATCGAATTCCTTTTCAATCGGATTCTTTACCCAGCTGCCTGATTGAACTGGGGCGGCGCTTCCCCGGACTCTATATAAGCCGGAAGTCCACCGCACCTCCTTTGCTAGAGTGTCTGTTTGTAATTATGCACTATAACCGAAGATATCTGTAGTCAGGATTTATTTGACTTTATATCTTCTCGTTATTTGTGGAGTTTCTTTTTCTCTAGGGTTATTCCCTTTTCCTGTCTAATCTTTGTATCGCCCCATTTTAGGAGCTTTATTTATCTCGGTTCCCGAGATACTTCTTCTTTCTCTCTCTCGCTTTGCTTCCGTGTTGTCAGATGGTTGGACGTCCTTTTGGAAGCGCGAGAACTGTTCCTGTCGTGTGGTCTGTATCATTCTCTGTGTTTGTATTGAGTCCGTGCTGCTCTGTTTCCCTCTTGCCGCTGCACTTGGCCTCTCAATTCAATCGGCAATTTCAGAACACTCTAGCCAGACATGGAGTCACCAGTAGCGGCTACGCTAGAGAGGATTGTTGCTGATCAGCAGTCTGTTCTTACTGGCTATGGCAGGGTCTTTCTAGCTTGGGCAGTCGGCAGGCGGAGCTGACAGAGAGAATTCGCCTTCAGGAAGACGCTATGCAGGGACAGGAAAGCCTTCTAATAAGTCTCTCCGAAAGTATTAGAGCATTGTCTGCTCAGATTACACAAAGTGTTTCACAAGCACAATCAGTACACCTTCCCCAAGAGCCAAAACTCCAGTTACCCCCAAGATATGGAGGCGCGGCAGGAAAATGTAAAGATTTCATTGCTCAGTGTGAAATATTTTTTAAAGCGCAACCCTCACGGTTCTCGAATGAGGAATCATGGGTTTTGTTTATTTTATCACTGTTGACCAGCACAGCTCTCACTTGGGTGGGGCCACTCATTCGAGCTAGATCGCCGGTAGTAAATTCAGTGGGGACTCTCGTGAGAGAAATGATTAATGTTTTTGATCAGGATGTTTGTGGTCAGGACGCAGCTACGTGTCTAATGCATTTGAAGCAGGGCTCTGAGAGCGTCGCAGATTTTTCTATCTTGTTTCGCTCCTTAGCCACAGAGACAGGCTGGCCAGAAGCACCTCTTATGACAGTTTTTGTTCATGCTTTGGCTGAGGAGGTTAAGGACACTCTGGCTACATTAGAGCCTTGCGTTTCTTTAGATTCATTGGTTCATACTGTGGTGCGAGTTGATAATCGCATCCGCGAACGAAACAAGGAGAAACATACTGCATTGGCTCTTGATAGCAACAGGGTTAATGTTCCTTACAACACGCATACAGCCCCAACTCCGCCCACTGAAATTTCCACTTCTAGTGAGCCCATGCAGGTTGATGGCTCATATGAGAGCTGGGCTCGTAAGCCTGTTCACAGACAAATAATTTGTCATCATTGTAGCAAACCGGGACATATCCGTCCACGTTGCCCCGAGCTTAAAGGGAGACGGGAAGCCCCTCTGGCAGTAGGGGGGCGCTAAAGGGACAGACCCAATCTCCCGCTCGAACTTTTATTTCAGTAAAGTTGACTATGGGGAAAAAGAAAATATTGGTTTAGGCCTTTTTGGACTCGGGGGCTGTTGATTGTTTTATGGATGTGGAGTGGGCTAGAAAACATTCCATTCCCATCTGCTCTCTCTCGCATTCGCACTCGATCAAAGCTTTGGATGGTCAACCATTGGGAGATGGACTTATAACCGAGGTCTCTGGTTTTTTGACTATGTTTATCCCTTTTGGCAGGCATTCAGAGAAGATTCGTTTTTTCTTAATCAATCCCCCGGTTTGTCCTGTGGTTTTAGGTCATTCGTGGTTGCTTAAACATCGGCCAAAGATCTTTTGGGGCAGTCAAAATAACCCAATCGGCCAGTGGGGCTCTGACTGTAGGTCTCACTGTAGTAAGATTCTGGCAAGTCGCCCCAAATTTCAACCCATGGGGGAGGCGTTGGGTTCTGAACAAGATTGGTGTGTAGGAGCCACCCTGAATCTTGGTTTACCTCCCAACGTTCCAGATGATTATGTTGATCTCGCAGAGGATTTTGGCAAACAATGAGCTTTGTCTTTGCCTCCGCATCATGATTACGATTATGATTACCATAACTATTCCCTGACAAGGTGGCAGCGGTTAGGAATTGGCCTGCCCCTCAGAATGTTAAGGAGGTTCAACGATTTTTGGGCTTTGCTAATTTTTATAGGAGGTTTATTTGCAATTTTAGCACTGTGGCTGCCCCCATCATTGCGCTTTCTAAGAGGAATTCTTCCTCGTCATTTGCTTGGTCTCCAGCAGCGGAGGGTGCTTTTCAGGAGTTGAAGAAACGATTTATCTCTGAACCTATTGTCGTTTTGCCCGACCCTGCCCTCCCATTTGTGGTGGAGGTTGATGCCTCGGAGGTCGGGGTGGGTGCCATTTTGTCCCAGCGCCCCCTTCGGGACAATAAGTTGCACCCACGCGCCTACTTCTCCCGGTCGTTGTCGCCGGCTGAACGAAATTACAGTATTGGTAACCGGGAGTTGTTAGCTGTTAAGTTGGCGTTAGAAGAGTGGCGCCATTGGTTGGAGGGGGCTGAACTTTTGTGGTTTGGACGGATCACAAGAATTTCCAGTGTGTCCAGCAGACTAGGCGACGTATTCCGGCAGGCGCGTTGGGCATTGTTTTTCAATTGCTTTGACTTTACATTAACTTATTGCCCCGGCTCCAAAAACATCAAGCCTGCCACCTTGTCACGGATTTATGACTGCTTGGGCCGTGATCCCATTTCTGAGCCGGTTAATCCGGCTGCTCGGATTGTGGCTTCCATGCAGTGGGATACTGAGTCTGTTGTGCGGGAAGCCTTGCGGCCCGACCCTGGTTCTGGTGGGGAGCCGTCTGGCTGTTTGTCTGTCCCCATGGTGGTGCATAAACGGTAGGCTGCTGCTGATAGGAGGCGCCGTCTGCTTATCGGGTTGGCCAGAGGGTTTGGTTTTCTGCTAAGGACCTTCAGTTGAGAGAGGAGACGCGGAGGTTGGCCCCGTATTTCATTGGCCCATTTGAGACCGTGCGTCGCATTTTGGCTGAGCGGCATGTTGGTCGCGGGGTCCAGTTTTTTGAATTGCGAGGGATGTGGTCCTGAGGAGCGGTGCTGGGTCCCTTCTCAGGATATCTTGGGTCCCACCCTTATTTCGGAGTTCTGTGCATGGGGTTCTTTGGGGACGTCTGGGGCCGTCCCTTGGGGGGTCCTGTCATGGTTCTGGATGTTTGTGTGTGTGTTTTGGACTTTTCTTTATGGGTCTTGTCCCGGGACAATATCGAATTCCTTTTCAATCGGATTCTTTACCCAGCTGGCTGATTGAACTGGGGCGGCGCTTCCCCGGACTCTATATAAGCCGGAAGTCCACCGCACCTCCTTTGCTAGAGTGTCTGTTTGTAGTTATGCACTATAGCCAAAGATATCTGTAGTCAGGATTTATTTGACTTTATATCTTCTCGTTATTTGTGGAGTTTCTTTTTCTCTAGGGTTATTCCCTTTTCCTCTCTAATCTTTGTATCGCCCCATTTTAGGAGCTTTATTTATCTCGTTTCCCAAGATGCTTCTTCTTTCTCTCTCTCGCTTTGCTTCCGTGTTGTCAGATGGTTGGACGTCCTTTTGGAAGCGCGAGAACTGTTCCTGTCATGTGGTCTGTATCATTCTCTGTGTTTGTATTAAAACCGTGCTGCTCTGTTTCCCTCTTGCCGCTGCACTTGGCTTCTCAATTCAATCGGCCATTACACAGGTATACTTACTAAAAAAATCACTTAGTAAAAAAAGAGGGAAGTGTGTTTTTTTTTTTCAAGAAACTTTTGGTTGTGCCAACTGACATTTTTTGGCTGGTGAAATTGCAAATACAGTCTAAAACTGTACTAAAACCCTTTAAATGTTGTGCAACCATTAAAATTTTGTGATGGTTTTGCCCTGCAGTCCCTCCCCCCTCCTGCTGTCTGCACCTCCACTTCAGCGAGCCACACCCGTTGCTCGTTGAGGTGGAGGTGCAGTGAAGAGTATTTAAGAGTTTGGCAGTTTGGCAGTGCAGCTGCATTCTGTGTTCTGAGCCCTGTTGTGTTGTTTTTGCCGCTGCTCCTCTCTTGTTTTGTTTTAATGCAAAGTAAAGATTTTTATATTTTTTACTCAGCCTGTGCGTGTGGGTCCCTAAACTGCCTTTTGGGTACATGGTCCCAGTGCCCGCCGGTTTGCTGTCTACAGCCGGCGGGACTAAACCATGACAGACTTGTTTAAACACACTCTTCCAACTTCAAATAAATGTATTCTGTACATTTTTAAAGATTTATATAAAAAAAAAATTTTAAAAGGCTTATTTGTCATTGACCCACACACCAAATTAAATCTCCCAGAGAGTCACAATGTAACATCCACCCTTCCGCAAATTAAAAATATCTGATGAAGACCGGGAACTGTCCATCTTACTTACCTACTCTTCTCCCCCCCCACCACCCTTTCCTCCCTCCCCCACTCCCCCCCCCCCCCTCCTCCCCAGACTCTTCACTGGACTCCTCCAGCTTTCGGAGATGAAAGAGGCAAGCAGAGATGAGGCGCAGCTGAATTATGTATTGAGAATTTCTCAGCGTCGGGGAGCTAATTCAACCGACAAATTACCATCCCCTAGATCTGTACAGCGTGCGCCAGAGGAAAGGGAAATCCCAAACACTCCCCTCTCTCCCCCCACACACACCGCCCCCGCGCAAGTGATAGCATAATGAAAAGCAGCCGAGGTGACTATGACAGTTTGTAAATATGGTCCAACAGTCCAAGTCCAGGTTCAGTTTTCTGTCCTCTGAGGTAAGCAACTGAACAACGAGTGCTTGGCTTGAGCAAAGGAGGGCAATGAGGGTATTATCTCTTCCAGACCAGTTAATTACATAATTAGCATAATTAGCCAAGCGATTTTTTGAAATCAGGCATTTTAGCCACATTTATCGAAAAAAACTCTTGCAGGAATATGAGGCTGTTCTTGCGCCCCTAAACCGAACGTTTTACTGTAATCTAATCCAAGGGTCTACAGACTTGCTTGTACAGTTAGATCATTTATTCAGGATAATTGGTGAAAACAAAAACTTGCAAAAACACTGGTCCTTCAAAACTGGACTTGCTCCTCATTATGATCAGGTGCACTATTACTCAAGTAATGCATGCTTTCCTCCAATCATATCCGCTTATTCAGAGATATGGCAGAGGAAAAGCAGAGGAAAGGAGGATGCATTTTTTGAGAGCTGGGGCACACCCCAGAGCATGGGCCATAAGACGGCGCCTTAAGTTAAAGCATGAGAGACACACCGCTCATCATGGTCAGTTTCACAACAGGCAACCAATCAGACAAGAGAAGGGGCAAGATTTGTATTTCCGCTGGTCCACTTTCGAAAACTGTTACCGTAAAAATGTCACAATATTAGAAGCAGGTAGCGGAGCTGTCACCTGTTGTCATAGCAACGTTTCAGCACATCTCCTTTTCTCCTCGCTTTTAAAAGACGTGCGTTTAGTGGCGAGTCTGGCATTTTTCACATGCAAGCGCGTCTCCTGCATGCTCAGCCCCTAAAATGTGCAGGGCAGGGGTACTCCAGGAGTGAGGGTGGAAAATACTGATCTAGGGTCATAAAATTATTTTGGAAGTTGCTCAGAATGTAAGAGAAATTCATAAATTAGGTCCGGTGCTCTGGACACTGACCAATGTTTATTTCAAGAGCAGATCAGCAATTTGCTCAGAGCTGTCTAACACTAATCCGAGAGGCCGAAAGTGTCAGCTGGTTTTTAGCGCATTGCCCTGCAACCAATTGCCTAGTCACCTACCCTGTTCCTGGAAATGTACTGTGCTGTAGATTTTCACACTTAAATGTAATTTTTCTGGACAAGGTACCTTCAATGTGGGATTTCTTAAGATCCTAACTCAGTCTCTGCGGACTCTGGATTTTGTTCCAGCCACAACTGCAATTTCATTACTTAAACAATCCGATAATCTTTCTTAAATAAACACTCTTCATATACAGATGGATTGTTGACCCTTAAGCCATGTTATGTCAGAAATAGCCAGGGACAACATGAAGATTTAATATTATGGACCAAATTTAAGTTTCCCATGGCTAAGCATATTCTTGTATATTGGTAAACTTGCTGTGTATATACAATCAATTCTGCCCATAAAATAATCAAACTCTAAGCTTCTTTGGCTCTCATGCACAGCTGACTTGGCAGAGTACAGCATCGCGGGGCAAATAGCAGGAGTGACGGTAGTGAGCAACATAGGAATACAGAATTGCTCACAGCTCGGTGAGCAGGCAACAGCTGCGTTTCTTATTCCAGGTTGTTGTCGAGCACAGATGTCAAAAGGAGGTGGGTCTACGGCCCATTTGCCAATGAATTTTAAAGAGCCCATAGTGGCATGGCCATCACATATCTCAAATGTTATCTGGGTGGTAGAGAATGATCTCATTTTGCTATCATCAGTCCAGTTGAGCCAGAGTCCATTCTGTGTGTCATTAAAATCAGTAGATTGAGGTGTGTATCATTTTTTAACGGTCTTTTATATCTGTGACATACTGGTGCATGCAGTTTGTATACACTGCTGTGACAGCATGAAAAACAATCTGAAAGTTTGGAAAGGTAACAGCCAAGACAATGTAAAACTGTAATCTCCAGTCAACTGCCTTGGTGCTAGATAGCAGAAAATCATAGGCACTGCCAGTGGCAGCTAATATCATGCTGAGGAGCGCCGAGAGAATTTTTGTTAATTGCTACCCGCTGATGCCAATAGGACTATACATGAATCAAGCTTGCTGGATGGGAGATCCAGAGCAATTCAGCTGCAGTTTATTGATGGATTTCTGACTCAGATGGGATGTGACAATCAGATTTCTGTTGAAAGTAAACACCAAGTGGAGCTATCTCAAGTTTTTCATTCCGTGCTAGTCTTCTATGTAAATAACCCCTCAAGACTTGTTGAGGGTACAGATTTCAACCATCTTTTGAGGCTATCCATACAAGTCTGCTGTCTCTTTTTTTCTCAAGCTAATAATTCACTTTCTCACACCCATGGGAAAATAATAACATGTTTCAGTGGATGTCAAATGGCTTCTATATGAATCCAATATGATGTCAATATGGCAGCTATTACCCTTGATGCAGCTACAAAGCAACAAGGGCTCCAGCATAGCGTGCAGTGGGTGTTAAGTAGTAACAGAGTGCGCTAGCGGCAATGGTTTTGCGCAGCCGTTACCTGCATTATGCAAAGCGCTGAGACTGTGTGGCACGAAGCACTTTGAGTGTTAAATGTATGGCTCGCTGAACTGTTTTGTAGACCCAGGTTCGCCGAGTTTCACACGACAAATTGCGTAATGAAATTGGATAGCAGTTGGGCTTAATGCACTCTCATATTGAGCGCGCTCTCAGTTAGCTGTTGGCTTCTTTAAGCCAAATTACATTGATACAATGGGAGCTGAGAATTGCCACACAGCAGATATTTGAAAATAAACATCAGTTATGCAAACTTAGACGGTTGGTATAATAGATTGGCTAATCTTACCCCCTAAGACTGTTCTTGCATCTGCTTCATTTCCCTCTCCATACTATAGTAAATGAGATCGAATGTGAAAGAGGATCAGCAGGGAAATCTAACATGTTTTTTTTTAATCCTCTTCATAATGCAATTGTTTTTTCAGGAGCGCATCAGCCCACGTGTCCCAATCACACACACCTCACTTCATTCCGAGCCGAAATGAGAGCTCTTGAGTCTAATTTGACTCTAATGGGGGCCTCTTTTACAGGTCGTGCACAGCCTGCTAACAAATCTCCCAGCCCGCCCCTCCTTCTTCACCCCCCCGCCAATGCCTCGATTGTTGCATCTGAAAATTACGGCCTATAAATAAACCACCGCCAGGCAGTAAAGGAAATGGGGCTTCTCTGCGCTATGAATTGTGGGAAAGGGCTACCGAGCTGCCACAATAATAACAACCCATTCATCTCACACGGTCGAAGAGATCTGGCACTGGAGTGAGCTACAACCTTGTGCTTTTACATTACATCAAAACAGATGAGGCCTTTTTATTTAATTAAAGAAATAGAGAGTTGGTTGGTCAGTCAGTAGACAGTTACATACAACCTGCAGTTCATGAGGTGAAAATGTGACATCAGAGTCTTAGCATCTGGCGAAAAGAAAACTGGGAAACTCTGTTCTATTCATCAAAAACCCCTTGAACTGACAGTCACTGAGACCAAAAAGGAAGCACAATGGGGTGCCAGGAGTTGTGATTTAGAAAAAAAATATATCAACTCATGTACCCATAATAAAGCCTGATCTGATGAGACAGAATGGAGTTTAATTTCTGTTTTACCTCGCCCTTGTTCAACTATATAGCCTTGTCATGCAACGTTTGTCAGACAATTGCTCCAGCCAACACATCTGTAATAAAGGGTACAGTTGTATTTTAATTTGGAACAGAGTCAATCCTCCTTTACAGCATTTTCCACAAGTTAAAAATATAACAAGCCTAAAGGCACAAGCTGTCCATCCTTTTCCTCACATTATTCTCAACCTGTCTGGAATGTCTCCCTAACTAGTGTGCAGCATGGATTGAGAGCCAGGACACAAATCGCTCTTGCACCAGTCACTGTGAAATCAAAGACTGTGAGATATCATGTGTTCCCTGGTGCAATATGCACCAGGCATACAGAACATCACTGTTGTGCAATGTTGTTAAACTGTGACTCATTACAAAGTTGCAGGTTTAACAGAGAAAAATCTGTAAAAACATTAAAACCTAACAACAGAGGTCGAAGGATGAAAACAGCAAAATGCCCCCTTTGCACATTTTTTTTTAAAAAAAAAAAAAAAAAAATAAAAATAAACACAGAATATTGACTATTTCCAGATTTGATTTACACTTCATCCCATTGTCATTCAATACTAGAATGACAATGCTATGCACAGTGACCTTTTATTTCACAGCAAAGTTACATGTCCCTTCAGGGGGGCGTTTCCCACCACTCTACCCTACCCCAATAAGCATCTAATTTGGAAAGCAGTCTGATGGGCAGAATGACGGCGCCAAATTTTAGTTGACGTTGACACAATTGTCCATGAAGAGTAAAATGAAATTTGATTTACCATCAATTAAGTCGCTATATCTCATCTGGGCTTCTATTTTTTTTTTTCCAAATTTACCGGAATGTCGCAGTAAGGATTTTATTTAGTCCCATAAAACTATTAAAACTCACTGTATAATGGCAGGCAAGTTAACCTTACACTGTTGATCTGTAATATTGTAAAGTAGTGGTGACGTTAACTTACAGGCACATTCGCAAGTTAGTTTGGGATAAGCTCGCCTGTGCTTATAAGCATGAAATGCATAATTCTTGGTTGTTGCATGCTAAAAAAATGTTCTTTTGGATATAGAGGTAAGTAGGCTACAGCAAATTATTGAGTGCACAGCATGAGTAAATTTTGTAAACAAACTGCATCATTATTTTAACCACCAATGCAGATAATAATAGCTGGCAGCAGAGTCTGCACGTTAAAATGGCTAATAATTCTTTAGGAGGCACATCCATCTTCTCCCTTTACGTCAGTTGAAATGTTTTGACTTTTGACGACATGGCGTTTTGACGTCCAGGGGTGACAACGGCTGCATCATACCATTTTCATTAACGCCACTCTGTCCACCATTCTCGGCGACGCTGCTGTCAGTGAGTCAGCCGCAAGCACATAATGAGGCTGGACATGGATCTATTCATGTCGAAGTATGACAGAGGGCTGCTACAGCTTCAGTTTTGTCCTGTAATTGGCCCTCTGTCAGGTGAAAGTGAAAAATTCATGAAACCCCTTGTGTGATGTGACACCATAATTACACAGTGCGAGCAGGAAAATGATTGTGTCTATCTGAAGGCATGCCAGTCTCCGTCAGCCCACACACCATTTGCGGGCAAAGACATGTTTAACCTAAAACTATAGTGGCTCAGAAAATGCAAGCTTAATTGAAATCAGAAACGACTTAGTCCTTATAAGCACAGTTAAATTTAAGTCAATGTTCGCCATCAGGAAACCCTACTCTTTTCCGGGCGAAACATCACTCTTAATTACTGGAAGAGAGGACAGGAAGCAGTATTAACCGTTTTAGCCAGCGTCTGATCAGAAAAATGTGATTGAAATGCTCTGGACCGAACATTCTATAATGCTAATATACTAATGACTCCTGGTGATTGAAAGCCATGAGGGTGTAGATCATAGCGCTCTGAAAAACACTCGTTGAAGGCTTAAATAAGAAATCATAAAAAAGAAATGGCACACATGCACGGAATTACACTCCCCAAGCAGCGCTGTTGTGTGTGAGCAAATTACAGTCAAGTCACATTGATCAAACAAACACCAACAAATGCCAACATTCTAATGTTGGCTGTTGAGTTTAGAATGTCCGGTACATTAGCCGTCTTGGGGAAAACCGATTCTGACAGACGTCAAGAGCGTAAAACACTGATCAAAAAACCTCTAACAAGTGTAGACGGTTAGTGTTTTTTGGACCAGTGTGAATTGACCTTAGTAGCGACACAGATCACAAATATAAACATGAAAGGTATGTATGGAATCGGGGGGGGTGTGAGTGATGCACAGCTGTTTACCAGCGGGGAGGTGGGGGATATTGATGGGATGAGTGGAAATTTCTTTGACATGCTGACATTATACTGCTAATCCATTCTTGTTAATCCATTATGTTTCCTCATACCATGAAAATCACCTTGTCCTTCACCGGCCACTTCCACATTGTATACAGGCATACAGGCAAAAAAAAAAAAAAAAAAAAAAAAAAGATCAGAAAAAAGTGCTCCAGCTACCTCCCAGACCATGAAGCTGCTAATACTAGCATGAAAGTTTCAGATGAAAAGCACATTTCAAGTTACGCCATTAAATAAATTTGAGAACCCAGTATCAAAACATAAAGAGTTATCCGCAGAACAAACCAATGCACAGAATGCAAAAAATTTAATTAAGTAAATAAATTAATGAATAAATAAAAAAACTTTTTTCATTAACATCCCTACCACTTGTCAATTTATGTGAGCCTGGAATGAAAATGAATTGTATTATTTTCATCACTACATTATCCAGAGTTATATGAATAAGGATTAGAATATGATTCATGTGTTTATCTACTTATTCTCACAGTAAGACATACTGTTATTCATTTACAACCCTACTTCTGGCATATTTCAAACGTGATGTGGTACATCATTTACAACGCTATTTACAGCACATGTTAAATGTGATAGGATACACTCAGCATAATGTTCTATTCCAATGACGCAGGCACGAGAGGGCACAGGACATAATCCATTGTGATTTTAAAAGCAGTGTGTTGCCTGTAGTTATGGGGTGAGTAAGAAATGCAAGTCTAGACCCCTCAGGAATTATTCTCAACTTAGCTGATTTTGAAGGGAATCCTGACACTAATGTTATTGAAACTGTGAGAAACACATTTCTGAATTCAACTGTCGTGTTCTTCTTCTCTGTTCCATCAATCATCCTGACAAGGATTCACCAAATGTGGCACAAATCTGCTTTTACACCAGTTACCTCTACAAAGGGGGAATGCCTGGCAGGTACACTTAATCTGCGCCGCTGAAAGGTCTGCCTACATCTCAATCCTCAGAGTGACACTTGACACACACACACACACACACACACGCACACATGCCTGCATGGACACATGCCATAGACACATAGGGGTGTTTCTGACCCCAAAAATTCAAAAAAGAAATACAGAATAGCGGTATTTCCTTGAGCAAATTATATTTCAAATATGAGATTAATGGATGAAAGAAGTTTTACAAAGGAAATTTTTAAAAATACGGTCAGATGGAACTTTAAGAGGACAAGACAAACTCCCAAAGAACCCACTTGTTTTGGTGCTCCCCTTCCTTAGAAATTATGAAAAATTTGTGAAGAGGTCATTTAGTCGATTGCAAAGCTAGTGTTGTAGCTCATCCCTTAAACACACGCGCAGAATTGCCTGCACTTTATCGCTTTATTGAAATGCAGACAGCAGCACAGACTGAGTGGTCTGAGCAGGCGAGTCCCCTGCTGTTTCCACGGGGATCTATGATTTCATTGGAGAACCCAGATACAGAGCAGATTTAGATACTCACATACATGCACACACACACAAACAGACTCACACTCAAACAAACACGCACATATGGGCACATACTCTCACACACGTATGCACAAACACACAAACAAACCTCTGAAACCTCAAATCCCGCAACTAAAAACTATAGCCTTACACACACAGTAAGCTAATAACACATTCTTGTACAGAGGCAATGATTCCATCGTGCCCCTTACAGTTCACTTACGTTCCTCTCCCGGTGAAAACGGCGTTAAAAATTACAGGACACCCTCACACTGTACTGCTGCAGACACAACAGTGAAACGGTTGCCCCAAAATCCCTCTCAAAGACGGGGCTTCCCCGTAACCACGGTTACTTTCCCTCTCATATGCACACACTCATCTTACCTGAGGTACCGAATGGGTTCAATGGGCTCTGGCTCTTGTTCAGTGGAGCTGTGGTTCATGTTGCTTGAAGGTAGATAGACTATCTCAGACTGCTATTTGTTTTTTGGCAAGGGGTAACCAGTGCTGGCTTCTCACAGCACCGTCAACCACCTCTTTCTTTTTTTTTCCTCCGTCTGTCTTCCACTTAGCGCCTTTTCTTTCTTCCTCTCTCTCTTTCTCTCAATCGCACACTCGCACTGGACTCGCTGTCTGATACAAGTAGCGCTATGTGTTTATATCAGCCGTCCTAGCTGGCACCGTCAGCCAATTAAGAAGAAGGGAGACCCCGTGGGAACGATCTGATTGGACATTATCCGTGATGCGCGCAGCGCATTCATCCATAAGCTGCAGCCCTCAGACGATGCTCCCAGCCTACATGAAGGCAACGGAGACCAGAACAGTGGAGAAAGAGGGTCCAGGGCATACACTTGCACAAACAAAAAAAAAAAAAAACATCACGGCGATGTATGATTCATTCATTAAGGCAGAGATTTGACACGCTCTGATGAGTTTAATCGTATGACCTGACAAAAGCTGTACTTGCAGGGAGCTTGAATGCATAACCCAAGGAAAGGAAAAAAAATCTTTGTGAATCACATGATGGATGAGACATGTAATTGTACGCACAGTTCCAGGCGGAGCGTGTCACCTCTGACAAGACGACAGCTGAAAAGCAGAGGGTTGAAAAGGGTGTTGTTTTCCCCCTTTTGTTTCAGTTTGAATGCGTGAAAAAGGGGGAGGAAGGGGGAGTGAGCAACAGGCATTCTCAGTGTAACCTTTTCTTATGAAAGCGAGGGAGAGTGATTGACTGTGGCCTACAAGCAAACAGACAATGCCACTGCCAGGCAGGTGCCCGCAAAATAACCAGGGTCTTGATGGACGGGCGCTGGCCTGAGCACTTGTACATGGTGCCAAGAGCCAGTAAGACCTGGCACTAACCCGCGGGAGCAAGCTAATCCACAAAGAGCCACATTCTTTCTCAGTTCCACCCCTTACTTCTGGTGCCCTCATTCCCTGGCCTTACAGCATACAAATCAGATGGCAAGCCATGGGTGGGCACTTTCAGTCTTGGAAGGCCAGTGTGGATGCAAGTCTTCAAGGAATTATCATGACTAAATTGCCTAATTGGCTGTACAAGCAAACATGAGTTTTCTCATAGATTAGATCACTGTATATGTTTCATTTAAGGACATAAAAAAGGTCATCCCTGGACATTCAAGAGCTTTTCAAGAAATGCAGCAAAAATGAGAGATTTCAAAAATGGTTTGGCTAATTACTCTAATTAAGTAATTAAAGACAGAAGTTTGCTAGAAAGCCAGAAATGGACATAGCCCTAGTGGCCCACCTCTGGCTTTAAACAACCTGATAGGCAGACATGTCATAGTAGCATGTATGTACAACAGCAAACCTCAGCACTGAATCAATGACCAATACAGACTTGCTGAGATACAGAAAGTACTTTTCAAGAAATTCTATGTCTCATTTTAATACGTCTTGGTTTCCTTATGAAATTTGGATATAAGAGATTGAAAATTATTTTCTTTCAAACTTGCTGAGACGACAATGACGTAGAAATCCACAGCGGGATATATAATGAAATTTTCACTTTAAAAATGTGCCATCAACAAAATGCTTACCCAGATAAAGTTACTGCCTTCACCCCCCCATGGCTTGCAATTGAACAACATTTATTTAAAAGTTCTCTTCCTGCTCTTCTTTTTTCGCTTACCAAACCTCCAACTACCATTACAGATAAGAATTTCGTGGTTGCAAGTTCCTTAAAAATTTGGTATCAAATAAGAAAAGAGTTTAATTTACCTGTACTCCACTCTGCAAGAACCACGCCTTTCCCCCTTCACTGACGGATGGTGCTTTTTTATCCTGGAGAGATAGAGGTATCAACACTATAGCAGACCTTTATATTGACAATACTTTTGCTACCTTCACACAGCTTAAAGAAAAATATACACTCCCAGCCTCACATTTCTTCCGTTATCTTCAGATCAGAGACTATATTCGAACAAACATAACAAACTTTGAATCTATTCCTGTCCCCACTGAACTGTATACTCTTATGAACCAGGCTCCTGATTCCAAAAGACTTGTTTCTCGATTTGTGGATCTTTTCTTAACTTATAACCCTATTTCCACACAGTACTTAAAAGAAGCCTGGGAAAAAGACCTTGACGTGACAATCAGCGACGAAAACTGGGAAGCCTGTCTCAAGTCTATTCACAGCTGCTCTATAAATTCTAGACACCAACTCATTCAGTTCAAAGAAATTCATAGACTACACCACTCCTGCACCAAATTGCACTCTTTTTACCCCTCTGTCTCTCCACTGTGCCCAAAATGTAAAGCAGCAGAGGGCACTTTGGGCCACCTTTTTTGGTCCTGCCCCAAATTAAGCAAATTCTGGTCAGACATTTTCGAATGCTTTTCAAAAATATATAAATGTGATAGTACACCTAACCCATATACCGCCATCTTAGGTGGAAACCAACACTTGTCAGCTCTTACTCACTTGCAACAAAAAACAATACAATTTGGCGTGGTTATTGCGAAAAGGAATATTTTAACCCTTTGGAAAAATGAAGCTGTGCCCTCTTTTAGAGCTTGGGTCACAGAGCTCACCAAGTTGTTTTATGTGGAGGGGATCCAACGTACGGTTTCCTTTGGGTCGACGGCCTTTGATGAAATGCTGCAAATACTTCAGTCTTGCTTGTCAAAAATTGCCTAATTCCCCTGCATATTTACATATATATCTTTATGTTGGGAATAAATGATTGTGTAGGTGAGTGTGGGCTGTTCTGGTCAGCGGGGTAGGATGTGGGTGACTAATCTGGTTGATTACATTAATGATTATGTTTCTAAGAGCCTTTTTTTTTCTTTTTTTTTAATTACTACATATGTACGTGTGGGTGTATGTATGTATAAGTGTGCATATATGTATATACGGGTATGCTTGCATATATGCATATACTATATATTATATTAATGACTGCCAGTTTTTCTTGATTTTCCTTTTTCTTTTTTTTCCCCCTTTCTTTTTCCTGGGGTTGGGGGTGGGCAGTACTTTTGTCTTTGCATATTTTGTTCGTTTGTAAATGAAAATTTATAATTTATAAATAAAATATTGAAAAAAAAAATGTGCCATCAAGATCTCAAAGAAAAGGTAAGATGCCCAAAATTGTTTTAAATTGGCACGGTACACTGTAGTATTACAGTGAGGAAGCTGTCAAGCTGAAGAAGGTGGCCTTTTGGGCTCAGCTGGACCAGGGGACTCCTGATTCAGCAGGCTGGTATCAGCAGGCTAGAAGGACTGCAACCGTGGGGGTTACAGAAGCAAAAGCTCGGGTTTAGGAGGAGTTCGGGGAGGCCATGGAGAAGGACTTTCGGGTGGCCTCAAAGAGGCTCTGGCAAACCATCATATGACTAAGGTAGGGGAAGCCAGGCTTTACCCAAGCTGTTTTCATCAGGGGTGGGGAACTGCTGACCTCGATTGGGGATATTGTTTGGCGGTGGAAGGAGCACTTTGAGGAACTCCTGAATCCGGCAGTTATGCCCTCCGTTGAGAAGACAGGGATAGAGGACTTGGGTGAGTCTCATTCCTGGTAGAAGTTAAAAAGGTGGTCCAAAGGCTCTCCAGTGGCAAGTCATCAGGGTTGGACAAGATTCGTTCTGAGATGCTGACAGCACTATATGTTGCTGAGCAGGCATGGTTGACACGCCTGTTTAACATTGCATGGATGTCGGGTACAGTGCCCTTGGACTGGCAGACCAGGGTGATGGTTCCCATTTCAAAAGATGGGGACCAGAGAGTGGGTGCCAGCTATAGGGGATCACACTGCTCAGCCTCCCAAGAATCGCTTATGCCAGGGTGCTGGAAAGGAGGCTTCACCCAGCTGTCAAATCTTGGATCCAGCAGGAGCAATGCGGGTTCTGCTCTGGCCATGGAACAGTGGACCAACTTTGTACCCTTGCACAGATACTGGAGGCATTGTGAGAGTTTGCCTATCCAGAGTGCAAGTGTTTTGCAGACTTGATGAAGGTTTAAGACCGTGTCCTATGAGGTGTCCTGTAAGGGGTGCTGCAGGAGTATGAGGCTTCGGGGTCGTTAGTTCAAGCCATCAACCAAAGCTGGAGTTGGGTCTGCATTTTCAGCATTGTCGGATTTGTTCCCAGATAGTGTTGAACTTCACCGAGGGTGTCCCTGATCACCCACTTTGTTCATGAATTTCATAGACAGGATACCAAGGTACAGCAGAGGCTTGGAGGCAGTCCAGTTTGGTGGCCTCAGGGTTGCATTTCTGCTGTTTGCAGATGATGTAGTCCTGTTAGCTTCATCAGGCTGTGACCTCCAATTGGTTTACAATACTCCAAAGTGGTTTACAGCCAAGTGTTAAGTGATCAGAATGAGGATCAGCACCTCCAAATCTGAGGCTATGGTTCCCTGCTGCAAAAAGGTAGATCGTCCCCCCGAGGGGGGGTGAGTTGTTACCTCAAGTGGAGGAGTATGAGTATCTTTGCGGTCTTGTTCACGAGTGTGGGTAAAATCAAGCATGAGATTGACATGTAAATCGAGGCTGTGTCTGCAGTGATGCAGGCAGTGTACTAGTCTGTTGTAGTAAAGAAAGAGCTGAGCTTAAAAGCAAAGGTCATGATTTACCGGTTGATCTATGTTCCAACCCTTACCTATGGTTAAGAGCTTTGAGTAGTGACCAAAAGGACACAATCACTACTGCAAGCGTCTGAAATGAGCTTTCTCCGCAGGGTGGCGGGGCTGACCCTTAGGGATAAGGTGAGGAGCTTGTACATCCAGGAGAGGCTCAGTGTAGAACCGCCACTCCTCCGTATTGTGAGGAGCCAGTTGAGGTGGTTCAAGCATCAGGTCTGCATACCTCCTGGACACCTCCCTTCAGAGGTTTTTCGTGCATATCCAATTGGGAGGAGCCCCCAAAGTAGACCCAGGACACGCTAGAGGGGTTATATCTCTCGGCTGGCTCGGGAACATCTGGGTTCCCCCAGGTAGAGTTGATGGAATTAAGGGGAATGCCTGGGCCACTTGGCTTAATCTGCTAACCCTGCAACCCGGCCCCGGATAAGTGGAAGAAAGTTGATGGATGGATGCATAGATGGATTGATGGATGAATGGAGCATACTCAATGCAATAAGCAATAATCTAATGATAGCATAGGTGTTAAAAATTTATTTAGAGGCAGGAGACTAAAGCTCATAGCCCCATTAAAGCTGCAGTTGGTAAGTCTTATAAAAGTAACTTTTTGTAATTTTTGCTAAAACTGTCATTGTGTACAGACAGTATTACATAAAACTAGTACTTTGTAATTAAAAAAAGGCTCCTTTAAACCCACCTACTGCTCCTACTGCAATTTAAAAGAATCGTTCGAACGACCAAAAAGAACCAATTAGAGCCAGGATGGTGTCTGACAGGCGTCAAACAGTGCACATGCACGCTATGGACAGCCTCCTCCCCTTCCTCCGCCAGTGCTCAGTCAAGCTCAAATCTCCGAGAGAGGGTTCAGGAGCTTAGAGAAACTAATGGTGCAACAACAGCCATCAGCGAGGAAAAAAAATACCGATACCTCCGTTACCGACAACAGCACACACGGCTAAGACACATAAAAAGAGGAAGCCAGAAGAAAAAAGCACAAAAGAAAGAATTTGTCAAAGCCCGGAATAAAACCAGAGTGAACATCGGAGTGGCTTTTTAGAGGTGGAAGGAACTCCGTGATCTGGAAGGATTAAAAACCGACGCAGAGTTGGCGACTTTTCTGCTTGACAGGTAAACACCTGGTTTATTCGTTGGTTCATTTTTGCTCCGCAATGCTCTGCAAATAAGCGAGTTGGCGTCGCTCACATGCACAGCTAGAACTGACCCCAGCCCTAACCGGCATCAATTCATTTTCGCTCTGCAAATAAGCGAGTGAACGTCGCTTACAGGCACAGTCGCTGTTCGAATAGCCATGTCTTGTAATTGTTACAGTACTCCGTAGTGCATGTGATGTTACTGTGATGTTGCTGTCGAGCTAACGTTAGCTTGTTTCCGATGCTAGGGCTAACGTTACTGGCGTTGTTTTATTAGAAAGTAGCAGAAAATATCTTTATGAAGTGACCTGGCAGTCTTATCGGTTGTGTTGTTGTCCTTATAAATATGTGTACCGTTTCTGTGCTTTCACAGCTAAATGCTGTCACACATGGTTTACTGGCCATTCAGCAGGATTCACGCCAGTTTCTGTACTCAAAAAAATGGGTAACTTACTGAAATAAGCATGTGCTGGGTTTTTACTGAATACATACTGCTGTAGATTGCTTTTCATGCCGACATGATTTATTTCTGCTCGTTTGTTGGCAGGCGCGTCGTTAGACCTGAAAATTCCGGGGCTAATATCCCTCCCTTTATTGAAAATAATTAGTCCTGGCTAATTCTAGATGGGTTTCCTTTATTAACACGTTTTCCAATTCAAGAATAATCAAGTGGCAATTGAAGACACGGCTTCTCTCCCCCATGCGATCTAAAAGCAACAAAATAATGGGCTACATTCAGTACAGAAAAATAATTTAATTATAATTAGGTCTATGCACTGTCACTCGGTGACGGCATTTCAGAACTCTTCAGCGAATGAAGGAAATTTTGGTGACTAGTACGTGGTTTCATTCGTTTACATTTTCCAATCGGACAGCTGTCTATTTTTTTACAGCGAGTTGAGTGACCGTGCTGCAAAAACAGGTGTGCGTAATTGCCCGAAATTACCTTCATTCAATGAAGAGTTCTGAAAACCGTTGCTAGAATTAGCGGTGCATAGACCTAATTATAATCAAATTATTTTCTGTACTGAATTTCAGCCTAACAATTTTGTTGTTTGTTGTCCAGCAGTGTTGACTATTCTTGAATTGGAAAAACAACAGTAACATCTATCAGGACTAATTATTTTCAATGGCAATATTGGCCGAAATTTTCATTATGTGCAGTGTTGACTATTCAAAATCGTCTATCACAGTCGCGTTTGCATTATAACAGCAAAATCTCTCCACAGTCGCATGCATAACAGCTCTGGCGGCGTGCACGGCAGCCTTCTGGGGGAGGGTCTTAGGAGTGCAGTGGAGAGGGAGGGGGAGGGATCTGAAAGTTGCATTTTTTCACATTTTTATGCCAAGTCCTCTCTCTCTCCTCAAAGTTACCAACTGCAGCTTTAAGGTAGAAATATGGAGAGTCTCTCTTACTCTCGGTGCAAAGCAGCACCAAGCGCAATCCAAGTGTCTTTGCTAGTTTCAGATTGACACAGTTACCATTTTCTCATGCAGTGCCCAAGGGCATGTTGCTTTTAAAATGAGGTGTCGTCAGGTGCATTGCCTTCACATTCCTATCTTACGGCAGGGGAAAGTGAGTGTACTACTGACTAACAAAAAAATGGTCTTAAAGGAATAGTTCACCCAAAAATGAAAATTCTGTCACTATCCATAACCTCCCACCTGATTTAAAAGAAAGTTCATGAGTGTATGCATCCACCTCGCCTTTATTTATGCTCCACCTGATATAAACTCCCCAGCACTTCCTTATTTACCCAGCTACGCAAAGGCAGGGTGGGTGCATGCGGTTGTGAACTGTTTTTTTAGATATAATGGCTGTGATAAAAATTAACGCTAAATAGTGGTGTAATACAGGCCTTTTCCAGCCACTATGTGATTGTTTGGCATCAGGAGACTTGGACTATGCTGAACAAGCGGTATGGAGTAACTTCATGGTCATTTTTGGCTGTTTCTGGGGCACTAGAGAATGCTAATGACCGAGTCCCCATTGACTGCAGTTGTCTTAGATAAGGCTGCTACAGAGTTTTGCTGGTATGCTCAAAATTTGTTTAATTGATCAACAAACTTCACCCGTATTTCAGCTGACATATAGGAGAGTAGATAATGACAGAATTTTCATCTTTAGGTGAACTGTTCCTTTTATGTCCATGGCACCGTATTTTACTGGAATTTTACTGGGGAATTACACAGATGGTACAATGCATCAACAGAGGCGGGTGCACAACGTGCACGCTCTGCTTTTCACACACACAGAGATGCGGAGCAGTGCAAAAATAGTGGTCGGATGATTAATTAAAGCCTCAAGCATTTGCTCGGGTTGCAATGAATGTTGAGCGTTTTAGCCGAAACTCTGACTGCTGAACCTAGCCTTGGCTTGGGGAACCCCTGCCAAGATCAAATAAACACCAGTGCTAGATTGCGCTAGACAGCATGTCACCAGTTTTACACCAAACAGAATGACTTCAAAATGACAACTGAGTCCCAAATTTGATACAAATAAAATTTCTGCCTTATATCATGTGATTTCATTCTTCTTTTGTCCTGCTTACTAATAAGCCATACAGCCCCAAGTCTGCCATATTGTTGTACTTTTATTTGTTGCACATGCCAAACGATGACTACCAGTTAGGGAGTAACAACTTGTTGAGGTCGTTCAAAGTGTGTACCACTTGTGCGACAAAAAGCCTGTCTTACTGCTGAGATCTGCCAAATCTTGGGTATAGAAATGTCTTGCTATGAATGACAACAAAGAGGCTATAGGCAAGATATACGTCATACGTAAAATATACAGTTATTTACGTATGAAGTAGGCCCGTTTAAAATTCATAGTTTTCACTAGTCATTGCAATCTAATGGGAACGCCCACTTGGAGGGCAAAAGAGAGATTCATCTGCTTTCCCCCTGTCATTGTTACCACATTGTTTTGCCAAAATGCTGGCTAGGTGTTGTTCTGTTGGATGCTGTGACCGATGAGGAAGTAGGCCTGGATTGTGTTTTTACAGAATACCCTCAGAGAAAGAATACCCAGAGAGGAGGTAAATGCGGATTTGTCGCTAATGTTACTAGCTACCATAACGCGGCAGGTAAGTGTGAACGCCTAACATAATCAATGTTGGGTAGCTAAGTTAACAACACTCAGCTCTGCTTTGACAAATAACATTTTTTTAATCCTACATCCCCAAGGGACTGCATTATTAACCCATATAGATCGAAAATACACATAACTATCCACACGCATTCATGCATTCATCCTGGCGGCAGTTCAAGAGGAAAATTCTTAACTGATAGCCAACAATTTTAATAGTGAAAATCACAAAAGTGGAGCACGGGAAATGTTTGGGACTTAGCTAGCTGTTTTTAGCTTACCGGCCCTATGGGCCAATAACCTATTGTCATGGTTTTTCATTCGTCATCTGTCATCCATCCTCTGGAACATTTTTTCATCTTTTTTTTTTTTGGCCGGATGAATTTTCATGTACGTCAATTCCACGGTAACTGACGTAACATTTAGAACAACTTTAACTTCAGTTACTCTGGGGCGCCCCAGTGGCTCATCGGTCTAAGCGCGCGTACCATAAAAAGGCTGTGTCCTTCTCGCAGCGACCTGGATTCGATTCCGGCTCAGGTCATTTGCTGCACATCTTTCCCCATTCTTCTCCCCAACCTTCCTGTCTCTCTACACTGTATAACTATCAAATAAAGG
This sequence comes from Gymnothorax javanicus, assembly GCA_029692085.1. Lineage (NCBI taxonomy): Eukaryota > Metazoa > Chordata > Actinopteri > Anguilliformes > Muraenidae > Gymnothorax > Gymnothorax javanicus. Next base: position 32,336,010 of record CM056196.1, read on the forward strand.
AAAATTCCCAAAAAAATAATCTTTAAAAAAAAAAAAAAAAAACTTCAGTTACTCTGTAATTACATGGTGGATCACTACAAAATATCACAGGGATTCAAACATTTGTTGCTGCTTGAGAACCTATGTAATAGATTTTATTTTGCATATTGCACTATCCCACAGTTTGTCATTTTACAGGGTAACTGACGTAACATGAAAAAATACCTCAATTTTTGCATGCTTTTTTAAATTGAAGATTTCTCTGAATTCTTTCCTTCAATCAACTTAGTCTCTCTGTCAAAATAAGGTTGACGGTCACTTCTCCAGCAATCAGAATGAAGAAAGTGTTTATGTTGGCTTAATTATATTTTCTGAGTCAAAACGTAGAGTAACTGACGGAACATTCTTCGGTAACTGACGTAATGTGTCTGGGACTAAATGAGAAAACTGAGCTTCGTTGACTTTTCTGTGGTATATAATTCTGAGGAAGGAGTGCAAGCATGTTTCACTGAAAAAAAAAACATGTTTTCAGTACAGGAAGAAGTTCAATCCTATAGAAGTCTATGAGAAAATGACCCTACTTTTCCACCTGATTTATTATTTAAATAATGATTTTCCACATTACTTTATTGTATCTATCGCAAGTTTCAAGTCTCCTTCGATATATCATGATGCTCATTTTTGTAAATTATGGTCCTACGTAGACTAGAATAAAGGATAAAGCCAGAATATGCTTTAAGGGGCGTGGCTATTCTCTGGTCCTTGTCTGATACAGTCAGATCCACACGTAGATCCACCCCTCGCTCCTCCCTGGATATTCAATTCACGCTCTTGTCCAATAGGAATCACATCCGGTCTCAAAATGACAAAATGGCACAATTCAAATTGCCAAAATCGAGGCTTCCTAAATGGTATGCTGAAACCAATGGGTGACGTCACGGTTGCTTCGTCCATCTTTTTATACAGGCTATGGCAAGAATAGAAGTAAATTATTTCAAAACAAAAATTATTCAAAATATATGACATTTTGCATTGAATTGACCTGAATTTGCCAAAACATATTACAGTACTTGACCATATTTCCAGACTTTATTTTTTTCAGATTTTTGATTGAATTGTTTTTGTCCATTTTAAGGGCCTTTGAAATTTTAGCCCTGATGCTAAAAGATAGGACTTAGAAATAGAAATTAAAAAAAAATTCTCAAAAACTGACCGATCACTTTTTTTTCCTAAATCAGGAAATCAGCTCCCCTTGGTACCCTCAATGAACAGTCAGCTAAAACACAATTCGGTGTACAAATGATGTTGAACAAAAGCTGAAAATTCAAGTGCCTGATATTTTGAACAATCACTTTCATATTGTTCCAACACATCTTGGGATTATTTATTTTCCCTTATGCGATCATGTTTTTTTTTTTTTTTTTACAATAGATGATTGAATAAGGTGAGATATTGGGGTCCTACGGATACTTCAGACAAAGGTCATAATACCATAAACCGTTAAAAAAAAACAATTTTTGACAAAAAAAACATCAAATTACTGAAATATAAATTTATTGACAAATAACTTTCAAGAACCACACATTGCTAGATGGACCATAACACAATTGTGTTCGTCAGGTGCTTCAGATCTGCACAAAAGTCAGAATTTTAACTGTAGCATCAAACTTGACAATGTTTTTGTTGTCTAACTTGTTCTTGGCTTATGTACTATTATGAACATGTGGGTATTCATGGCTCATGAACATTTGGGTTTCATATCATGATGCATTAATGAAGGACATAGGTTATAGTTGTAGCCCCCGGACGAAGTTGGGCAGCTACTATGGATTCACGCATGTTGCCTCCGCCACCACTTCCACATCCATAGACACCTCCTTGTGAATGCAGTACAGGCTACAATTTTTGACCGATTACTTTCATTTTTGGTATGGACGTGTTAAACTTCACTTATGACAACTATCGATTCGGTTGCTATGGCGACAGTATTGCCCGAATAATGAGCAAAAAAGGGGAGAAGCGGGTTTTTGGGGGCTATGTTGCGGCTGACCGGACTGTCTAGTTATATCTGGATTAGAGGACCTATGCACACTACTGACAATGACATCTTGCACAATCATTCAGAAAAGCAATCAAGTGATCATATCAATTTATCTGCATGATATATATATTTGTAACTAACATAATTATGCACACAATCACTTTATGCCTGTAGCAACCAACCCACAGATTGAAATTGTGGTATTTTAGCATATTTTACAACTGATCATTTTCAAAATTGCTTGTATCTGAAGAACATTGTAATGTTAAATATTTCTTCAGTAGACTTTTTTGCTATAACTACAACACAAGCTGCATACTTGCACAAGTCCATCAGCAATAAATGAATTGATGCTGAATATACTGTACAAAAACTAAAAAAACACTTGGGGGGGGGGACCACGGACACTACAGGTGGCCTACGGACACTATTATGTAATCTTATATTTCAAATTGTAACTATGTCCACAGACATTTTATAGTTATTAAAGTTAAACAGTATCTTGATCTGTACACCCAATGTTGTGAACCTTTTTGATAAACACCAGACAGTGCATACAATAACAGGGGGCCTACGGACACTACACCCAATTTCTGCACTTCAACACTCCAGAAATACCTCTGTTACATAACTGCTTAGTTTTGTCATTTTAACTGATAAATGACTGGTTTTGATGAATTACATCCCTGGCTTGTAAGATATGATAATATTCTGGTTTATTATCAAATTGGTTATTTGCAGAGCATAATTCTGTGTCACTTTCACAAAAGAAAGAAAAGATATAACATAAATTGAAAGTCGTTGAGGTTATACAGATTCCCTTTAAATGCCCGCTTCATAAACGTGAACAATAAATTGAATACATTCTATAGGTTTCATAAATATGATAAAATACAAACTCACTGAAATATACATTGCTGACATCATTCATCAAAAATGCCTTTAGGGATCAGTGCAACATAAATATATTTTAGAGGGTGATATTATCACCATGTAATATACTGTAACTTAAAGATTGTTCAATGGATTTCCACAATTTTTTTTCAGCATTACAAATTCTCTCATAGAGACACATTCTGAGCCAATGAATATGATAATATGAAGAATCTAACATTGAATACATAACATTATGTTTTATACAACCCCAATTCCGAAATAGTTGAGACGAAGTGTAAATTGTGAATAAAATCAAAATGCAATGACTTTCAGATCACATGAGCCAATATGTTATTTACAATAGAACATAAATAACATTTCAAATGTTGAAACTGAGACATTTTACATTTTTATCCACAAAATGAGTTTATTTCAAATTTTCTGGCTGCAAAAGGTTTCAAAAAAGTTGGGACACAGGCAAAAAAGCAATTAATATAAAAGAAAATTAGCGGAAAGGACATTTAGCAAGTAATTAAGTTAACTGGCATCAGGTGTGTAACATGATTGGCTATTAAAGGGATGTCTTAGAAAGGCTGAGTCTCTCAGAAGTAATGATGGCCAGAGGCTCTCCAACCTGTGAGGGCTTGCATAAAAAAATTGCAGAATACTTTGAAAACAATGTTCCTCAACGTCAAATTGCAAAGGCTTTGAAGGTCTCATCATCAACAGTGCATAACATCATCAAAAAACTCAGATAAACTTGAAAAAATCTCTGTGCATACGGGACAAGGCCGAAGACCTTTACCTGATGCCTGTGATCTTCGGCCCTCAGACGCCATCACTCACCGGCAGGATTCTGTCATTGACTTTACTAAATGGGCCCAGGAATACTTCAAGAAACCACTGTCTGTAAACACAGTCCGCCGTGCCATCCACAGATGCCACCTAAAACTCTATCATGCAAAAAGGAAGCCATTGTTGAGCATGATCCAGAAGCCCCGCCGTGTTCTGTGGGCCAAGGCTCATTTAAAATGGACTGTAGCAAAGTGGCAAAGTGTCCTGTGGTCAGAGGAGTCCAAATTTGACATTCTTGTTGGAAATCATGGGTGTCGTGTCCTCCGGGCTAAAGAGGAGAAAGACCACCCCTCCTGTTATCAGTGTTCAGTTCAAAAGCCAGCATCTCTGATGGTATGAGGATGCATTAGTGCATATGGTGTGGGAAACTTGCATGTTTTAAAAAGCACCATGAATGCTGAAAGGTATATAAAGGTTTTAGAGCAACATATGCTCCCCTCCAGATGACATCTATTCCAGGGAAGGCCTTGTGTATTTCATCAGGACAATGCAAAATCACATACTGCAGCTATTATAACAGCATGGCTTCGTAGTAGAAGAGTCAATGTGCTGAACTGGCTTGCCTGCAGTCCTGATCTTTCTCCGATTGAGAACATTTGGCGCATAATTGAACGAAAAGTCCTGTCAAAGGAGACCCAAAACTCTCCAGCAGCTGGAAGCCTGTATGAAACAAGAGTGGGGTCAAATTCTAATGGCTAAACTCAAGAAACTTGTCTCCTCAATGCCCAGACGCCTCCACTCTGTGTTAAAAAGAAGAGGGGATGCAACACCATGGTAAACAGGCCCCTGTCTCAACTTTTTTAAGACCTGTAGCAGCCATCAAATTTGAAATGAGCTCATTTTGTGGATAAAATTGTAAAATTTCTCAGTTTCAACATTTGCAATGTTATCTCTGTTCTATTGTGAATAAAATACTGGCTGGTGTGATTTGAAAGTCATTGCATTTTGATTTTGCTCACAGTTTATACTTTGTCCCAACTATTTCAGAATTTGGGTTGTAAATAATTACACCTGATTGTGCTTTAGCCGCATGCAAGTGCCATTTTGATTGAATTGATGGAAGTGGGTCAAGCGGGGTGCTGTACTTCAACATTGGGTCTTGTGGAGAATGCGCAAAATGGCCTGTGGAGACAGAATGGTTGCAGATAGGGCTTAAGTTTGTATTATCGACATATAGGAAGTCATATATGACCTATATTTTGCCTGTGTTAAAGTTGATCTCAGATGACCCTGAAAGGTTAAACTTGCAGTAAAGCAAAATGTTGAGAATGTTAAAAGATAGGACTATAAATTTCAACAAGAGCTCGTGGAGGCGGAGCATATACGCCCGCACGTTCCTCTAGCCAACCCCAATGCACAGTGGGAAAATCAATTCCATTGGACAAGACGTTCTCCTTCCTCTTGTCAACCCCAATCCACAGTGACAAAATCAATTCCATCAGACAAGTTGTTCTCCTCGAAATTCAGAGAAATGGCGGCCATATTGAATATCGGAGTGCGCCCATTTTCAAAAGCAACCTTCCTCTAGTCAACTCCAATCAACAGTGCGAAAATCAATTCCGTCGGACAAGTCATTCTCCTCGAAATTGACGGAAACAAAATTCAAGATGGCTGCCGTGGCAGCCATATTGAATATCGGAGCACGCCCATTTTCCAAAGCAACTTTCCTCTAGTCAACTCCAATCCGCAGTGCAAAAATCAATTCCATCGGACCAGTCGTTCTCCTCGAAATTGATGGAAACGAAATTCAAGATGGCTGCCATGGTGGCCACAGTGAATATCGGAGCGCGCCCATTTTCCAAAGCAACCTTCCTCTAGTCAACTTCAATCTGCAGTGCGAAAATCAATTCCGTCGGACCAGTCGTTCTCCTCGAAATTGATGGAAACGAAATTCAAGATGGCTGCCGTGGCAGCCATAGTGAATATCAGAGCGCGCCCATTTTCGAAAGCCTTGGTCCTATTTTTCATGAATGAAAATGGAAACTAAAGAGGAGGGGAGTAGAATTTGACAATATTTAAACTAGACGGCACGAGGAGAGTCCATTATCTCCACCATGTTGCCATTCCTTGATGGAGGAATTAACATTGAACCTGAGTGTTTAACGAGTATCGACTGTGCCTTCTTAAGGTGCATAGATATTCTTTCGGCTCATGGATCAAGAATAGGAGTCAGATCTTCGCCAAAATGTAATCACTACCTCCTGAGCATCGTATCTATCAATATGCAAAATTTAACTGACACCCATCCTTACTTTGTGGGATATCCTGTTAACAGACAAAGGAACAAACAAGAGCACTTTTGAGAGTGCTACTTCAAAAACGTGTTTATATGTATGTAAATTTCAGGCTTTTTGAGCAATTTAAGGCACTTCATCATTATACATATTCTAAATAGCATTAATCCATCTAAGTGTCATCCATATATCAAATTAGAAAAAAGTGATTGAACAGTTAGCGGAGAACTGCAATAAAGTTCAATTAAGGCCATTTTGGGCCTATATTTCAAGACTTTCAAGCGATTCAAGGTGTTATCTTCGTTAAAATCCTAATGCTGAAAATTGGCTCTTTTCCACAAAAAAAAAATTTATTGAGTAAGAAATTAAACTTCTAAGAAGGTAGAGGATAAATACGAGGGATTTACAGCACATAATTTCATCACCCGAACATCTCTTTTGGTTAATAAAAGTCTTCATGACAAAAATATTTAATTTTGCTAAAAAAAAAAAAACTTTGTATGAAGACAAACAAAAATCAATATTTGAATGTAATTATCAGAAGTAAAGGCTAACAGTCAAGTATTCCAAGACAAAGTTTGTGTCTATCAGTACAAAAAATGTAAACAGAATTTCATAAAAATTCAGGATGCCAGAGAGGTTTTAAAATTTAATTTCAAATTGCCACCAAGTCCGCATTCTAGACCCGCTCTGGATCAGATTCATGTAGTTGATGTTACTTCACGATACCTTTCCACCAGTCCAATATCTATCCAATATCTGCATATTTGGCCGAGTTATATAAAAAAATACGCCTCAAATAGGGTTTTCAATACTAATGGCCACTATGTCCACATTCTGGATCTGATCCGAATGAAACTTTGTACAACCCCAATTCCGAAATAGTTGGGGCGAAGTGTAAATTGTGAATAAAATCAAAACGCAATGACTTTCAAATCACATCAGCCAGTATTTTATTCACAATAGAACAGAGATAACATTGCAAATGTTGAAACTGAGAAATTTCACAATTTTATCCACAAAATGAGCTCATTTCAAATTTGATGGCTGCTACCGGTCTTAAAAAAGTTGAGACAGGGGCCTGTTTACCATGGTGTAGCATCCCCTCTTCTTTTTAACACAGAGTGGAGGCGTCTGGGCATTGAGGAGACAAGTTTCTTGAGTTTAGCCATTGGAATTTGACCCCACTCTTGTTTAATACAGGCTTCCAGCTGCTGGAGAGTTTTGGGTCTCCTTTGACGGACTTTTCATTTAATTATGCGCCAAATGTTCTCAATCGGTGAAAGATCAGGACTGCAGGCAGGCCAGTTCAGCACACGGACTCTTCTACTACGAAGCCATGCTGTTGTAATAGCTGCAGTATGTGGTTTTGCATTGTCCTGATGAAATACACAAGGCCCTCCCTGGAATAGATGTCATCTGGAGGGGAGCATATGTTGCTCTAAAACCTTTATATACCTTTCAGCATTCATGGTGGTTTTTTAAAACATGCAAGTGTCCCACACCATATGCACTAATGCATCCCCATACCACCAGAGATGCTGGCTTTTGAACTTAACGCTGATAACAGGAGGGGTGGTCTTTCTCCTCTTTAGCCCGGAGGACGCGACGCCCTTGATTTCCAACAAGAATGTCAAATTTGGACTCCTCTGACCACAGGACACTTTGCCACTTTGCTACAGTCCATTTTAAATGAGCCTTGGCCCACAGTACATGGTGGCGCTTCTGGATCATGCTCAACAATGGCTTCCTTTTTGCATGATAGAGTTTTAGGTGGCATCTGTGGATGGCACGCCGGACTGTGTTTACAGACAGTGGTTTCTTGATGTATTCCTGGGCCCATTTAGTAAAGTCAATGACAGAATCATGCTGGTGAGTGATGCCGTGGCGTCCTAGGGCCCAAAGATTATGGGCACCCAATAAAGGTCTTCGGCCTTATGCACAGAGATTTTTCTAGTTTCTCTGAATATTTTGATGATGTTATGCACTGTCGATGATGAGACCTTCAAAGCCTTTTCAATTTGAGGTTGAGGAACATTGCTTTGAAAGTATTCCACAATTTTTTTACACAAGCCTTCAAAGGTTGGAGAGCCTCTGGCCATCTTTACTTCTGAGAGACTCAGCCTCTCTAAGAAATCCCTTTTACAGCCAATCATGTCGCACACCTGATACCAGTTAACTTAATTATTTGCTAAATGTTCTTTCAGCTGATTCTCTTATATATTAATTGCTTTTTCAGCCCTTTTTTGTCTGTGTCCAAACTTTTTTGACACCTGTTGCAGCCAGAAAATTTGAAATAAGCTCATTTTGTGGATAAAAATGTAAAATGTCTCAGTTTCAACATTTGAAATGTTATCTATGTTCTATTGTAAATAACATATTGGCTCATGTGATCTGAAAGTCATTGCATTTTGATTTTATTCACAATTTACACTTGTCCCAACTATTTCGGAATTGGGGTTGTAAGAGCCTAGATGTCATGACCCTACATCAGTGGTCCAAATTAGAATGCAATTGAACCCATTTTGACGGAGATATGAATCTTTGAAATTTTGTCCCATGTTTTGATTTTCTGATTTTTCTGAGTCCTCACCCTTGTTGACCCAATTTTCACCAAAAACTATAGGGTTCTTCAAAGACTGAATATCTATGAACCCAAAATAAATCAGAACGATAAGCAAAAATTACAGACAGTAGAGTGCAAACAGACAGACAAACAAACAAAAAAACAAACATGATGACTAACATACTTTGAAAATTTAAGTTTTCAAAGTAAAAAACACCAATAAAAACATATTACCTCCTGGCGAAGGTGTATTAATGAGAATCAGTCAAAGAAATTAAACTGAAACCAACAAAGACTCCTAGACTGTAGTGCAAATCAATTAAGAAAACACTCAGGATATGACATTTCTTCTCATTAAATAAAACATATTGGAGTCAAAGTGCACACTCTTTTCTCCTGGAATTCATACAAAAAAAACAGCAATCACAGATGAACCCATCTTCTGACATTATTTTCCAGTTAATTACAAAAACTCTGCCACAAGCAGAAGCACTGACATTACATGACCTTCACAATAATGTCACGGTGAAACAACAAAGCATTGGCCGCGGGCTCTGATCTTAATGTTTTAGAGCCCTTTTGAGACACCCTTAAAATAACATACAGCCTTTGGTCATAATGACTACCAGCAGGTATGCATTCTGACCTATAGCAACACAAATACACGCGCCAATGAGGACACCTGCACGCAAGCACAACACAAACACACACAGACACACACACACACACACACACACACACACACACACACACACGGGTGTATAGCTATACTTGCAAGGACCTTGAATTTAATTCCACTCATTTTGTACAGCCTTTCCTGAGCTCTATGCATAACCAAATTATGCCTTACACTAACCCTAACTGTGTACGTAACTCTGACCTATGCTGATTGGCCATAATCCTCTGTAAGGACCACGCAAAATGTCCTCACAATGCTTCATGTTCTTACAATGTACAAACCCCAATTCCAATGAAGTTGGGACATTTTATAAAACGTGAATAAAAATAGAATACAATGATTTGCAAATCCTTTTTGATCTATTATTCAATTGAGACCGCTACAAAGACAAGATATTTAATGTTCAAACTGATCAACTTTATTGTTTTTTGGAAATATTCACTCATTTTGAATCTGATGTCAGCAACACATTCCAAAAAACCTGGGACAGGGGCATGTTTACCACTGTGTTACATCGCCTTTCCTTTTAACAACACTCAATAAGCATTTGGGAACTGAGGACACTAATTGGAGAAGCTTTGTTGGTGGAATTCTTTCCCATGATTTGCAAATCATTGTATTCTGTTTTTATTCACGTTTCAAACAACATCCGAACTTCACTGGAATTGGGGTTTGAATGTGGTTTTTCAAGAGATGGTTACAATACACACACACACACACACACACACACACACACACACACACAATCATTTACAAACACATATACACATGCCCATATATACATGCGCAATTTAAGCACACACAGACCTACAAAGAAAAACATCTCTGCCCATTCAAACCATTACAATTTAATTATTCCGATCATTGTATTTAGGATAGAAATAAAATGTATCTGAACATATTGCAGCAGAAGTGGCCGTTCAGTCAATGCAAGTTTTTTTGTGCACAATGAATGAAGTGACCTTCTACTTGTACATACAGGCTTGCATACCCACAGGGCCTTACAAATTAGGCTGCAAGGCTGAAGCCTTAAGACATCAATCTAGCCCTCATACTGTATTGTATCATATAAAGTTTATTTTTTTATTTTTTTATTTTTGTATTCATTGATTGATTCTTGAGGGAGAATTGCAGAAACACTTACAATCACGAACGTATTGTCAACGTTTTCAGTGCGCATTTTAGCCAAAACTAATCTTCAACACCAGTCGCAATTAAGCAAATAAACAAACCGAGTACATTTTTACTATGTTAAACCATCCAAACCACAGTAAAGACGAATTACAGCAACATACGACACTCAGTCGAAGGGGAGAATGTGGAGCGGTGTGGAACGCAAGGAAATGCAATGAAAAGACACCGCAACTGGAGCATCCCAAGAGTTCTCCCATAGCCTGAGGGTTGATGTTTTTGACAGGCATTATGACTTAGGCAAACAAAAGAAACTGAGCTCGCAGTGCAAGGCACCATCTGATCTTTAACTGATTCTTTATACCAGGCGCTTACACCGAATCCCTGCTGAGCAGTTCTGTCACAGCAAAAGGTCTTCACACTCATCCAGACAGCCCCAGCCTCTCCTGCTGTAGTTTCCATTGGGGAAGAGGTTGAAGGATTTGTCTCTTTGCAAAGAACCGTACAGATGTTGTACACGAAGCTCATTCAAATTTCTTGATTTTTTTAGCAATATCCCTCCTTCCTTTTCTTACTTTTAGCTCTGCCAATAGAGGAGCCAATGAAGTAAGCCAGGAAAGGAAGTGAAAACAGGAGACTCGAATAAATGTAAATTAACAAAACGATCTACAAGTCGATCCACAGGTCAGTCATCTAATGGATTTAAATCTCCCCAGCAATCGCAAGTCTCTAGCAATTTTCGGTAAGATGGAAGAGCAAGAAGGGAAAGACAAGGCAAATGACTGATTTGAATGAGCTCCCTGTCCCAGAGCAATATGTCGATTCCCTGCAGTTCCTCCCTGCCGAGCATCAATTCCAGGTGCTGGTTTGGTTCAAATTCAGGGTAATTTTATTTATTTATTTTTGCTCGCTGTGCTGACACATGTCAGTCCAGCCCACAAGCATTACAAGTCCTGGCATCACTTGCAAGCAAGCTGGTGGCAGAGTCAACAAAATGTGCAACTGCCATGCTCCCGACGATGTAGGTGGAAGAATCTGTCATTCCCGATCAACATGCAAAAGAAAATTGAGCATTTGCTATAAAGGATCGCACCATACATGGATTGACAGAATCGCATTAAGTACAAGGTAACCATGGACCCTTGAAAAATATTTCTCCAGGCCCTCCTTAGCTAATAAAACCTGGGTCCTCTCCAAATAAGGGCTGCCCCAAGCTGTGGTAATATACAGCTGTCCGTTCAGCATCTCAAACTAAAGGAGCCAAACGATAATAAAGGTTGTAAACTTCATCTAGCTCCATATTCTTTCCAGATTCACTGGAGTCATCAGCAGAATCCTTAAGGAGGCAGACAGAATTCTTAACACGGTGACTGATACTGCACTGATTTACCAGCAGGCTGAATAAGGTAAAAATAGGCTACTGTTGAATGTCTTATCCAATCAGATCAAGTCTTAAGCAAGAGCTGAGCAGCGTTTATTTTGAGCACAGAACTTATAATTCAAGATAAGTTGTATTTTCACAATGTTGATTTCAAAATTTCCCCCATTCAGAAGCCACGATAAAGGTTTAGCCAATTTAAGTTGTGTTCCGTTCAGTAGAGTATGCCTTCCTGTCAGAAGGCTCAACTTTCTGTCTCCTTGAGGCAGTTACAATTCAGCACCATGGAGTTTTAAACAAAGTCAGGCGTGTGTGTATTATGTACAGCGTGTGTGCGTGTGTATAAATATATGTCCTTATGTCTTGTAGGGAAAAAAACAATAATAATTTTGCCTCATTAAATGTACTCTAGGAGCATAATTATGAACCAGGCTGGGGCAAAACGCTCTTCACATTAGCAGGGAAGTCACCTTCTGCAAAACACTAAGGGTTTGGAAAAAATGATCATTATTTTCTAAAGATCTTTAAACAGCAGTCCCTGTGTTGTTGATGTGTTACCATCAGTGGTAAGTAGCTAGAGTTGAGCATGCATTAGCATATCATTATCGCATCAAGCCCTCGCATTAGCCTATGTTGAGTTTTAGTCTGAGCAGCAAGGAACGCTACAAAGTCGACTGAAGTGGAAGAAACAGGTCCTTTTGAAAAGCAGAAAAACAGCCACTAAGTGTAAAATCCAATGCCCTTTTACAATAATGAGTTCTAACTCTCATGAGCTTTCCTGGCACTGTCTAACTGCCCGGATAATGCATTCACAGCTTAAAAACCCACAATTTAGAATAAAACAAGTAGGCCTACCTTCTATTCATGAATATTCCTTTTCTTGCATCTCAGAAGGTTATTTCTCTTTAGGATCACTGCCATCACCACAGTAAGAGGAAAGCACACTGCACAAGAATGATCTGCTTATCTGCACAATCCCTTGGGAAAAAGAGGAAGTAACAAGTAGACATGGTCAACAACATCCCCCGCCAAAATGTCTTCTTTAAAGATACTATGAACAGAGGCTCCCAGAAGTGCCACAAGGGCAATAACTGTGGGAAAAATAATAGTGTGCTTCTTATTTTCGAACTCCATCAGGGTCTTTATGGTCTTAAGCTACACACCAAATTTGGTTATCCTATCTGGAAGATTTCCCGTGAAAAGTTGTTCCCCTTTACATATACCGTGAACAGAGTTGAAAAAAGTGAATCAAGGGCAATAACTCCGGGAGAAATAATCACGCGTCTCATTTTCGAACTTGATCAGGGTCTTTATGGTCTTAAGCTGCACACCAAATTTGGTTATCCTATCTGGAATATTTCCCGTGAAAAGTTGTTCCCCTTTACATATACGGTGAACAGAGTTTAAAAAAGTGAATCAAGGGCAATAACTCCGGGAAAAATAATCACGCGTGTGTCATTTTCAAACTTGATCAAGGTTTTTATGGTCTTAAGCTACACACCGAATTTGGTTATCCTATCGCGAATATTTCTTGTGAAAAGTTGTTCCCCTTTGTCCCGGACGGACGCACGGACGGACGGACGCACGGACGGAGGTCAAATCAATATCCCCCGTCCACTTCGTGTGGCGGGGGATAATAATACAAGGTGACAATACAGCACAGTGGTTATGAAACCCCAATTTATCGTGCTCGAGAGATTTTGGTCAATAACGAGAAAATTAGGCTAGTGCTACAAAGGCTGAGGCTATATAGAGTGTACAGCTGTTAGCTGAGAGCACTCGTGTACAAGTCAAGGAAAATGGAGGTTAGTGCCATACAAAAAGCTGCCCAACCCCACTCATAAAGATGGAGAATCTTGTAGGTTTTCTCAGCAATCGTGAAATAACACACCTCATTCAACTGCTTGAGATCTATTTGAGAAACCAATTGGTCCAATCAGTCCAATCAGTGGAGAGCACACTGACAGCTGATCCCCAGGAACAAGGTAGGGCAGCCCTGAAGTAGTCAGTCTGGAAAGGATCAGCTTCAGGAAGTATAGTGGGAGAGCTTCCACTGGCTCATTTGGAAACAGGCATAGACAAGTTCCTCTCAGCCTTGAAGGCAACAGCTGAGCTGGGCGAGTCATGGACCAGTCCTGCGAAGACTCCTCCTCACATCAGGATTCCAGATGAGACAGTCTTAGCCCACAATCTTCATTTGCGGTCCTGAAGAGCCACGAGGTCTGCAAAGTTTTTATTTTCACCTCAGTATCAACTATCAATTTGGACCAAAGCAACAAGATGAGGTGTTACCTGTGTAATAGACTGCTTTAATTGATCAGTTAATTGATTTTCAACAAAAACTAGCAGACACTGGCTCTCCGGGAACAAGAATGAAGATCGCTTGTCTAAGCAGTCTGCATCGCAATATCATCAAAAAAGTTGCATCCTTCGGGCGTAGCTTGAAAACTTAAAGGGAAGCCCTGAGGAAGAAGATGAACACGTAAAAATAGAGACCATTCACAGAGGATCGCAGGTCGACAAAGGATTCACTGGAGCAAGCCTTCAAAGTTTCTCAAAAGTAACCTGCATTTCTATGCTGTATAAAAAAGCTCATGCTATTTAGAATAACTCTGAAAAACTGGCAGCCGGGAAACACAGTACACCTCAGCTGCAGCCTTCACGTTTGTGAAGCTCCAATTATGTGCCATATAGTGCATCCAAATACTTTAAACAGCAAAGAACCTTCCTCGCTATTGAACATGATCTGGAATTAGTTTGGCGGGTGGCCATGACGAGGAGCGACCAAACTGCCCATTTCATAAAGGAAAGGAGGCAATTAGCTCCTTTTTCCAGCAAGAAAACACAGGAAGAAAGGAAAAAAATCCTGAAAGGAAGGTCCCAGGCCCAGGAGAAGGTAGGGAAGCTAGGGTCTCTGAACTTGTAAATTTTACTGTCCGGGGCCTAAGCGTGATATCCTTCCACCAGTTATCTAACCATTTTATTCCTGGTCATGGCTGGAGCCTGTCCCTGCACCCAATCTGCAAGAAGGCAGGAAGACACCCTGCACAGTTTGCCTACCCATCACAGGACATCTATGCCATTGCCTCTTGCATTCATAGCTGTGGGCAATTTGGTCTCTCCAATTAGCCAAACATAGAAGTCTTTGGACTGTGGGGGGAAACCAGAGGCCCCAGAGAAAACACGAGAAGAGGAAGAAAATGTAACATGCACAGAAAGGCCCCAGCCTAGATTCCTACTGGTGGCCGTCTTAACATGAGGCAGCTGTGCTACCCACGGCACAAAATATAATTCAAAATACGATTTGGTCCCAGGACCTAGAACAATTTAATCATAACATTTGGTCTCAAGCCGAGGAGTACGATAATTTCACTGGACAGACCATTCCTCGAGTGGGCTTCAGCTTTTGCATTTTAATGTCTAGTCCGTGAGACATTTTAATTGGGTCAACATTCTAACCACAGATTGATCTCTTATTCATATGCCTGACCTCTCATTGGGATGATGGATGACCCCTCAAGCTTTACTGCTGACTGCAGTTCAATAGGAATGAAGGAACAACGCTCTGCTATCGATCACAGGAGTCATTTCTATGAACCACAACCAAGAAATATCAATGACACAGTCTGATAAAATGTTCATGAATTTCCTCAATAAGATTGCCGGATGCACACAGACTGTGATATTGATGCCTGTGCTCGAGCATGCATCAAATTTCTACCCACACAGTGAAAATTATTACACTATAACACCTCAGAAATGCATGTGTGAAACTGCAGCCTTAGAAGCCAGTCAGATATTCACAAAAATAAGTAACTGCATCTAAAGATCGTGTGCACGTATTTATTTACAGAGGAGCAAACTCATCAGGGGTGAAAAACTAATTTAGCAAATAAATGAAAACATTCCAAAAATAACTGCCATTTTTCTCAGAGTTATAGCAATAAATACAATGATTCAGCTACTAATGAAAACAACCACTCTCATTCATGTCAAAATCACAGGAATTTTATGTTTGTTGCTTGCTCACTGATATTTTTCCATTCAAGTATGATGCAAAATTGCATGGGGGAAGTTTACAGGAATGATATTAGGTGCACATTGCCACCATGTGGAATTTGTATTCAACTGAAAAGTTCCAGCCAACCATCTGAAAGATGTGTAAAAAAAAAAGCAAGCACAATCTCAGATCTGTTTAAATCACAATATAAGAATATTTTAAGAAGAACACATTAAATTGCATGTGGCACACTTCCGAAAAGGAGGCTTGCTGTATCATATGGCCATAACAGCTTTTTTGAATGCATGCCGTGTTTTGAAATGGCAAGGTTAAATACATTTATAATTTCAGAAAGTGGCATAATGTGCACTTAGAAAATGTATAACCAGAGTGGCACTGAAGCAGGATAATCTAGTGAGAAAAATTCATGCATCTCAAGCAATCCATATCCTCCTATGGTGCACCGGATCAGCCATCCAGCCCAGTGGCATGTTTAAAATGCCAAATTTTCAATGACATTGCAGTTTTCCACAAAATGTCTTACTTGCTCTGGTAACATAATGGCTCAGGAGTAAAAAGGGTGTCATCTCTTTTTTTTTAAAATAAAAATCTAGTGAGACAACTCGCGAGAAATTTCAGCTTTGGAAGATAAACACCCTAATTAGGGGCCGGGCTGCTCTGCTGCCATTCCCTCTGGTCTTTGAAAGTAATAACAATTCTTCTGAGGAAATATGCCTTTCCATGCATGAAAACAAACAAAATTTTGCACTTAGGTCCAGTCCTATGCCAAAATGAACAACAAATCAGTAGTACATGCAATCATTTCACAATCCTCACCAATACATGGGCCCAAATGAGCGGAAACATTTAGATGCTTTGAGCTGGCAGGAATAATGAAGTCCATCACTCTTTTTTCCCCCCAAAAAACAGTAAAAATAATTGAACCCATCTCTTCTCACATTTTTTTTCCACTTGACGCCAAAATTGCAACAAAGCATCTTCAAATTGTCTTCCACAAAAAATCCAGTCAGATTTTTGAATAATCAAAAATTGAGCCCACAGTGCATCAAAATAATTTACTGTAAACAGCCACTGCAAATTCTAGCTGAATATAGTTCTGATCTACATGAAAATAAATGACAAATTTTGATGCCATTATGGATGTACTGTAGTGAGTTTCAGAAATGTCTCTCAAAAACAGATTTTTGACATTATTTTGAATTCTATCCTCATGTAGACTATTGCAGCCAATGGAAATGGAGCATCTTTAAGTATCAGCCAGCAAAGGAGCTATCATTACAGGCAGCTGTATGTTGTGATTGCCTAGGGCTAGACAAAGCAAATTCCTTTCCAGTTAATAGAAGAATCAAACTGTCTTAATAGATATAGGAAATGGTGACTCCCAAGTTTAGCAACAGAATGCACAAGAAAAATGAACCCGTAAATGTGTGTGACTGCTCATTGTATTTCTTTGAAAGCCTTAACATTCAAATTTAATTAAACTCTGAGGTCTTAGCCCTTTGTTGCATAACTCTTTTCTTCTTTACCTATTTAGGGCAGTAGATGGGTTTGGTCACTAAAGTAAACACAATGCAACAAAGGGTTACAAATCATTAGTCGGTTTTAAAAGACCCATTCATTTTTCTGGGTTTATTTAGGGACATTGATGGTTCTACAAAGACTGTCCATTTTTGAATATACAGGCACAATCCGGTCCTACATCGGCAGATGTTTGCAGCTAAGTGTGTCATGGTTGGGTGAAGGGACCCACTCGCACAGGCTGGTACAAACAAAAAGATGTTTAATAAATATACTTAAAAACAGACAGGGGAGCAGCAGCAACACACACGGAGCTAAAAACGCCAGAATGCAGCTGCACTGCCAGTTTGGCAGTGCAGCTCTTCAATACTCTACACTTCACCTCCACTTCAATGAGCAACAGGTGTGGCTCGTTGAAGTGAAGGCGAAGACAGCAGGAGGGGGAGGGACTGCAGGGCAGAACCATCACAAAGTGAGTGAGTGACCAATGAAGTAAAACCACTAGTCGGCCAGCCAAGGGTACTCTTCACATTGGCCATTACTCTTTCAAACGAATTTAGTGCAAATAGTTATATTGCATCATCAGGGGGCATTGACAGCAGATCCACAGTTTTCAACTACGTACACAGAGATGTGAATCGAGATCAGGTTGTAAATATCCCCTGGTCTGTGTTATAGTATGTGCTATTAAATAATATGTGCACAACACTGATCAATATTATAATTTTTAGTAACATACACATACAATGATCAGTTGCACTGGAGCTGATTAATTTTCCAGCTGTTTAGATGCCGAGGCAGCGACTACTGGAAAGCCAGTTTGTACTATTTAACATAGTTATGGAGGGGCATTTTAACATTAACTGATTTTGAATTGAAGAGTTGGAATGCAAAACCCACAAAGTCCACTCAACTTCTTTTGTTTTAAATTGAGTTTTTTACTCAGCATGCTGAGTAAAAAAAAATCAATTTAAAACAAAAGGGGTTGAGTGGACTTTGTGGGTTTTGCATTCCAACTCTTCAATTGTGATTTTTCTAAATGAAGCTAAAAAATTATTGACTAGTTTTCTGCATATATAATTCTGTATTTTTTTTCCGGTTAATTTGCTGGTTATTTTGTGGAGATCCAACCTGGGATGCCATAATTATCACAATAAGAATCGCTGATGTCCTTTGTTATTGATTTTTCATTTTTTTGCCATAGTTTTTAAATATTTACTTGCTTGAGGGGTTCATCATCACTTTAAAACATCTGAAAGTTACATCTGAGTACCTTATGACCAGTCCTACCAAGAAATGATAACACTTCTGATAAGGGAACACATCCCTCTCAGGTATATTGCCTTGATTTTGGTACTGAATGGAGTCGCCAAAAATATGTAGTGTCCACAACGGTTTACTGTCAAGCATATATTTCCGTAAAGACTGGGTCAAGTGGGATTATTTCACCTAAGTAAAATAATGCTCCTAAGATAAGGTTTGTATTCAGTAAAATCAATTCAAGATATGGGTCCTTTTTTTGCACAAATTAATTCAAATATTGTGTGTAGTGTTCGTAACGGTGTGTAGTGTCCACAATGGTGTGTAGTGTCCACAACGTTTTTTTTCTGTCCCAAGTGGAACTTTGTTTTAATAGGTTGATTTTTAACTCTCTAACAGTCAAGGTAAATAAAATCGCCCAACAGTCTTGTATATTCAACATGTTCTATTGAAGCCTGTTTTGAGTGTTTTATTGGAGCTCAATTGACAGATTGTCCATTTATGTTATTAAATTCTTATGAAACATCATCATCCTGCAATTTTATTTGATGTTAATTACTAATTTTACTGAAGCTACATAATAACTTTTACTTTGCCTGTCATTTAATGACACCACTGAAGCACCAGAGTTACAACAAACTGCCTGAAATAGTCTTCTGTACATAATACTGTATGTGTAGCGCCCGCAATGTTTTGGTCACCTTTAAACGCCATTCAATTGTATTCTTGTCATAAAATATTCACAGGGGAGGAGAGGTAGTTTACTTATTAAAAGATTTTTATATGATTATTATTAGTTTATATTTAAGCCTGATTTTTTTAGTAAATGATAGTAAAGCCTCCACTAATTAAATTGATATGCCAGTACATTCTAAGGTGAGAATTTCAGCTGTTGATGTTGTATTGAACAGTGGCTATAAAAAGTAATATTTTAGGTATGCATCACTAATGTATGAAAAAAATAGCATTTTTAAATGTTGTTTTTATATTATAATAAAAGGTTTGTATATAGCATTTTTATTGAACAAAGCTTGTTTTTTCCAAGACATTTAAGTCATTACTCTTATTGCTGTTGTGTCCGCAATGTCACAAAATGGATCTGGGGTATGCGTACATTTGAGGCCATAGAGTTCTTAGTATTTGTGACCAGTCCATGAAATTTGAAGCAGTTATCAGGAGAATACCATAGTTATTGAAAGTAGCACAAAATGTTAAATTAGATGCATTTCAATTTTTACCCCCAGTGCCCCTAAAGGTGCAACCTGATCTTGATTCATATCAGAGGCCTTTTTTTTCGTGGCTCCTGGAATATACCACTGCCTATGCCCATAGGACATAGCTAATAATTTTGCACAGATCATAAACGGTCGAGGCATATACCACGTTTTGACCAAATTTGTTATTTATATATTGCAAGTTCGGCTTTATCTCTCCAATTTGGCAAGATAGATTCAAAACACGACAAGGCAGAAATCATCTCATCTATTCCTCAAATCCAGACCCAACCCTAGCTTTCTTTTCTCCCATGTAATTAATAAATTACCTGAATGATTAGTGCTTCTGACTAGCCAGACTGTCTTTACACTTGACGGGGAGGGTGTAAAATCAGCAATTCTGAGCCTTTGAGAACCGTAAGTTGATGATCCCTGCAGTATGGGATATTTTCAATACTTACAAAAGTTATAGTGGGCTTGGAATGATGGGGAAGGGTCATTTAGGCATTCTCAACCATTAATGTACTCAACTCGCTTTGTGAGAAATGTTTATGATTCACTTTGTGGAGTCTTTTTGACTATCCGGTATAATTCCTCCTCCTACAAAATTACATAGTTTGATTGAGCCCACATGCAGCAGAAATCCTCGCCAGTGTTTTCTGCACTTCAGCATTTGATTCTCAAATGGTGTGAAATAATTTCCATACACTATACACTGAACCTGTGAAACAGTGGATTTTCAACATTGCTTGCAAAGCGAAGTGCACATAATCACTCACTTTTTTAAAGTCAGCTTCCCTGTCAAGGAGATTGACTGCAATGTGCTTTTCCTGGCTAAGAGGGTTTGGAATGACATGATGCAGCTTTGTTTGTAAAGCCTCAAGATGCCTTCCCACGCAGTCACTCAAAATGGCAGCTCGGGGTGGGTGCCTGAATTTTTGCTGAGGCGGCATTGCTTTGCCAAAATTAACCCCTTAAACTCTGATTTTCACTTGAATCTCCCCTTGAGAAGGTTCAGAGATAGAAAATAGGACCAATGGCCCAGAAGCTCACAGGCCATTAATATATTTTAATCATGAATGGTTGTAAGCATGGATGAGGAGCAATTTCCTGACTGCATGTTCATAATATGCCCCTGTACATATTATGACTAATGTAGGCATGATGCAGCCAGCGACGAAGTAGCTATTCTAGCGTGAGCTACCATACAGCTAATATGATGAAACATCATGAACATGAACACAAGGAAATTATATTAATATACCTGAAACATAGTATGACACGGTTGGATGATGGGATTACAGTGTAGGATCTACAGATGGAATAGAGTGCATGGCACATGGGGTAATGGAAAAGTAGCATGCCAGCTAGACATGCATGCGCTTCTGAGTGTGTAAAACAATTTTTAGGGCAAGACAAATCCTCAACTGTACTGAAAATGGTTTAATTATATCATTATGGGTACACTGCATGAAAAATAAGAGATATAAGCACTTACAATGTCAAAAAAATAAATAAATAAATAAATAAAAACAATCAGTATTTATACCGGACCTCCCGCAGAACGTGACTTACCCCACTAGCACTGAAAAAACTGGAGGAAAACTTGCGTGAAACACACTTTGCCACTGTGTGCTATGCACTGAGTTGGGCTGCCCCCTGCAAGTCGACAAGTCGAATCATCTGTTGGACTTGAAATTCTTCAAGTCCAGCCCTCGTTTTTTTCTTGTGACACGCGCTGTGTTTGTTACCTGAAGAGAATTATGCGAAATAAACGGAATCTCTCCAAGGCTGTCTTCTTGATGCAAGTAGTATTATATGGCCTCGTGGCCTGTTATGTCTTGCGGTGTTGCGCTAAGCTTGATGCTTGGTCGTGTTAGCAAAGTTATTCCATAATTTTTTTCTCTTTGAAATAATAATGGAGTCATCTCAATTCCTCTGCACTACATCGATACCGGTAAAATTTGCGTTTGTGTTGATTCCTGCGAAGATAGCGATGTTGGCTACCTTTTCATCCGAGTTTTCTACACTTTGTGCTCAGGGAATGTAAGTTTTACAAGTTCAATTCCGTTAACAAGCTGTTCGCTGTCCTTTACCATGCCCCAAATTCCTATAGGTTATAGCCTGGTGGTAGCAGCAGAGCTGGTCTCATAGCTGGACTAACTGTAAAATAAAGACAATCCAATTGCAGAATATACATTCCTGCCTGTGTTATGAAAGATTGCGACGTTGGCTGTAACTTTATTGGTGTCGTCCCTGTTACAACTCATAATGTAAAAAACGACGAATAATGTGAGAAGATTTTAGTTAACACATAATGTGAAAACTTTTGACGCATAATGTGAAAAATCAACTCATAATGTTAAAAACAATGCATAATATAAAATTTTTTTTCTAACACATAATGTAAAAACATTTTCTGACACATGATGTTAAAGCGGACCTATTATGCTGATCCTTCTTCTAATACAGAAAAGTAATGTTATAATGTTGGATGTCCATACTCAACCTCTAAATTTTCTAAACATAAGATACAGGCCGTAATCCAAGAACGTGATTTCGTGAACGTGATTTCCTCTGAACAGCTCATCCCGAGATCTTCACGAGATCTGTCCAATTAATACAGACCAGAGCCATACAGACCTAGCCAGAGCCAATCACGGTGCAGGACCTGCCCACACCGGAAACTATTCTAGCAGGCACAAACAACCGCAGATCATGCAGGCTGTGTCCGAAATCACTCACGACTCACTATGTAGTGTACTATATAGTGGGTTTGCCATTTTGTAGGGCTGTCCGAATTGTTTGTAAGATTTTTTATCCCCTATATAGTGAGCTCATTACATCCCACAATTCTCTGCGAAATAGTGAACATCCGATGGTCACTAACCCAGCTATACATCCCATCATGCACTGCACACAAACCGAAAAGCTCCGAAAGAGCTGCGTTTAGTCAACGGAGTTTGAAAACAGGCACAAGACATTGATTAGCTTCAGGCGCGAAAGTGGGTTTTTTTTTTTATTGGAAACCAAGCAGCGCAGGAGACCCGTTTTTTTACACAGGATATAAACGGACATTTAGGTACTATTAAAACGAATAATGATGAGTTAGAGGACAAAAAATACATGACGATATTAAAAATTTATGGCAAATTTTATTATTTAAACGATAATGGTAACAAACACAATGGGAAATATACTCCATTCGGTTATTACAGAAATACCCCCAAATCCTTCAACTGAAGTTGAACAGGTACGATTTAATTTTGCGACAGCTATGATGCTATTAACACTAGAACCGCCGGGGGGCGCTGTATACCTAAAACCGCCACCGGGTAATATTTACCCGTCATTAGAATGCATTGATTTTCAAGCGTCACTGTCGCTCATTTATAATTCTGTAACTCAACTTGAATGAGAATATTGTCTATAGAATCTTTATGGATTAAAAGAATGAAACAAAAATATAATTCAACAACATTCTTTATTTATACAACACGTTTTATCCAACAGTTAATTCAGAAATAACAGAAAAAGAACAGCCAATTGAAAACGATGATCAAGAAGTAGTTATCCAGAGAAGATGGAAATTTAAAGACAACAGACTAAGAACGGATGATTAACCACAGAATAAATTTCATCACAACTACAATATCTAATAAGATTATTCGTAGAAAATAAACAGATGCAGAACCACACGTTAGAACAGGGCGTTTATCTCATCAAGTGAACACAAAACTACCGCTCCTTTGTTACACACACTTCTTGTAAACATTCAGCACTCTGGCTGTGCATTTCCCGCAAACTGCAGACCCACACTTGATTCACTTGCAGAACGTTTTGTTCTGTTTGCAGTTTGCAGTAAGCTTTCACAGCGCAGGTCATCCTTCTCTGTGCTTCTGCGTCTGTGTCCGCTGGCACGTCTGGGACGACAACACGCGGTGACGCTCTCAACGCCATTCACTCTTCGCGTAGCTCCTCAGCAAGCTGAAGAATGAAGTCTCGTCTGGAGACTTCACTTTTCATGCAGCACCTATACAGCACCCATGCATTGATTGCTGCAAGATCAAGCATGTTATTAAAGACAGCAACAGGCCATCTCCGTGTGCCACCTTGGGATCGGTCGAGAGAGAGAGAGAGAGAGAGAGAGAAAAGGAGAGATGTTGTATAGTCTCTTTTCAGCCATTTAGTTTAATTGCCACTAGCCTGCTGTGTATCAATAGTTTGAAAATAATCATCATGCAGAGCGAGAATCTAACGTGCTGTCCCTGCTCGTTCATATTTGCGTGTTTCAAACGGAGTAAAAGTTCAAACAAAGTTATGTTGGTTATTTCAAACAAAGAAACACTAACAAAGTCCAATACATTTATTTTATCTAACGAAAAATTAGACATACATTGATGCAAAAGGAGAATATAAGGTGTTTCTCCCCGTTGTTTATTTATAGACGCGCATATCGCGCATACCAAAGAACAAACACAGATACTGAAAATTGGTAAAATACATGATAAAATCATATTCAAATAGAATCCAAAATTCAGATAAGATTTTAAACTAACGAAAAAATATATTTTTATCATCTTTGCTCAACAATACAAGCCAGACTGCCATGTCAAACTCTCCAGGGCAAAACCTGCAAAAAGCGAGAGGCGCACACCTCACTGAACACAGCAGGCTGCTGGCAATGTGACAAAAACAACACAGACGACAAATATAAAATATAAATACTTGACATTTTACTCAAGGCAGCTTATGCATAACCATAAAATAATAAAATACTATGGGCTGATACACAATTTAAAAAAAATAAACGAAACATTTTTTCCAGCAACATACCTTTCACAGAGTACTGCCGAGCCATTTGGTCCAGCACATCAACCCCCACCTTGGTGGAGCTTCAAAATACGTATGAGAATAAGTGTGGGGATATTGGGGGGACTTGAAAAAAAAAATTATTGTTCTTACCAGCTGTGGGTACGTGACTGGGCCGTCTCCATGAGAGACGGAGGAAACAACCTCACTTTTCGCAGAGAGGCTCTGGATCGCTGTCCGATGATGATCCCTCAGATCCAGAGTCTTCCCAGGAGTGATCACTCAGTCCTGAAACTTCCCCACCATCCGAGTCTTCATCACTGAGTGCGTTCAGCATTTCTAATGCCTGCTGTACATTCATAAATCGCTTTCTTTGTCCTCTGTTAGGCATTTTTTTTTGACGGTCTGTGATATAAGATTACGCGTCAGAGGTGACAGGTGGCATTGCCATAGTAACGTCATTTGTTCTACACTGGCGCGAAATCCACAGCGGGAAACATTTAGAGTGTCAGCATCGGGTAAATTTACCCGATGGCGGTAATAGGTATAAAGTGTCATTTCTAGAATACAGAGTAATGTAAAAAGTTTTTAACAACACCTGGGCCTACACAACACACTTTTAGGAAAAGCCAAAGAAATACAGGCTTTAATATTTTATTGATATATAATTACACACATTTTAAAACCAGCACCGGGTAAAATTTACCCCGTGGCGGTTCTAGTGTTAACAGCTGCGACAAAACGAGCCAGGTAGTGTCCAAAAGCGTTTCTTTCCTCTGCCAATGAGCTCACTATATAGTCACCTACATAGTGAGTCCCTTTATAGTGAGTAGGGAATTGTGAATGAGTGAGTGATTTCGGACACAGCCTATGCCTTAGTAGCATATACGCTTCCAGAAATACAAAAGAAGAACCGCAGATCATTTGAGGTGCAGTTTTGTAAGTATCTCTCCCAAAGCTGCTCGTCCGTTTATTTTTGGACACGAAGAAAAGCACCTATTTCTCTTCCAAGAGACGATGCCACCAGAAATCAGTGGGTAGCTTTTTTGTTTGCTGGCGGCAAACAGCCATGGTCAAAGGGAACGTTAGCTGTTTGTGCTCAGCATTTCACCAAAGACAGCTTTGTCAATAAAGGATAATTCGACGCTGGATAAGCGTTTCAGCTGCTTTTCAAACCTGAAGCAGTTGCATTGATCAAGCACTTGGGGCCACAAGCTGTAAGTAACGATATAACAGCAAATAATGTAAGTGAAGCTAATGCGTTACGGGTAGCTAGCAGGACCGCTAACGATAGTTGCCACAAACAACTGGCCTCAAACGCAGGCTTTGGAAAATATCTGAAGATAAAGCCTGGATCGGTCGCGACTGTCCATGACTCACAGACGCAGAAGCTGTAAGTTGCTTTACTGCATAAGCCTACCTAACGTGATAGCCTGTTGAATGTGGCTGTAGCACTGCGGCTATCGTAGCCAAGTTACTGTTGCTAATGTTTGTGTCCTAAATATGCAAGAGTAATATCAGGGGATGTTCAACAGAAGGTGTGTGAACATTAACCTCATTTGAAGCTAACTTTTTGTGCTTGTTTGTAATTTGGATGCTTGGTACAACTGTCCACGGTAACGGAACTTGCTGTGTGTAAAACCTGTATAGTTCGTGTGCTGTGCTACTTAAAAATGCTCCTGGTTAACTTATATGCAGTAATTCTGATCGGTATGCTTGTGTTACTTCGGTAAGCATCAATGTGGCAGTTTCATCATAACATTGCCTGATTGTAGCCACTACAGTTGAAGCTAACCAGAGAGGTGTTGTATGTGTCTGCAAAGTTGGGCTGATAAGGCTGCAGTTAGACCAGACGTAGGTTTTGCTGAGCTTGGGGTGCGTGTTTGGGTGCTTGTAAAATGATCATTTTACTTATCCATGACCGGGGTCAGCCGGATTCTTCACCAATATCTGGGCTAGCTCTCTGATGCTACCGCAGTGAAAGCAATCGCGAAACGCAAAAGCTATGACATGTCTGGTATAACAAACGATTTATTTGCATTGCCGTGGCGTAATTTCATCCCCCTTTAGAAATTGTTCTGGCTAATAAAAAGCCAAAAAAGGCGGAGATTAGATACGAAATTCTTTCCTGTAGAATTTATTGATTTGCTCGCTCCACATAAGCAACTGT
This sequence comes from Gymnothorax javanicus, assembly GCA_029692085.1. Lineage (NCBI taxonomy): Eukaryota > Metazoa > Chordata > Actinopteri > Anguilliformes > Muraenidae > Gymnothorax > Gymnothorax javanicus. The sequence continues at coordinate 32,362,744 of CM056196.1, forward strand.
TCACGCTAACGGAACTTATGGTCCGTAAAACCTGTATTATGTTCATAACCAGAGCTCTCTCTAGCTGTCGCGTACTATCCATAACACCCCCATTTTCCGCGAGCAAACGCTGGCATTCCGGCGCAATAAGTAAACCATTGCCATGGGCAATTTCCGAAAAGACCACTTAGCCTGGAGCTTTCCACGCTAACGACACACCACAGTTATGCACACGGACCAGCAGGTCCTTATAGTACACACCGAAGCAGTCCATAAGTTGTTGGTCCACTTTTGCTGCTCCTCACTGTCCATGTTTCCCTCTAAACTCAGACCCACCAGATTTCTACAGTCTCCGGTCTACACTTGAGTATGTCAACCCATTCTACAAATGTGTCTGTATGGGGTGGATTCTAGCTTTCCCTCAATCCTAGCTATGGAGTAGAAACACCATCGTAGCCGTAGGTAGATAGCAATTTCAAGCTTGAGCTGCCAGACTTTCGCACTGCGTCCTCCACTTTCGCCGTTGCGTTTATTAGAACAAGTTCATTTCATTAGATATATACACATGTACAGCATATGATTGTGGAATGTCCCCGCCAATTCCTCAGATCAGATGGCAGACACGTCTCACATTTCACACTAGGGAGGCGGACTGGAAAACTACGTTCTACCGCCTCGTTCTGCCCAGCTCTGCCCTCCACAGAGCTGACCAATCAGAAGAAAGTGGGCAGACGGGGAGGGGGGGCCCAGGTGGAAGAGCTGTCCAAACAAGCCGTTTCAGGCAGAGACTACAATGGACTACAATTGGGGTTTTTTGAGGATGGTAGTAGCTTAATAAGGACCCTTTTTTGGACTTTGAACAATCAGGAGTACTCTAAGGGAGTCCAAGATCAAAATATAAACTTGGAAATGTAGCATAAATGTAGCATAGGTCCCCTTTAAAGGAATGTACTAGTATATCATGAACATTGTATTAGCCAACAGCATGGACCACATCAGAGTTAGCTTAGCAATACCCATTACCCATTGCACGTGACGTCACGCATTTTCGGCTGGGGGTATAAACACCGCCGTATCTCATATAGATTTCCATTGACGAACACCTACACAACATTCATTCCTACCATTTATACGCGATATTTGCACACTTTTGTCAGAAGTTGCAGAGCAACAACGACTTGGAAAGTACGCGATTTGGTGGTGTTTGTTTTATAAAGTTTTAGGGAGTTTCAAATGTTGAATTACCTGATGAATGAAGAGGCTGCATGCATTCACTTTCATTTTGTAATACGATTATGGGCTGCGAACCATACAGCAAGATGTGAATTAAAATTTTAGCGCATGTAAACAGTGGGGCTTACGTTAAAAAGAAATTGTCACGACTGTTGGCAGAAAAAATGGAAAATAACTACTTCTAAAAGCAAAAAAGTTTAAGTTTTTCTTTCCTTTTACTTTAAATTGTCCATGCTGGCAGTACATATTCAAATTCATCGCAGTAAAGCTTATCTTTTCTCTCTTAATTAGATGCCAACTACATGGTGTGCTGTCAAGGGCTGCAAATGTCACATATTCGTAAGTGGAGAAGGAAGATCTGCCTAAAACATGCTGGCCTGTTCGGTCAAGGCGCATGCGATTTCCCTCCACCATTCCGAATGTTACGCTTCCTAGCTGACAACGAGCTAAGACGAGACTGGGTAAAGGCAGTCAACAGGGTTGATGTCAGAACTGGAATGAGTTCGGATTTTTAGCTCGATGCGAGCTTGATTCATAGAGATATTGGTTTCTATTGGGCTATTGAAATTAACTCCTCTTTGCTTTTCGAAGTGGTTATTTTCCATTTTTCTGCCTAGAGTCGTGAAAATTTATTTTTAACATCAACCCCACTGGTTGCATACACTATAATTTTCATTCCCATCCCGCTGTATGGTTCGCAGCCCAAGAGTTGTATTACAAAAAGAAAGTGAATGTATGTAGCCTCTTCATTCATCACGTAATTCAACCTTTTAAACTCCCTAAAACTTTGTAAAACAAAGACCACCAAATCGCGTACTTTCCATTTCGTTGTTGCTCTGCAACTTCTGACAAAAGTGTGTTAATATCGTGGATAACTCGTAGGAATGAACGTTGTGTGGCTGGCTGTCAATGGTAATCTATATGAGATACGGTGGAGTTTATACCCCCAGCCAAAAATGCGTGACGTCACGCGCAATGGATAATGGCAATTAAAGCTAACTCCGATGTGGTCCATTGTTTCTTTTCCCTTAGGTTTCATTAATGTTTCACAGAAGACGTCCTCTTTGGTCATCGTTGGTTATTGCGTTCAAATTTAGATCTGTTCCTCATGTGTAAGACAAGTGACCCTTTGAACCTTAGAATCTTTGAAACGTTGGCGTGTGGTATATCTAGGAAACCTTTACTTGCATACCAAAAATCATTGCCATTTGGCCCACTTTCTGGCCACTATAGGGCCAAAACTGAAAACACAAAAAGTCCAATTTCTCCTTAAATACTGGTCAGATTGTCAGCAAATGTTTATGAGAGGCATACCTAAGGAACATATACATGACACAATACCCGAGTTTCCGATTTGACCTATTTTGAAGGTCACAGAGGTCAATCTTCGATTATTTTTAATGATCGGGGCACATTTTGTTTGACCAAGGACTTTCAAACCTCGAAGAAAGGTACCGTACGTAAGGTGACCTCTACCTAAACACTCAATTTCAGTCCGATCTGACTTCCAATATGGCGGCCAGAGGGTGTTACCTAAAAATCACTAATGTCCAATTACTCCCTAACTGGGTGAGCGCAAGTGATGAAACGTGAGATAAAGATACATCTCTAATTGTAGAGGCCACACAACAAGTTTTGGCACAATCGGACATCCAATATGGCCACCAGGGAGCAAGACCTGAAACTGAACGATGTCCTATTACTTAATTATGGTATGATGGTGCGTTCCAAACAACTCGGAGGTCGGATTTTTCCGACTTCAGACTTGAAAAATTGTACTGGAACGGCCCCTGAAGTCAGAGCTCCGACTTGGAAACTCGGAGAAAAAAATCTACCCCGACTTCACCGAAATTGGTTCATCTTACATCAAACAAAAATGGCAGCATCCACTGAACAGCCACACGTGAACAAATACAACGTAAAATTAAATATATTAAGGCATTTTACCTTACATGTCGTTTCACCTCATCTTCTTCATTTAAATATGCCAGAAGGCTGAAGTTATCCGCGTTTAATTTTCTTGCCGCTTGCCACAAGAACATTCGCTTGTCATTGACCGCCATTTTTTTTGTTTACGTCTGACACGGTACGTCTGGAGCGCTCTGGTCAGAAGTCGGAGTTTTCAACTCGGAAAGATCCAACCTCCGAGTTGTTTGGAACGCAGCATAAGCTAGAGTCCTGAAACTTGATATTTGGGTACATATCTAACTTTAGAGGCTACCCACCAAGTTTCGACATGATAGGACATCTAATATGGCTGCCAGGGGGCATGACCTGACAATCACCAATGTCCTATGACTTACTTTCTGTATAAGCTAGCGTGCTGAAACTTGATATCTGGGTATTGTTTGTAACTGTGTAGGCCACTGAAGTTCGGCATGATTGGACATCCAATATGGCTGCCAGGGGCATGACTTGAAAATAACCAGTGTTCTCTTATTTATTTCCTGTAAACAGTAGAGTGCCGAAATTTCTCTTTTTTTTTTTTTTTTATTTAGCCTTTATTTAACCAGGTTAGTCCCATTGAGATCAAAGATCTCTTTTACAGGGGAGACCTGGCCAAGAGGGCAGCAGCATAGTTACATTAAACAACAATAAACAACAGATAAAATTAACAACATCGAAACTTGCTCACATAAAACACTTGCACACAGACAAGGTAGAATGCAATGATTTCACCAGAGCTTTAAACTCATTCAATGTAGCAAGTGCTTGAAGTTGAATTTCAGATTGTAATTTATTCCAAGCAATAGGTGCCGAAAACCTAAATCCTTTCTTGCCCAGTTCAGTTTGTACTTTGGGGACGACAAATTGCAGAACATCCATAGATTGGAGATTGTGACTTCCATGCTTCCTTGTTAAAAGATAAGACAAATAGATAGAAAGATACCCAAAATGGTTTTTTAAGTAAACACATACCAATGACTGAGGCATCGGACACATAAAGACGTCCAGTTAACCTTCATATAGAGAAGTCAATGGGGAGTAAGGGGACCACAGTTGGTAATGAATCTTAGTGCCCCATGATACACACTATCTAGCATGCGGAGACAATGAGCAGAAGCATTCATATACAAGACATCACCATAGTGAATAATGGGCAAAAAGGTTGTTTCCACCAATTTCTGTTTCACACAAAAAGAAAAGCAAGACTTGTTTTGATAATAAAATCTTAATAATTTTCAGTTTTTTAACAACATACTGAATGTGCTCCTTAAAAGACAAGTGGTCATCAATGAAAAATCTTAGATATTTGAAAGTAGATACCAACTGAATTTGTTGACCATTTCTTGTTAAAATTTTTTCAGACAGTACTGATCTCGCAGTCTTTGAAGTGGTGAAGAACATACATTTTGTTTTGTCTGCATTTAGAACAAGTTGCAGATGACAAAGTTGGTCTTGTACTCTATCAAATGCAATTTGTAAAAACTGAAAGGCCTCAGCAGGAGTGGGTGCTGCGCAGTATATGATAGTGTCATCTGTGTAGAAATGAAAAGTTGAGTTTGGAATACTCTGTCCAAGATTATTTATGTAAATAGTGAATAATAATGGGCCCAGCACAGAACCTTGAGGGATGCCCTTTTTCACTTGCAATACCTCTGAGGAAGAACCCTCTATCTGAACAGCCTGAGTTCTGCTTGCGACATAATTTGCAAACCATCCAACTGCTTGCTGAGAAAAACCAATAGCTGAAAGACATTTGATTAAAATAGTATGATCAACAGTATCAAATGCCTTTGAAAAGTCAATAAAGAGAGACAGACAGCATTGCTTCTTGTCAAGAGCTTCAGTTATATCATTTATGACCTTCATGGCAGCAGTAACAGTACAGTGATTTTTGCGAAAACCTGACTGAAATGGTGACAGAATAGAGTTGGTGGCCAGAGAGTCTTTTACCTGTTCACTGACCAGAGATTCAAGCACCTTTGCCAGAACAGAGAGTTTAGAGATTGGTCTAAAATTGTTTAAAATACAAGGGTCACCTCCTTTTAGGAGGGGATTACAAGGGCAGATTTCCAGTCCAAAGGGATTTCATTTGAAGTCAAGGTAAGGTTAAAAATGTGACACAGTGGTCACAATTTGATTTCAAGTGCCAACAGTTCAAGTTCTTTACTTACTGACTCAGAGAGCACTAATTTAACATCAAAGTTCTGCTTAATACATATGGCCACTCCACCACCTTTTCTTTGTCGGTCAGAACGGTAGACATAATAGCCATTAATGTAAATATCTTCATGATGCACAGATTGTTTAAGCCAAGTTTCAGATAAGACTACAATATCAGCATTTGTTGAGTCTATCCAGATCTTTATCATATCCAGTTTAGAGAGTAAACTCCGAACATTGATATGAATAATCCCAAGACCAGATCTAGCTTTAGAATCTGCAGGTGTAAAACATTGCGTAGGAGTATCCGGGCCTGGATTAGTCTCAACATTTCCCGAGAACAATAACAAATGATACAACTAGAAATTTATGCTTTGAGTTGCCAACTTTTGAGTTAGCCTTCAATCTGGAAAAGAGCGTGCTCACCAAGGGGAGGCTGTAGTAATGGTGAAGTGATCTCTCAAAACAAGGAAACAATAAGAATGAATTGACTCTACAATTGTATGCAGCCATTTTATTTTGTCCAAAGTCACAAAAATCCTCAGCTGAAATAAGGCTGAAATTATTTTGCAGCTACCACTATGTTGAAATGTTAAATTATCAAAGTTGTCAAACTGTGCATCTTGAAGTAGCATAGCTCGTGAGGGGTTACCAGACCCATTTGGAATACCAGTAAAACCACACAAAAGCAGGGCTGCCAACTCTCACGCAGTCGCCGTGAGTCTCACGCCTCTTAGAGGCATTCACGGTCCCATGCCGCGGTCAGCAATTATTCAATTGACGCATATTTAAGAGATTCTCACGCAGAATTGAGTCCTTGAGCATGGAAGTTAACCAGTTTCACATGCATTATGGTGGATTTCACCACTGATGACACGGAAATCGATTATGACTCGGGAATTCTCAGGCTTGTCTTTACTGAGGGATTGAAAGCAATGGAATTGCATAAAAACGTTTCAAATGGTCTTATTTCATTAAAACAATTTAAACGATCATGAAACACATGTATTGTTTCCATGTTACTTGTAATGAGGTGCACCTTTATGCAAGTGAAACGGAAACTTCAATGCACAAGGATTTTAATTCCGCGTGAGAATCTCATTAAGCATTCAATGAATAATTGCTCACTACGGTGAATACGCCCTCAAAATGTGTGAAACTTACACTGTATGCGTGAGATTGCGAAGAAAGTTGGCAGCCCTGCAAAAGTATAAAACACAATACAATGATTTGTAACATAGTGTTAGAAAATCCACTGTTTTACCACTTTTGATGATGTTAGCAGGCAGGGCTGATAGCTGAAGGCTAGCAGTCGGGTCCAGTAACTAGAAGCTAACAGGCAAAGCTGATGGCTGAAGGCAAGCAGATAAGGCCAATGGCTGGAGGCTAGCAGGCAAGGCCAATGGTTGGAAGCTAGCAGGCAAGACTGATGGCTGGAGGCTAGCAGACAAGGCCAATGGCTGGAGGCGAGCAGACAAGGCCAACAGCTGGAGCCTAGCAGGCAAGGCCGACGGCTGGAGGCTAGCAGGTGAGGCCAAAGGCTGGAGGCTAGCAGGCAAGGCCGATGGCTGGAGGCTAGCAGGCAAGGCCGATGGCTGGAGGCTAGCAGGCAAGGCCGATGGGTGAGGCTAGCAGGCAAGGCCGATGGCTGGAGGCTAGCAGGCAAGGCCGATGGCTGGAGGCTGGCAGGCAAGGTCGATGGCTGGAGGCTAGCAAGCAAGGCCAATGGTTGAGGTTAGCAGGCAAGGCCGATGGCTGAAGGCTAGCAGGCAAGGCCGATGGCTGGAGGCTGGCAGGCAAGGCCGATGGCTGGAGGCTAGCAAGCAAGGCCAATGGTTGAGGCTAGCAGGCAAAGCCGATGGCTGAAGGCTAGCAGGCAAGGCCGATGGCTGAAGGCTAGCAGGCAGGGCTGGTAGAAGGAAGCTAATGGAGCTATCTCTGCTACTGCTACTCAACAGGTGGATTGTAGATAGGCCAAAATGTTTGACAATCCAATGACATCTGACAAGAAAATATGCACCAGAGATCCCACTCTGCAGAGAATGTGTTGATCTTGCAGAGTACTACTCATTCAGGCTCAAATGCAATAAAATCTCATACATAAAAACACAAAAACTCAGACCTCAGGTACTGACACACTATTCACAGAACTGACTTAGCTGCCATCTTGGATTCCTTCTGCAGAGGGAAACAATTTAACCAAACATTTAATCTACGTAAACAATCAATAGGTTTCTCATTGGTAAAACTGTTGGTAAAACTCTTCTTGATATCTATCTGTATTTTCTATTACTTCTTTGGTTTTGACATTTGACAATGTCACCAGGATGGGTATATTTGAATGGACTGTTCTGGTGACTAAATATAAATTTTGACTTTGTTGACCAGTGTATGAAGGCCTATTGTCATTGACCATGTTGGCTCAAATATTTATGTACTTTCTGGCCACTTGGGCTCTCATCATTTATCAAATTACTGCACTGAGGTGAGCACAAGGTCCTTCGACCTTGCTGATTGGATAATTAAGTGGTCATAGGTCTATTATTGTCCCTAGAAATGGTCGACTGAGTTCAATAAAGTGCCAAGAACAGTGTCAGGACCTGACCACCATTCAGTGCTCTCCAAAAAGAGCAAACTTTTCAGAGATTTCATTAGTCAAAATTTGTCCTGGACAGAAGATTGAATTCTAACCTACGGGATAGGGCGCCCTGGAAATATTCAGTGCGTTTAGCATTATGCCTTGGTAAGTTCTTACATTATGCGTTAGAAAATGTTTTTACATTACGCGTCAAAATGTTTTACATTATGCGTTAGAAAAAAATTTAACATTATCCGTTGTTTTTAACATTATGAACTGATTTTTCACATTATGCGTCAAAAGTTTTTACATCATGTGTTACCAAAGTTTCTGTTCTCATTATGCATCGTTTTTACATAATGAGTTGTAACAATCCCTGCCTCTTGGAGTTTTGTTAAGATCCCAAAAGTTAGCCATAACCTCAGTACCTTCTCAGGCTTGCATGCAAATAAATAAATTTTAAAGAGTTTTGTAAGTATTCGGCAATCTTGCGCCGAGTAAGACTTGTAAGTATGCACCCTTGCAAACCTATCTCTGCTAGTTTGTATTGCACTGTCCAGTGTGCAATGCAGCCTAGCCCATTTCATTTCGCTAGCAGCATTTAATTCAATTATACACAATCCATCGCATTCATTCATTCCGCATTCAGTTTGCCAATCTCCGATATCACCACAAATAAAATTCAGCCTAGACATATTTGCTAAAAATCCTGTAATATTACACTTTTTTTAGTCCATGTGGTTATTTGGCTTCTTATGTCAGCTTTTCTGATTTCAAATCCAGCTTTCTTTAACAAAGGTTAAAGAAACAGGCCTACCAAAGAAAACGGCCAAGCTGTAACAAAAGTTTGTCGGATGTTATTTTTCAAATAACCAGCAACACGAAATTGAAAACATTCCACATTCCCGCAAAATTTCGCAACACAACACTTTAAAGTCGATACATTTTCACCAGAGCCAAACTCATAAATTGCACAGCCTGTAACAAATCCAGAGACGAACCAACTGCACATGCGCACTCACGAGAACCAAACTCACGAGTGCGCATGCGTAGTTGGTTCCTCTGATTTGTTACACGCTGGTGATTTATATGAGTTTGGTTCTGGTGAAAATGTATCAACTTTAAAGTTTGTGGTGCGAAGTTTTGGGGGTATGTGGCATGTTTTTGATTTTGTGTTGCTGGTTATTTGAAAAAAGTAGACATCTGGCAAACTTTTATTACAGCTTGGCCGTTATCTTCAGTAGGCCTGAGGAAAGTTGTTAGGAACTCGTGAATAGGACGTAATTTTTTTGACTATTCGGACGCAGCCTTAGGGTGTTTTCACACCTAGTCCCTTTTAAAAGAACCAAACTCAGTCCATTAAAAGTGGACCAAAAAGAGGACCAACAGAAAATGAACTCAGTTAGAAAATGAACTCAGTTCTTTTTGTGTTCACATTGTGAATTTATTTCAAAGAGGACCAGGTTCTCTTTCTGGTCCACTTCAGCTCTGATAGGGCCTCAGTCCTCTTTCTGTTCACACTATAGTTCCTCTAGAGCTCTCAGACCTCTACTGCACTGTATTCTGGATAGTTTTTACTTGGAACAAAATGTCTGCTGCCATGCTTTTTGTCAGTGCCCTATCCATACCTCCTGCCCGATCGGTTCTGCGCATGCACAAACTTTCTGCGCATGTGCATTGTTTTACTCATATTTACGACACTGCCCGATGTGTTCCACGCATGCATAAAATTACCGGTTGGATTGGCGATTCAAGTGCTGGATAAGCGATAGAGACAGGCTGCGTCTCAAGTCTTTTAAATTGCATCCTAGTTCCCCTCACTTGCGTCCTATCCTTCTGTCTTAGTCCCTCCCACCGAGGATGCATGGAGGAAACAGGAGAGAGGACAGAGGAAAACGAGGACATATGTTTTAAGCGACATGAGATGTCCTTTCCTCAGTTGCGTTATATGAAGCGATGCTAGTTTCTGATGACGGCCTTGGCTGGATCTGTTGGAATATAATCCGCGGCAATTGGCACGCATGTAAACCATGAATTAATTGCAAAATTTAATAGTTAAAGTAGGAAATACAGTTCAACTGCCGCATGCAATATATCACTAAAAACGGCACAGGGTAGCCTAAATTTTAACTGTGGTAGTTTTGAGATTAGAATGTTTTCATAAAATATTTAAGTTCTCCAGCAATTGACTCCCCCTAAAATTTTTTTTTGCGTTGTGCGCAACCCTATAGATAATATAGACATAGATAAATAGCCTATTTTAAACTCAGGCATTCAGGATATCTGTACCCTCATCAGAAAAAAAAAAAAAAAAAAAAATCGACCTCCGCCTATATAAAAACCATTTATTTTCATAGCATCCACGAATCTCCATATCTTATCCATTGTAAGTTGTAAGGGATAACTTGACGTTGTTTTTCAGATCACAGTGCGGAAAAATAAAACCTCCGCCGGGTGCCTAAAGAGCAAGAGCGGTATTTGGAAAATACACCGTCAATGTGCTGAATGTCTGTTGAGGGACACATATTATCACATATTCATATACACTACCACTCAAAAGTTGTGGATCACTTGGAAATTTTCTTGTTTTCCATGGAAACACACATGAAACTAGTCTGAATAGGAAATATAGCAAATGAACAGAACATGCTGACATTGTCTGAGTTAGAAATAATGATTTTAATGGAAAATGATGAATATGTACTTCAAACTTTGCCTTCATCAAAAAAAAAACCACCTTCACTGTTGATACTGAAACTGGTGTTTGACGGGAACTATTTAGCGCAGCTGCTAGTTGACAACCTGTGAGGCGTCTTTGTCTAAAACTACACCCTCTCAGATTTTTGTCTTTTTGCACAGTTGTGCATCAGGGCCTCCCACTCTTTTTTTCTGTCCTTGTTAGTGCCAGTTTGTGCTGCTCTCTGAAGAGAGTAGTTGACAGCATGGTAAGAGATTTTAAGTTTTCAATTTATCGCATTGAATAGCCTTCTTTTCAAAGCACAACAATAGACTGACGGGTCTCTAAAGGAAGTTCTTTCTTTCTGGCCATTTTGAGCCTGTAAACAAACAAACAACTGCTGATGCTTCAGGTACCAAACCAACCTCAAGAATGCCATGCTCCCTTTGGCGCTCCCTTATTAGTTCAACGGTTTTCAGCTGTGCAACACATTTGCAGAAGGGTTTTCTAATAATCAATTAGCCTTATAAAATGCTTAACTTGGATTAGCAGCCATACCAGGAGATTGATGCAGAGGACTGACAGTTGCTGATAATAGGCCTCTATGCAAAAATGTAGATCATTCTTTGAAAATCATCCAATTAATTTTAATCGTTTGTGAAATGGATAAAAATGTTTGTGAAATGGAAAAAAATGTTTGTGAAATGCATGAAAATGTATTTTTCTTTGGAAAACAAAGAAATTTGCAAGTGATCCCAAACTTTTGAGCGGTAGTGTAAACAAAGGAGGAGTTTCGTTAATATGCGATTTTGGCCCACAGGGTTTACATTTGGGATTGGAAAAATGAATTATATATTAATACGCACATTCCTGTCAAGGTACCCATACTGTCAAACATTTCCATAAGACTTCACGAGATAGTTTCCATATTTTGCCATGACTTGTGCTGGAAGTGATGAACATAGACGATTTTGTGCAAAATGTGGCAATACGCCTATTGAGATACAAGTAAAAAATCTATACATGAAGGACCATGAAATAAAACATGATCTTTCTACAATGTCCTTGTGTTGAAGTGAATTTATATACTATTATGTTATTAAAGTAAAAACTAAGTCGCTGACTACATGAAGGACCATGAAATAAAATATAACCTTTCTAAAATATCCTGGTGTTGTAGTGAATTTGTATACTATTTTGTTGTTAAAAAAAAAAAAAAAAAAAAAAAAAAAAAGTCGCTGGCTTCCTTCAAGTAAAATGTTTACGCATGTGTGGTACAAATCGAGCAGGAATTCTACGCACTTGCACAGTACTAGAATTGTGCATGCAGAGAACCAATCGGGCACACAGGCAGGAGGTACGATAGGGCAGCAAAGGGTGCAAAAAGGCGAAGTGAACCCGGCGCGCTTTGTGTTCTACAACGTAGCTTTGCTTAACCGTACTGTGGCTTTTAGCGAACCGACTGAGACCACCTCCCGTGGTGGTCTCAATGCGTTCGTTCAAAGGGTCTGAGTGCGGTTGTTGTGTTCACATATGCACAAAAAATGCTGAGTCATCGATCTGAGTTCGTTTTGAGGGCTGAAAAGGACCAAGTGTGAAAACACCCTCAGACTCATGCCAATGTATGCTCTATGGTCTATATGAAAAAAAAAGAATAAATTGTCGAGTCATCGTATTTAACAACCAAATCTGACTCATAAAGAGAAATCTGATTTGGATACAGCCCTTGTACTGAGCAGCCACTAGAAAGCCTGGTAGTGTCACTTTTAGCCATAATTCAAGTAGCCATACTGCAGGGTAAATAAGTATTGAATGCGTCAACATTTTGTCAGTAAATATATTTCTAATTGGGCTATTGATATGAAATTTTCACCAGATGTCCGTAACAACCAAAGTAATCCATACTTACAAAGAAATCAAAACACGAAAGTCCATAAATTAAGTTATGTGTAATAAAGTGACACAGGGAAAAAGTATTGAACACGCTAACTGAAATTTATTTCATACTTCGTAGAAAAGCCTTTGTTGGTAATGACAGCTTCAAAATGCCTTCTGTATGAAGAAACTAGTCGCATGCATTGCTCAGGTGTGATTTTGGCCCATTCTTTCGCACAAACTGACTTCAAATCTTGAAGGTTCCGGGGGCCTCCTCTATGAACTCTGATCTTCAGTTCTTTCCACAGATTTTCAATTGGATTCAAGTGGCTTGATTGACTGGGCCATTCTAGCAGCTTTATTTTTCCTTCTCTTAAACCAATTGAGAGTTTCCTTGGCTGAGTGTTAGGGATCATTGTCGTGCTGAAATGTGCACCTTCGTTTGTTCTTCAGCATCCTGGTAGATGGCAGCAGATTCTTATCAAGAATGTCTCGATACATTTCTCCATTCATCCGTCCTTCAATTATATGAAGTCTGCCAGTACCATATGCTGAAAATCAGCCCAACATCACCATGATGTTCCCATCTCCAAACTTCACTGTTGGTATGGTGTTTTGGGGGTGGTGTGCAATGCCGTTTGTCCTTCAAACATGGTGTGTGCTATGACATCCAAAGAGTTCAGTTTTGGTCTCATCTGACCGGACTATATTCTCCCAGTATTTCATAGGCTTGTCCAAATGTTGTGCAGCAAACTTTAAATGAGCTTCAACATGCTTTTTCTTCAGCAACGGAGTCTTGCGTGGTGAGCGTGCATAGAGGCCATGACATTTGAGTGCATTACTTATTGTTTTCTTTGAAACAACTGCACCTGCTAATTCCAGGTCTTTCTGAAGCTCTCTGCACATGGTCCTTGGCTCTTGGACAACTCCTCTGATTATTCTTTTGACTCCTCTGTCAGAAATCCTGCAAGGAGCACCTGGTCGAGGCTGGTTTATGGTGAAATGATGTTCTTTCCACTTCCGGATTATGGCCCAAACGTTGCTCAATGGAACATTCAGAAGTTTAGAAATACAAACCTAATGCCATCAGTATGTGTTGCAACAATAAGGTTGTGAAGGTCTTGAGAGAGCTCTTTGCCTTTTCCCATGATGAGATGGTTATTGTGTGACACCTTGGTAATGAGAAACCTTTTTATAGGCTGGCAATTATGACAAAACCAGCTGATATTAATTTGCACTGATGGGGGCTTGATTACTTTCTAAATACTGACAGATTTCATCTGATTTTCCATGCCTTTTTGCACCTCCTTTTCTTCATTTATTCAATACCTATTCCCTGTGTCATTCCACTTCATTACACATTGCTTAATTTATGGACTTGTTTTGATTTCTTTGTGTGGATTACTTGGGTTGTTACCGACATCTGGTGAAAATTTAACGTCAGTAACCCCATTAGAAATATATTAACTGAGAAAAATGTTGACGCGTTCAATACTTGTTTTTCCCGCTGAATATTGTACATTTTCATTAGAAAAAATGTATGAAAAATGTATGAAAAATCCAGTAAAACTGCAAACTATCATTGGAGACCTGGTGCCAATGAAGCTCCATACCAAATATGAAAAGAGTGTGGCCTGTGGTATTTGAGAAGATTGACGAACATTTTGCAGACGAAACACGACCACAATGATGACACCGGATGCCGCCTGATCTCAATAGCTCAGCCTGCCTATCAGCCAGTGAAATAAAAAGCACTTTTTTCCCATATTGCAGGACAATGTCTCATACATATTCTGTATCTGCTGCATCTGCCTTGATTTTGGCAGGGATGGTCGGGATGTGTCCTGAGCAACTTTCAGACATAGCAAAAATATACCAACCAAGTTTGAATCAGTGGGGAAAATGAAAGAAACATGGAATTGTAAATCTAACATGATCCTGTCCAAGGTAATGATTGGTTTGCAGCTTGTCTGATCCATCATGATCAGGGGCCCAAGCTAAAGTGTATATCTCGGCTGCAGGCGTGAAACTACCATGTAAAGAATACAATACCGCACATGAAGATGCTCAATAGACAGGATTGAGAACTGGCTTGTTAACGGAGCTATAAATCCTCTCAGTTGGTTTCAATGTCCACTCAACTAGAACTGAGTGGGTTTTGGGAGTGTGCATAGCTAATTTGTAGTAGTTATTAAAGGCTATGGAAAGTGAACGAAATTCAAGTGTTTGTTGATATTCAAGTACTTGATGACCAATAGCAGAAACACCAGGAGTGCAATTGCACGCAAGCACACTTGGATGGCTGTGGCGATATGATCACTGTGGCAGTCTGAAAGAAAAAGCAATAATAGGATGGAGGATACCAAGATGGTAACTGCTCTGCATGGGTCTGAAGAGAGTTATGTTTTTAGCTCCGCTGTGATGGTAGTCAGCAATCAGCAGAGCTTTCCTAATGCAGAGTTGTCCAGTGTCCGTCTGTCCGGTGTCAACTTTTCACTTCACATTGAATATCTCAAAAAATGTCTGATATCGTTTTGTCTAATTTGTTGTGAGCCTTCCTTATGATGTTCTGATGAGCCCCTGCAATAATTAGAAAATTCTACGTCCCGGTTTTTGAGAAATTCAGCATTTTGGACTTAAAAAATCAGTGTTTGTGCTCATTTTTTTTCAGTCTTTCATTAATATCTCAAAAACTGTCTGATAATTTTTTGTCTTATTTGTTCTGAGCCTTCCTTCTGATGTTCTGATGATCCCCTGCGATAATTAGAAAATTCTACGTCCCAGTTTTTGAGAAATTCAGCATTTTGGACTTAGAAAATCAGTGTTTGTGTCTCATTTTTTAGCTCTGTTCTGATGACGATAATTAGAAAAGTCAGCAGAGCATTTTGGACTTAGAAAATGCCGATTTTCATCCGTGTCCGCTTTTCTGTCTGTCAGTCTGTCCGGTGTCAACTTTTCACTTCGCATTTGAATATCTCAAAAAATGTCTGATAACGTTTTGTCTAATTTGTTGTGAGCCTTCCTTATGATGTTCTGATGAGCCCCTGCAATAATTAGAAAATTCTACATCCCGGTTTTTGAGAAATTCAGCATTTTGGACTTAAAAAATTAGTGTTTGTGCTCATTTTTTTTCCGTCTTTCATTAATATCTCAAAAACTGTCTGATAACTTTTTGTCTTATTTGTTCTGAGCCTTCCTTCTGATGTTCTGATGATCCCCTGCGATAATTAGAAAATTCTACATCCCGGTTTTTGAGAAATTCAGCATTTTGGACTTAGAAAATCAGTGTTTGTGCTCATTTTTAGCTCTGCTGTGACGATAGTCAGCAGAGCTTTTCTAATGCCGAGTCGTCCGGTGTCCGTCTGTCTGTCTGTCCGTCCTTCTGGTGTCAACTTTTCACTTCACATTTGAATATCTCAAAAAATGTCTGATAACTTTTTGTCTGATTTGTTGTGAGCCTTCCCTCTGATGTTCTGATGAGCCCCTGCAATAATTAGAAAATTCTACATCCCGGTTTTTGAGAAATTCAGCATTTTGGACTTAAAAAATCAGTGTTTGTGCTCATTTTTTTTTTCAGTCTTTCATTAATATCTCAAAAACTGTCTGATAACTTTTGTCTTATTTGTTCTGAGCCTTCCTTCTGATGTTCTGATAATCCCCTGCAAAAATTAGAAAATTCTACTTCCCGGTGTTTGAGAAATTCAGCCTTTTGGACTTAAAAAATCAGTGTTTGTGCTCATTTTTTTTCAGTCTTTCATTAATATCTCAAAAACTGTCTGATAACTCTTTGTCTAATTTGTTGGGAACCTTCCTTATGATGTTATGAATATCCCCTGCGAAAATTAGAAAATTCTATGTCCCGGTTTTTGACAAATTCAGCATTTTGGACTTAGAAAATCAGCGTTTCTGCTAATTTTTTCAGTCTTTCATTAATATCTCAAGAAGAGGCCTGGTGGGTATTTGTTGGTTGTTAGTATTGCTTGCTGGTAAGATGATTGAAATAAATGATTGCAATTTGCAGTGTGGTTCTATTGTTATGCTACATAAATTGAGACACCAAACTGGTTCACAGCATATTCTGGTTACCAAATGTGTCATATTTGTTAATATTGCAATAGTTTTCAAGGATTTCGGAAATTAAGTTATGACATGGACATTTCACTCATCTTCAGCGGAGCTCTCTAGGCCGACAGGCCTCTTGTTATAGTATTATATACGACAGCCAAGACAAATAAATCTCAGTCATGGGAGGTAAAATATTTTAGATTTAAATCTGTCAATGTTTAATAATCATGTAAATACATTGGGGCCTACGTAGCATAATTGATTTTTTTTATTGAAATTGGTGGTGGATTGGCTGCATATTTTCTATTTATATGATGGAAAATATTGGTATATGCTGCCTTGATATGCTGCCTTTTTGTGGAGATTTATGGAAAATATGATGACCAATCTAATGTCCAAGTAGGCCATTTAGATTAGCTAGTTTGCCTTTCTCAGCTATTTCCCTGAAAATGCAGTCATCAAAAAAAAGGGATAAAAAAGTAGAGGAAGATGAGGCAAGGGTAACACTGCCAAAATTCCTATTTTTGTCTACTTGTGCCCTGTCAGCAGAACACCTGAGAAAAATCAGATAGCGTTACCTTAGCTAGCCACGGTGAGTTTCGGCTAGCTGGCCAAATAACAGGGAACAGAGACCTACTCCTGTCCTTTGGAATGGGACATTATTTAACATGCTGCTGGTTTATAGCTTCCAGCTCGAACATTTCACCTACGCAAGGCAGTCGGCAACTGGATGGGAGTACCTAGTTAGCAAAGAAGCAAATGTAAAGGTCCGCACTCAAAAAAGTGAGCCACTTAAAAGCGAATTTATTGTAAGACAGACATGTTTCAGTTACTGCTGTTCTCAACATCTACAATAAATTCGCTTTTATGTGGCTCACATTTTTGAGTGCGGACTTTTACTTTTGCTTCTTTAATGATTCTACCTAGAAAGTCTACGCACCACTTAAACTATTTTTGGTAAGCGCGAGGTAGATAGCTTTTTGCTTATTGGTTCATTCAGTACCTAGATAGCACCCAGTTTTTGTTTGACGTTCAAATTATCTAGGCTTCAAGAATGCATTTAATAATGGAAAATTTGAGTTTTTCTTTACGTAATTAACTTGGGATGGTCGGAAAATGCCAAATAATGGTACAGCCTTGTGCAAATTAATTGGATAAAGCAGGCTGGAGTGGGAAAACCAAACAAAGGTTTTCAAGCTTTATATTACTCAAATAGCACCTACGTTCAGCACTCCGTATGAGATGCGTCCTCCATGGTTATTGAGAAGCTGTTCCACCCGTTTTGGCATGGAGCTGACCAGGTTTTTGCAGGTTGCCTTGATTTCTTTGTCATGATGCCACACCTGGACTACTGCATTGATGACTTTGGCTTTTGTGGTGCAGCCCTTTTGCTGCAGGCTTGACTTGATGATCGACCAGAGATTCTGAAAGGGATTGAGGTCAGGTGAATCACCAGGCCAGTCCAACACAGTTACAGTACTGTGTTGATGATGCACTCACATTAGTTGCATCATACAAGTCAAGGAAATTAATAAAACATGGGGAAAAGGCACTATGCAGTGATCTTTGAGGTGGTTATGTAAAACGTCCATCACTTGGCATGGCTATTTGCCCTCCATTCAGCTCATTCAATTGAAGAGCACGTTTATCCAATTAATTTGCACAAGACTGCTCTTCCTCAAAAACAATTCCTTGCATTAAAATGGTTATCCAACTTACATGGGAACTATGTAGGATGTTGGGCTAGACAGAAACGGAGCCAGGCATTTCCAAGCCTGATTAGTGAAGCTGTTAAATGTGTGGCTGGCATCAGACTGTAGCTAGCGTAAGATCGCTCGCTAGCTAGTAAATTTCTGTACAATGATTGGAACATTTGCTTATAATACAACATACCATCATGTGATTAAGTAACTAAGAAATGGCGAAAAGCATCTCAATTGTTTGTTGTCCTTAAGCTTCATAATAAATGTTCATAACACTTGCAAACTTATATTCAAAAATCAAATCATAAGTATTTGGATACAAAATAGAATCAAAGTGACACTATCATTTATTCCTGGATAAGCTGTTTGAGAGTTTTAACGCCCGCAGTCATTCGAGCTGCAGATCGATTGATTAGTGAGTGACGCTCAAGTCTCATCACAACACTCCTTCCTAAGCTTCGTTTATCGAGGAGTAAAAACAAGTTTATGAATATGGCATGTATATACAAAAATTATGGAGGCACCTTGCTTAGCATCATAGAAAACATCAAAGAAACACGCATTCGGATAATCTCTGTATATGGACAAGGTAGATTTGCACTCAAATAATTTTTGTTCTTGTGTCCTAACCAACTCTCACATTAAACCTAAGCCCTTGATCTGCTGGTTGCAGTGCTTCACTAAAGCAACATCTCCCATATAGAGTGAAATATTCAAATCCAGGACACAATGTTTTTATGGCCACAGCATTACATCAAATAGAAAATATCTACATTTGGTGCATCACACACATTTCCCCGCAAGTCAGCCGGACGTATTTGGGATATTGGGAATCCTTGGGATATCAACTCGAATTTAAAATAGACCAAAATTTCCACAGGTTTGAGGAAAGCAGCTGCATTTGACAAATTGAAACATGGGATCAGCAGAGTTAAAGGGGTTAATAAATAATAAATAAATGAAGATTCCAATATTCCTTGAAAACTCCTATGATGCCATTATTTAACCAAGAACACCCTTACCTGATTGCAGCCAATTTCTCTCCACTTAATTTCACATCATTTCACTCTTAGGTCTTAGTGATAGTGTTCTGACAGACGTACAGAAATGTAACAGTAGTGTACCTGAACTCTTAACCCACCTACGGCTGACTGAAAATACATAGAGCAGAGTTCTTAACCCTTCCCCAGGAGTCCTCTTCCACTTCAAAAAAGTGCTGATGTGAAAACCATTTCCATGAAATATTCTGAGGAATATACAAAAGCCTTGTACTGTTGATATGTGTGAACAATGAACATGCCTTCTTGAAATATGAATAGGCCAAGGACCAAAATTAGCACATGCTGATGAAATATAGAAGAGGCTGGTGAAATTGCTTCACTAACCATCCAAAGAACAATGGTAATCTTCTGAGTGGCTGGTAAAATATGAGCAATCACTATACATTTGGCTGGTGGACAAATAAGTTAATTTTACACTCTGTGCATGGCTATGAAGTTATATCCTGTGACAACTGAAATTTGTAAAGGCATTGTTTAGAAAAAGACCTGTGCATACAGTTATTGAGATGAAACCAGGCATGACATTTTTACCTCATGAATGAGAAAAGCAAAGGCTGCATCAATGATGAGCCATGTCAGAGAGCAGAGAGAGAACTGCATTTCCATTTGAGCTTCTGACGAATGGGTTCTTGGGACTTCACCCCCCTCCCCAGCACACATATCAATTTCCATTACCAGCAGTGTTCCTAACACCAGCATTACAATGTCCAGTATAGACTATTCTATCACCAAGTTTCAAAAAATGAAGACTGAAAGCATTTTAAACCAGATCTATGAAAACACTGAAGCAATCTCCCTGCAATATTCCGTTTTCACCATCCACAAGGAAATTCATATTCCATAACTAAATAAAACAGAGGAGAAATTAACAAATCCATGAAATTTTCATTTTTACAAACTAATTAAAATGTATACATGGCAGAGTGGTTAGCACTGTCATCTCAGAGCAAGAAGGTTGTAGGCCTGAATCCAGCCTGGGGTCTTTCTGTGTGGAGTTTGCATATTCTCCCTTTATTCGGTACTCTGGTTTCCTCCCACAGTGCAAAGAAATGAATGTAAGGCTAACTGAAGACTCTAAATTGCCAACAGATATGAATATATGAATGAACGGTGTGTTGTGTTTAAGCCCTGCCCTGGATTAGTGAGCTGTGTCCAGGGTGTGTCCTTGCCTTTTTGCCTATTGTGGTCAGGGATAGGTGCCAGCGCTCCCAAGACCCCAGTGAGGAAGAACACGTTTAGATGAAGGATGCTGCCATGAACCTCAATGTGCTCTATGGATGACTGATATCAAGTGATTCACATGAAAAAAAAAATAGGAAAGGGATTAAAATTAGTTTTATTACTTGATAGAGCAGAAATAACCCAAAACAAACTGGAACATGAATTGTACAATCCATTATGAGGGGTATAATGCAGTAAACAGTACTAGCTAGCACCCCTAGGTAACGGAATGGTGTTAGTTTGTTGAACAGCAGCAGCCAGAACAGTCACGCGGCCTGAAAGGAAGCTCCCCCTGCCCCCACACAGTCTTCTGAACTCAGCCACGCGACTAGGTGTATGACTA
The DNA here is from genome assembly GCA_029692085.1 of Gymnothorax javanicus. Taxonomy (NCBI): domain Eukaryota; kingdom Metazoa; phylum Chordata; class Actinopteri; order Anguilliformes; family Muraenidae; genus Gymnothorax; species Gymnothorax javanicus. Next base: position 32,383,586 of record CM056196.1, read on the forward strand.
AGGGCGACAAATCCAAACAAAACTTTCTGCGGTCTGAAGTAGCGGCAGCGATGGAAAACGAAACGGGCGTTAACGGGACAGCCGAAAACATGAAGCCATCTGCATTTTTTCCATGCTATTTAAAGGGGAGGATTCTGCCAACTACAGCAGAACAGAAAATGGAAGAGAACGATTCGACATTATGGGAGCTAGCATCCGCGGGGTTACGCAAAACAGGGCGCCCAAGATCTGGAGCTGTTGACATTACACACAATTGGTCATAGCTATGATGCAAAAACACACCGGTCAGACAACAACTCAAATGGTTTTTTTTTTTTTTTTTTTTTTTTTCACCTGACCATCAAAAAACAATAGAGGAGAGCTATTTTTCAGTACAGTATCTCCGATGAGGAACACAAACAAATGCAGGCGCCCAATAAATTAATCTGTAACTTTCAGAACTGAAGCATTTTGTTTACTTTGACTTTGAGTGTATTCCGTCTGCTGAAAGCAGGGTCAAACCCAACCTAACACACGCAGGGCTCCAGTGTAATAAACCGCAGGGCAAATACCAGTGCTCATCAAACCTGTTCCGAGAGAACCACATTTCCGTAGGTTGTCATCGCTACCTTAGCCTGGCACACCTGACTGCACTACCAACCAATTCTTCAGAATCTGTAGCTTTTGTGTGTGGTGTATTTTGTTATGGTTGGAGTAAAAACCTACAAGAGAGTACATCTCCAGGAACAGGGTTGGTTACCACTAATCTAGCAGTCACTCATAACCACAGTCCTTTATTTTATCCGCTGAGGCAGTGATTGGGTTCTTACAATCCCCAAACTGCTGACTTGACAGCTGACATCACCCCCCTGGGAAATGTGACACGGCGCAATGGAACTGGTCATCCGCGAGGCCACACAGCAACCGCGACACACACCAATTGCAAAATTTTCACACTCCCTTTACTTTACAGGGTTGAAATCTCCATTCTGAATGGCGTCCAGGCCACTTATCAGACAATGGGGAAACAACAGGAACCACCTGACATGTAACAGAACAAATCTAAAGTGGAACTGGATAAAACTTAAGACATGATATACAGGCGTACAATTTCTTATGACTACAGTGACTCGTACAATTGCAGGGGGGGAGGGGAGCTAAAGAAAAAACAAAACAAAAAAAAACAAAAAAAAAAAAACAGAATAACCCAAGACAAAAAGTACAATTATTCTAATGTCAATTCCACCCCACCTGTGAGCATATTCATGCTTCTGGTGTTTAAAAAATATATCCTTTAACACAACAGTTTGAAGATTTCCCACCCTGATGTACTCAAATTTTATTCTTTTGAAGAGTACTTTTTTGCAGGTTGCAGAAATCCACAACAAAATAATTAATCCAACACTCCCCCCAGCAGAGGTAAAATCACCTCAACATCGACAAGACTTTAATCCAGACCATGAAGTCCAGTCCTAAGAACATGGGGAGGAAAACTTACCCACCCACATCGTGTATGACTACAGATACAGTTATCACAAAATAACCTCTTGAAACACAAACTTGCATCTCCCACCTCGCAAACAGTCAATTTAACAAAGGAAGCGGTTTGGTTTGCCGATATATATTTTTTGTCTTTTTTTCTCATTTAATTTTTTTTTACATTTTTGTTTTCATTTTTTCCCAGCAGTGCAGAAGCAATCTAGAACTCTGCAGAGACAGTCCGCAAACCTCAACCACAATCACAGCCACTATTCCGGCGGGCCGTGTCCTGCTATTCCTATCGTGGCCGTAGGGGGCGCAGTTGAGTCTTTCATTTTGGGAGGACCACTGTAATAAGGCGCAATGTTCTGGTTACGTCGCGGTGCCGTCCAGGCAGCTGGCGAGCCCACCGATGCACCCCCGCCCCCCCAAGTCCGGGTGGGGCGGGACGATAACGAGGCCCCAAAAGCCTCGATGAAGCAGGTTGTCGGCAGAGGGGGAGGGAGAGAAGGAGCCATAGACTGCAAGTCGCCACCCACCTGCCTGGGAAAATTCTCCTTGAACAGTGTTTCATCCCTCCATAACTTGAGGCTGTAGGCTTGGAAAAGGAGAGAGAGAAAAGAGGGAGTGGGAAAGGAGAAGAGACTGGAGGCAGGGAGCGTTTTTCCTCCTTGCCCCTCCTTCCCCCATTTATTGGTCGGTAACTTCATAGTACCCCAGTCGTATGTCCAGGGGCGGTCGACTACTATGGTGAAATTGGTGGCTGTTACTATTATTTCTCATTAATAATAATATTATGCAGCGTTAGCATTATTTCCACGTGTTCGCAGTCTGGGAGAGGGAGCGGGAGGGGATCATGTCCAGGAGGTACTCGCGTTGGCGGTCGACGGATGAGGAGGTCTTGTGTACAGAGAGGCTCGGGTTGACATAGGCCATGGTGACTCCTGTGGGAAGAGGACAGCACATATGTGAGTGGAACACGCATCAACAGAGCCTGAATACAGAACAGCGCGTGCAGTATCCGTAACGGTGCATTCAGCACCCCTAATCATCTGCCACAAAGGTTCTTGGGCTGCAATCTCAACCGCTTTCCTTTTACACACCATAGAATTACCACCTCAGACATGTTTGGAAATGCAACTTTTTGATTTACACTTTAACCCATAAGAACCCATGCTGGCACAGGAGTCTCAAACCCTTTTTCAGAGAATGCACTCGATGTAGTCCATTTGGTCTGGTTTATATCCTCCATAATTCCCCTTTGACAAAAATGTTATCTGGGCTTTTATGGGTTTAGTGAGCAATAATTGATTTTTTTCTGATGGCAACTTCTATATTTTAATATTCTCTTAAATATTGCATTTAACTCTTTGTTGCATAGTCGTTACCAAATTAACCAAAACCCATCCACTGCCCTTAATAGGCAAAGAGGAAAAGAGTCCTGTGACAAAGGCTTAATAAGGTTAAATTGAGAATGTAATCTTCTTCACTGCTTTGAGCACCAATGTTAACATGTGAACTTATCTCAACATTAAGAATCAAACAGTAAAAGGAGAAAGCTTTGAATACAGCAATTACAAAATATAATGGTGCTGGCAAAATCACAGTGGGAGGACATACAAAGGCTATAAATAAAGATGAGGCCCACCACCAGAAGGCAAAGGGGAGTGCTGGATCCAAAGGGAAAGGCAAAAGAACTAAATCAAGAAACCATGTGATGCCAGACTGGCATTATGGGAGCCTAGCAGTGGTAAAACTAACAGAGGAAGACGGCCTCTCAATTACATGGACTGCTGATACCAAGTGAGCCAGCTGCATCTACGAAAAGGAATAAAAATGAGCCTTTAATACAACGCCCAGTGACGGCGAAGCAAAGCGTGGCGGCAAATGCCGAGTGTCATCTGACATTCTAAAAGCTCACTGAGCTTTTAGCAGCTTGACAGATGCCAACAAGACTGAGAAGCTGTTACCCATGGTGCACTCTTCCAATTTTGTTGAAATTATGCTTACATTGAGTATATGACAGGTCGTGCAGAAGTTTACCCCTGAAATGTAGCCGTCAGGATATATTAACTTCATGGATTTGCTAGAATTCTCAACATTATACATACCTTAAATTAGGAGCGTAGCTAGCTAACAGTAGATTGCTAGATAATTTAAATACTAGAAAAAATATTTGGCTCCACTACTAAAACTACAACTTGGTCAAAAAGTCGCAACATCCCAGATACATGATAGCTGCAACCCAGGCTTGAGCTTAAGACATGCCACCAACCATGACTAGGTGCCTCAAAATCCTGTGAAATGATTAAATAACCTAAGGGACAAATGGAAATGGAATTCTATGTACTTGATATGCATGAAATAGAACACTGATGTAAAATGAGAAGTTGACTCACAGTCACATGCCGCCAGTGGGCATTACTCCACTAGAATGATCAGAACATATTTTCTGACACTTCGCACCCCAACAATGGGCAACAAGCTTATAACTCAGATGGGTGGGCCAGTTTTACACAAATACCAGTGTGAAAGTGGCAGCTCAAGATGAAGGTTTTTCATATCACAATCCCAGTTACGCAACGTGATGTACAGACTTCAAGCAGCAAAACGACTGGCAACGTCCCAGATCAGAGAATGGCTGGATTCTTACAGATGCAACTCCCAGAAGCTAATGCGGATGGTCTTGTTCACTCAGTAAAAACCCCAGGCATAAACTAGGTGGCAATATGACATGGTAAGAAGCCAAGAGGCTCAGATTCATTGTGCAGAGCAAACCTGGTTGGTTTTCTCAGAGGGAATATTTTGGGAAATATTTTGTCATTCGTTGCGAGGACATTAATGGAATATGGTTTGCCTACCTAAGGAAGATGGAAATGGACTGTTAAGCCATATTTCTACACATCATATCAGATTTTAAGAATGTTTAGTTACATATTACACCCGATCCATTTTAAACAAACTGACCAATAGCCACCCATCCATTATCCTACTCACGAAACCTAACCTGGCATACAATGGGCAAGAGGCAGGAACATCCCCTGGACAATTACTTTCAACAAAATCAAACAAAAAGAATAATGGAGACAGCAGGGAGAAGGGAGTGTGGTGAAGAGGGGAAAAGAGGAATACGAAAGTTGTGGGAGGAGCGAGGGGAGTGGTTGGGGGCAGGGTTTAACCAATGGGTGGACGAAATCTACCTGCAGTCGGGTTGCTCTGCTTCCTCCAGGGTCCTGGGGCGGGGCCACCGCCGCCACTGCTGCTGCTGCTGACCTTTGACCCCGGGCGGATGGCATGCTTACCTGGCCTGCTGACCAGCGCCGCGGCTGACACAGCGCTCTGCAGCTGGGAAGACGGCGAGTACGAGTGGGTTACCCCCCGCACCCCCACCGGTTGCACACTCCGGGAGATCTGACCTGGGCTCTGATTGGACGAGAGACGAACAAAGTGGCACCAATGAGTGGCACTGCATTACAGCATGATAACGGCAGGCCAATTCAGCCCGCCAACCAACACTACAGGGCGTGAAGACGAACCAATAGCCGCTATAAAAGACTCATCGTAAGAACACAAGAGACGGCCAATTCAGTTATCAGTCCAATACTGACTGGATCAAGAATAGGTGACGACTGGCGAATTTGGTATTGAATGGTACCATAGATTTTAATAAATAATTCACTACATTAATATGTAAATGTATTATCTATTATATTTATTAGTAAATAGTATGTTTATTATCTGTATATTTATAACATTTTGTTTTACCAAGTTAGCAAAACAGCATTTAAGTCAAGTATGATGTTGCCTTATGCATAAGAGAATGATCAGTCTCTTCCACACAGTGAGACATATAGCTTATTAATCAAATAATGGAATGTGATCAGTGCTCTGTATCGATCGATATCCAAAGCCCAAGTACCAGGATCAGGACAGAGTTGTACTGGTGCATCCTTACAGCCTACCAACACTACAGAGTGCAGGTGTACAAAATACACTGGGGAAAACATCGCCAATGCATCAGATTCACATTACTTTACAGGCTCACAACTTCATGTTTTGTTCACACTTCACATCCAGGATGCTGCCAACAGCTGCTCACACAGAATTTGAACTTGATCAGGCCAGCGGTCGAGGAGTTCAGCCCGTCTGTTTGCTGTAGCACCGCCTGCTCACAGATTTACACCCAGGTGCACTTAAGCCTCATGTCTCAGTAGATGCCAATTCATGTTCTGTGATTTGACTTCAGGAATTAGAGCCACTTGTACAAAGGTCACACCGATCAAACTGTTTAATCCATTAACGCCCCAATTTCTTTTCAAAGTACAAGTTACATTTTATTATCGGTTTTGGCGTACAATGAACGTGCAAATGCTACATTTTCAGGTGAAAAATAATTCTTTTGTCATCAAGGACCCCAAATATACATGTCTCATTATTGGGATGGCAAATCAAATGCACACAGACCGTTGAAAGCATTGAAAAAAAGGTAAAATCCTAAGACACATATTTAGATAATGCTATAATCTCCAATTATTGTTCTCAGAGTTGCATAAAAATGTTTCTCAGAAAAAAAATGGCACACTCACCTCTTAGAGCATTGCATAGTGCTGCAATGACGAAATTCATGCATGCAAACAGCGGCCCCAATCACTGCTGTAAAGGGAGATTACTCTCAAAAGCACTTTTCCTGGATGCAAGTTACTTCCCTTGATTAAACTATTGCAGCTTAGTCACAGTAACGCATTCATTTGGGTTACAGAGGTAAAAATGTGCCGTGTCCCAAAAATGGAACAGTACCAACTTCAGTAAAAACAAAAATATTCAAAGGTATTGGTCTGGATTGGCTGAGCGGCAAAATTTTGTACGAATTGCTCAAAATGTCTGGGAGAGTGGCAGGAAATCCAGAGTGTATATTCTGGGAGCGAGAGGCTTTTTGGTTCATTTGGAGCGAGGGCACCTGAGGGAAAAAAAACATTGACAAGCCAAAAACGGCTCAAGATGACGGCCAAAACACTTGCTGTAGTGCCACCGTGTGGCTGATTTGAGCAAGTCTTACAACAAGCTGCGCAATAATCAATCTTTAGGTTTAGTGAGAACTGCAGGCTGATTTGCCAGTAATTGAACACACCAGGATGCCTCCAAAAAAAAAAAAAAAATAATAATAATAATAACCCAACTAAAAATAGATGCAGAACACCTTTGTTCACGTCCTTGACCTTATTTGTGCTTTGAGTTCAATAATCTATTTATTTGACACAGTTTAGTAGAACTGGATTTGTAGTGGTCACACATGCATTTTAAAAGGTCTTCACATCATCCAAGGGAGGCATATCGAGAGTTCAAATGAAGGCGCCTATAGAAATGCATTTTTTGAAAGGCGCAGATGCTTGAATGCTTAGAATTTCATCAAAGGGCCGTCCACATCAAGAGAGTTCATTCAGCTGGGAGACCCACGTTAGCCACCATTTTCATGGGTGCAAAGTGTGTTCAGTGGTGCTTTATGGATGTTCTTAAGTACGCATCAAGCTTAAAATATTCCAGCATTGAATTCAAACACAGCATTCAAACAAGAGGGTCACATCAAATTTTTCTCTGCATTTCTCAGTCCAATCACGTGTGATAGTAGGCCTTATCATGTTCCACTGCAAAAAAAAATGGCAAGAAAGTAGTAGTTGTCTTTAGCTCCATTTTGGACCATCCACAGGCAATTTCAATAAAGTTTTGTTGTTTTTCCATATATTTAGTCTCTCAGACTGACTCCTTGAGACCAAAAAGCAAATACCGACCGCTTATTTGTGGTTTCAAAAAAGTAACTGTGCAACTGACATTCTAGTGAAATTGGCTTGGCAATGCCACCAACATTGATGAGGTTGAGATGGACAGGAGCTGAGTGTGATTACATAGTAAAGAAAAAGAAAGATGCTACCAGCACTTGTGGCACGGGAGAAGACTTCAAAAAATGAAGACGGGTGATGGACGCCTCACGTTTCGATGCTGATAAAAGCTTGTACAATGTCCCTGGCCCTACATCTTCAGAGGACCAAAGGCAGTCCACCATGTGGCCAGGCATGCATCAATCCAAATTTTTCAGTTCGGATATGGATACCTGGGCTTCAGATACCGGCTGATACAGAGTACCAGTCCCAACCCAGAATTTACTGAATATTTTTTATGTCCCCCATAGAAGAGACTGGGGCAATTCTTATATGGATAAGGCAACATCAGGCTTGGCTTCCACATTGTCTTTCTAACTTTGTGAAACAAAATGTAACAAATTAACATAGAGGTATTAATTCAATTAACTGCTATATATTAAAATAATTGTATACAACTCCAGACAGGTCAGATATCACCAATGCCTGATTCAGCTATTTGGATAATTCCACGTCAAATCAGCAGATTGTAGAAAATTTCCCCATCTGACCATCTTGGATTTGCTTCATACTTCATGTAAACAATGTCATTGTACCCAACAACAAGTATACCAAAGTAGTGGTGCTCCGATCGATCGGCCACCGATAATTATCGGCCGATTTCCGTGAAAAAGTATGTGATCGGCGTATGCCGATCAATGCTTTTCATTGCCGATCACAAAAACCGATCGCCGAGAATGAATGAAAGACTGTGGAACACGTTTGGTCTGAGGCCGCATATGTGTTATCATTGGCTGATCGCGTAATGTATATTTCTCATCAAAAACTTTCCCTGATCCACCAGGGGGCGCCGCCACCACAGACCACGATGCTCACCAATGGGACTGCGGCCTAACGGGAGAGCTAAATGACGTTTTACACTGATTGGGTGGACACTTTAAATTATGCACGCGCATACTCGGGTAGACTCTTGGGAAATTGTAATTGAGATTCATGTCTGAAGATCCATTCATGTTGGTTGATGTATGCAGTACTCGTTGGATGTAATCTAAGTGGCTGCTGGGTGATTAATAAAATCTTACAAAAAAAATTCTTCTAGATTATATTTAATCTAGGAGGAGAGGGTCTTAATTATGGAGTTATGAAGAATGTAAAAATATAAAAACAGCAAAAAGCAGCACTGTTGCTGCTATTGAGGCCAGAGAGGTCCTATGATGGAGTAGTGGAAAATTACTTTAGTTTCTCAGCCGCCAAAGTGAAATTAAATTATAGATTGAATATTATCTGATTGTGATAAATAACAATAGTACACTCAGTTTTACCGATTTTTCGTTTTTTTAAGTATTTTTTCCATTATTTTTCTTATATACAGCATGATTTTAATAAAATCTTATCCCACCAATAACCCTAACCTGTTGCACCACTGCAAATTTACAGTAGTCCTATGGCATATCAAATAATCTGAGTTTAAGAATATTTGTTTATTCATTTTGTACTGCTGCAAAGTGGCATTTTTTATTGAATTAAGCAAGTTTTAGACTGTGCACCTGAACACACACGAGTGCACCCATTAAAATCCTAATTCGAGCCCTGGAGTAGATGTGCGAATTTTCATTTTTTGGTGAACTTTCCCTTTTATGTTTTCAATCTGTTAAAGATTGTGTTACTGAAAGCAGGTAAATTTAAGTGTTTTTCAGTTGTCCTTTCGACTGAATAGTTGCTGCATTGGGCCTGCAAGGTTTTTGCATTTTTTCTCTTGAAGAAGTTAGTAAAAACATGTTTTTTTCTAAATTAAGATTATTTTATGGTTCCTTTTTTCTGAATAATGTGGCCAGTTGCACTCATCATAACTAAATCGAAAAATTTACAGCCAATCCATGTGATCGGTATCGGTGATCGGCAGTGATCGGCACTCGTGGCTGATCGGTATCGGTGATCGGCAGCATAAAACCTGATCGGAGCATCCCTATACCAAAGTTTTTGCTTGTATCTTCCCTAGTCCCAGAGATGCACTAGCTTTAAAACGCCTTTGTGCAGATGCAGACGCCGGCGTCCTTAAAGTCTGAAATTTAATTGCTAAATAATTCTGTAATTGAATTTCCAATATCTTGCTTCGCTGGAATAATTTTCCACAGTCTCTGTGAAACAAATACAGAGTTATAAAGCCTTAAATTGGCTCATGCACAACAGGAAAAAATTGGCATTATTTGTAGTCTGCGCAAAGAAAAAGGAGTCACGGCCCTGACAATAGGCTTCTGTTCACATGACCAGGAATCACCCATGAGTCGCTATCGGACCAACATCCGTCATCAGGATCAGCCCATCTCTGCGTGCTGCACAGACCCTGAAAGCGAGGGTCTGAAAAGGGGGGGGTACCTGTTTGATGGCGGAGTGGTGGCGGCCGACCGTCACGCCCCGGCTGTGATGGTGCTGCTGTTGCTGCAGCAGGGACGACATGCGGGCCTGCTTCAGCTGCTGCGACACCAGCGCCTGCTGCTCCGCCTTGGTCACCGAGGAAGAGGACGAGGAGGAGGACGAAGAGGAAGGAGTCTTGGATGCCGGCGAGGCCGCGGCGGCCTGCTGCAAGATGCGCTGCTCGATCTCCTGCTCCTGCTGCAGGGCCTTGACGAAGGCCGCCTTCAGTCGGTTGGTGTGCTCCGTCTTCAAGGACTTCTTCTGGCTGGAGGTCATGCACTGCTCGCACATTATGGCGCCGCCCTTCTCCTGCCGCCAGCGCGAGGTGAAGTCCGTCTTGCACTGCGCGCAGGTGTACGGGTCCCTGGGGGATGGGGTCTCGGCGGCCGTGGAAGGAGCTGTCGGCTGTTGCTGCTTCCCTGTGTAGAGAGGCCTTAGGTTACACTCAGCAGATGCGGAAGGATGCTTATATGTAGTTTCTTTGTGTAGGTATGCAGATGCTATAAGATGCAAATATTTAGCTTCTCTGTGCAAGTACGCAGATGCTACAAGATGCTAACATTTAGCTTCTCTGTGCCAGTATGCAGATGCTATACGATGCTAACATTTAGCTTCTCCGTGGAAGCATGCAGATGCTATAAGATGCTAATGTTTAGCTTCTCTGTGCAAGTATGCAGATGCTATACGATGCTAACATTTAGCTTCTCCGTGCAAGTATACAGATGATACACGATGCTAACATTTAGCTTCTCCGTGCAAGTATGCAGATGATACACGATGCTAACATTTAGCTTCTCCGTGCAAGTATGCAGATGCCATACGATGCTAACATTTAGCTTCCCTGTGCAAGAATGCAGATGCTATACGATGCTAACATTTAGCTTCTCCGTGCAAGTATGCAGATGCTATAAGATGCAAACATTTAGCTTCTCCGTGCAAGAATGCAGATGCTACACAATGCTAACATTTAGCTTCTCTGTGCAAGTATGCAGATGCTATAAGATGCTAATATTTAGCTTCTCTGTGCAAGAATGCAGATGCTATACGGTGCCAACATTTAGCTTCTACAAGTATGCAGATGCTATAAGATGCTAACATTTAGCTTCTCTGTGCAAGAATGCAGATGCCATACGGTGCCAACATTTAGTATCTCCTACAAGCATGCAAATGCTATAAGATGCTAACATTTAGCTTCTCCGTGCAAGAATGCAGATGCTATACAATGCTACAATTTAGCTTCTCTGTGCAAGAATGCAGATGCTAGACGATACTAACATTTGGCTTCTCCGTGGAAGTATGCAGATGCTACACGATGCTAACATTTAGCTTCTCCGTGCAAGTATGCAGATGATATACAATGCTAACATTTGGCTTCCCTGTGCAAGTATGCAGATGCTATACGATGCTAACATTTGGCTTCTCCGTGCAAGTATGCAGATGCTACACGATGCTAACATTTAGCTTCACCGTGCAAGTATGCAGATGATATACAATGCTAACATTTAGCTTCCCTGTGCAAGTATGCAGATGCTATACGATGCTAAAATTTAGCTTCTCCGTGCAAGTATGCAGATGCTATAAGATGCTAACATTTAGCTTCTCTGTGCAAGGATGCAGATGCTATACGGTGCCAACGTTTAGCTTCTCCATGCAAGTATGCAGATGCTATACCATGCTATTATTTATCTTCTTCGTGGAGGTACGTAGATGCTATACAATGCTAATATGTAGCCTCTCCGTGTAGGTATGGAGATACTGTAGAATGCTAATATTCAATTTATCAATGTAGCCATGCAAATGTTATGGATGCAAATATTAACCTTCTCTACGCAAGTATGAAGATGCTATTGAATGCTAATAATTTTCTTACCTGGGTAGGTAAGGAGATGTTATACAATGCTAATATTTAACTTAACTGTTGGTATGAACAGGCTATAAGATGCAAACATTTAGCTTTTGCATGCAGCAGTACAGGTGCAATAGAACACCAGTACTTGGCTGCTCTACAGGTATGGACATGTCACAAGATACTAATTTAGCTTCTGTGAGCAGATAAGAAAACGCTAATGGAAGATAATATTCAGCTTGTCAGAGTGACCGTGGAGATGGCAGTTACCAGACGCTCTTCTCAAAAGCAACACGCAACACTAAGTGCGTCGGCCAGAACAAAAATGTTGAAAACCAAGGAAGTAACTAAGTGCAAAAAGTGACGACACGGACAAACCTTGAACCCTGTAGATTAATCTGTACAACAGAAGTATCAATAAAACAATATATGCAGACAAAATAAAGCAGAGGTAAGCAAAAAGGGTTGTATCTGTGCCTAGTTTTTTTTTTTTCCGACCTCTGGCCTTTAACTACTTAATTATTGAGATCAAATTTTAAATCCTATTCCAGTTGCAGTTTGTAACATGCTCATGATTCATGAATGCCACCAAAATGTCAAGAAAACCAAACACTTTACAGTGATCTAGACAATAAGTAAAGCAATGTTTGCGTGCACAGCCTATTCGCCAATTTAGTCAGGGTAATAATTTTAAATAAAAATGTGCGCTCATACTGGCTCTTCAAGACCAAAATTGCCCATCCCTGATATAAAGTTAATGCAAGCTGCAATCAAATTCACCCAGATAAGAACAGATTGCTAGCACCACAGTGTCTGAGGTTTTCCCTTCCTTTCAATCAACCAGTTAAGATAAGATACACTTTATTGAACCCCATGGGGTTAAAACAACTTGAGCAAAATTTTCAATCAATGACAAATTAATCTTGTGCACAGAAACACATCAAAGACGAACAGGCACTGTGGCCCCAGGGGACAGGCGTTTGATGCCCTTGGTTTGAATTAACCCCTTAAGGCATGAAATCACAATTGTGACTATAATGTCTGTAACTGAACACTCCGCTGCTAATGTCACAACTACCACTGGCAATTAAGAGCAAGAGAGTTAAGAAAAATGACCAATAATTAAGAAGAAAATATTCCAGCAAAACTGCTATGTAAGCGTGTATAATCAGGGCAGGAAATTGACACCAGCCATCAGTCAAATTACTGTAAACTGTATCTGTGACCAGTGAGTTTCTTTACTCTGCCAGCAACTTAAGCAGATTTCTGCTTTTCCACTCCAAATATCAAGCTGTCCAGAGAAACAATAACATTAGCAATTGCTGGCCAGTTGATAGATTTTCATAATCAGCTTCTGCATAATGTGTGACAGAGGAGGCAACACCCGCAGACCAATCCCTGTACCCACCCTTCCCAATTGTATCCAGAAGGTTCTGCACCACCTCTTCCAGCCCCACCAGGTAGATAAACTCGTTGTTGGCGGCCGAGGGCAGGAAGTTGAGCTCGGGGGCGGGCGGTTTTGGTGGTGGGATCTCCAATAGGGTCTTCTCCAGCTGCTTGCGCAGGGCGAGCTTGGCGGCCGCCTGGCGGCTGGCGGGAGAGTCATTGGCGTTGACCGTGGACACTGCGCTGGAGAGTCCCGCCTGGGAGGTGATGGTGGAGCCCTTGAGGCTGGTGGGAGAGGCCTGGAGTTTTAAAGTACAGAGGTCAGACTGGGTTAAAGCCTGAGAGGCTAACGAGCAGTGTTAGTGAGGTAGGGCTGCAGGGTTAGTGCTCTACAAGTGAGGGAGGGACAGAGTGTGAGCGGAGCTCTGTGTTAATCAATCAATGACTGAGTGACTGACTGAGTGATTGAGTGAGTGACTGACCAAATAAGTGACTGAGGGGGTGATTGACTGAATGAGTCGATGAATGAGTGACTGACTGACCGAATAAGTGACTGAGTGAGTGATTGGTCAATGCGTGAGTGACTGAGTGAGTAATAGAGTGACTGAGTGATTGACTGAATGAGTCAATGAATGAGTGAGTAACTGAGTAATAGTGAGAGACTGAGTGACTGAACAAGTGTGATTAAGTGTCCAAGTGAGAGAATGCATGAGTGACAGAGACTGAGAAATAGAGTGAGTGAATAACAAAGAGTGATTAATAAAGTGTCTAAATTAGTGAGATGGCAAGTGTATGAGTAAATTTGAGAGTGGGTGGGTGGGTGAGTGAGTGAGTGGGGCGGGAGTCACCGTGAGAGCAGAGCCCCTTTAGCGGGTAATGCTAGCGCTCGCGCGTGGTGCTGACCTGAGGGATGTTGACCAGCACGCTGGTGTTGGGCACGTTGGCCACGCGGATCAGGCCCTGCTGGATGATCCTCTGGCCCTGCACCTGCACGTTGGGCACGGAGGCACGGGGGGCCAGGAGCAGCGGCGGGGGTCCCGAGGAGGAGTGCTGGCCCTGGCCCTGCTGCTGCTGCCGCAGGCTGTGGATCTGCTGGGGAGACACAGAGAGGGGCTGAGGAGGGGCCGGCAGGGGACGGGAGGGGACAGACCAACAGACGGACAGACATGACACACAGAACAAGGACCTATTAACACCCTTCATTTCTTCTTGCATCATCAACCCAAATCTTCTACAAAATTAGGAGCCCTCAGCAGCAAGCAAGATATCAGGACTCAGGGAACACTCTGAGAATTAGGGCTGCCCAACCTTGTAACTGAAGATATACCATCTAGCAGGTTTTAACCGTTATCCCAATTGGCTGCATCATCTTTTACTTATTAGCAGCTCTACATAATGCCTAGTCATTAAATGAGGTGCATTTTTGTTAGGGCTGGAGTGGAAACTCTCAGGATTTATAAATCTCCAGGAAAAGCACATGGCAACCCTGGTATTAAGAGTCTGTTCACGCAAGCAGAGAAGAGACGGAAGAGGGAAGCAATTGATCACTGATTTGGGCAATAAAACACATTGACGAACGTCTGTCCGAGGGTTACCACCTGTGAAGATGACTCTGGTTCCTGTCCCGACCAGTCAGGGTGTGTTGAGAGGTGAAATGAGATAAAGTGGAGTTACGGGGTTGGCTCACTTGGTTACCGCCACATGGAGCAGTGGTGACCACCACAGCCTGGGTTCGAATCTGAGCCATGCCAGTGCCGGCTGTGGCCGGGAGCCTTTTCAGAGCAGAGCAAAATTGGCTTGCGGTGCAGGGATACGGGAGAGCTGCAGCTGTTCTAGGTTAACATCGTTTGTCGCTAAAGTGCCGCCTACTGGCCAGCCGGGCGCTCGTCAGTACAATTCTAAGCTCTCACATGTTCGGGTTTCCTCTGCCCTCGTTCTGAACTTGCAAAGTTTCGAGCCATGAGCGTAAAAGAGGCAGCGGCTGACAGGCACGTGCTTCAGAGGAGAGCCGCGAACGGTCTTCACAGGTACGAGATCGCAGCAGGAGTCGCATACGAGCATGCTTGTACATAGTTTTCCACTTGGAAATTCCAGATTTGGGTGGGATTGGAGATGTGATTAAGTGCGGGGAGGCTTCAATAGATTCGTGTCCCAAGCCAGCACATTATGACACTTTGTTCATTTGCTGTGACATCAGACAGCCTGCTTCCATGCATAATGAAGCTTTTCTTGGGGCCTCTGTGACATCGCACAGCCCAGTTTGGAGCAGTCTGAAGCCTTGTTAGGCCCATTATAACATTAGTGCATAATGATGTCCTTGGCATTATGACATCACGCCGGCCGAGTTAACTTATTACGCTAGATCACATGCATCGCCATATTGATTCCACGATGAACGAAGAAGAGGCTTGGGTAGGGAGGTACAAGTGGACCCCTGAGGGCCCATCAAGTCTCTGTCAGAGCCAGGTGGGCTAAATGTACAAAAAGATCTGGTACACATTCATACTGTTGAACCCACTTTAGTCAGTTCTACAAGAGACAGAAATTTTGCAGGAAACCAACTTGCCAAGAACCCTGCAATTCATCACTAAGGGGTCTTGAAAATCAAGAGAAACACATGGTATAAGCATAATGTTACAAAAACAAGTCCACCGTGAGATCACGGACAACCTAATATAACAAGATATTACACAGTTAGATGTGAGGTTGAACAAGGGAATCCATTCTTTTAGCATCCTAGAGACAAATCAACCAACACTACTTGAAATTAGGAGGCGGAAGGAGGGGGTTATGCCAATTTCGATTATGCGGTCTTCAACCAAGCCAGGTGGGGACTATCGTCAGAACTACAAAGAATTTTCTACACAGTAACCTTCATGCAACATACTATCATACAGCAGAGAGAATGAGTTTAGCACAAAATAAGACCAATGATGTTTTTCAAAATATTAACACTGATGAAACTGCACTGATTTCACTAAGAGCTTCTCATTTGAAAGAATGCGTCAGTTTATGTTCTCCACAGGTGGTTCTGGCAGCACGATTGGACAAGATGCATGAGCTGAGGACTGCGATTGGTTCAGGTACACAATCTACTCCATTCAAAATCTTCACTTTGCTGCCATCACCATGTGAGTGCATAATGTTGAGAATTCAACCATTTCCCTGCTGACACTCAATGGGAAAAGTCTACTTGGAAGAGGATATTACCTGCTCATCAAGGTAAGCCCTATTGACATTTGCTTGTAGAGGTTAAGTATTGCTGATTTGACCTGAAGAAAGGGCCAGAGAGGGCAGAGGTTTTCACACAAATGAGGTCTTCAGCAAAAGTCCTATGGGTGGATTCACAAAACCAGTTAAGTTACTGCTTGGTTGGAACGAAAGCCTACACACACACCGGCCCCGTCAAGACTAGGTTGAGAAGCCCTGTTCTACACGATCTGCTTTAGGATACGTCACTAGCTCACCAGCGGCACAAGCTGGCTTTACCAATTGCAATAATCTTCCATAAAGAATACCAAATTCTGCCACATTAAACATAATTTTCCTTTTGCCATACATACTGTAGACTAAATAAAAAGTACACGCAGGTAACCTCCACCAGGTGTGCTTGACACATCCTGCATGTTAGTAATGATTTTACTTAGCGCAGGCAAAAAGTGATTGAAATAGAAGCAGTCTAGCTTGCATTTCACTTCCGCCCACATGTCCGCATCAAAGTATAGTCTCTCCAAGTGTAAGTCATTGTGAGACATCACGAAAAGGTCACACCATTTTGCACCAGTGAGGCCCATCTGTCCTAGCATTTGAAACTGATACTCGTGGTTCGCTTTCAAAGACATACTGCCATCGGCGTGTGAGACGAGGAATGGGCAGTCGCCACATTTCGCTCTGTCAGGGCACTTAATTTCCAGGAGGCCATGAGGCGAATCTTCAGATTGGTCCCTCACTTTTCTGTCAGGGGAGGTCCCCAAGTAGGGAGCATTAGGGTTTATCACCAGCCCACATGGCAGGGCGTCATTTCCTGTGACCGCAGCATACTTCGCCGCAGCTACGGGTTCCATTTCGATGCCCCTTTGCATGGCTTTCGTTTGCACGGTCCTTTTATCCCGCTGCAAAATGGCGGCTACGCCATCAAAGTCATCTCGTCTGGAGCACACCCTTTTAAACATAACGCGTTGCTGAATACCCCTCGGCCCGGACAAGATTTCCTGCCTTAAGGTCACAGCGCTAAGGCAAAAGGTCAAATCCAGCAAAGAACATGACGTTGCACATCTATGTGTCACAGTGAGATTCTGAAGGGGAAAAACCACATCAAAACACAGGGATGAAGAGGGATGTCGGTGAGCGACGCCATAGCCATTTTAAATATAAGGAGACGGCGCACTCTGGCGCAATCTCTGAAACACTCTTGGGCATGACCATGGTCCTCAAGACCTGAGCCCAATCTCTTTGAATGGGTAGACTAGACACCCATGTCTAGCGCTCTGTCCTATGCATTGGTGTTTGATTCACATACTTGTGGATACTGTCACACTGTGAACAACACCGAGTCATAAAACTTGTTCTGAAAAACACTAATGCAGTAGAAAAGCAATATTTTTCACTCACCAAGGCTAGTAGCACGGGCCATCCACAGCTTAGATCACAACATTTCGCTTTGGGGCAACTTTCCCTATCAAGCAAGACTCTCCAACAATTTTCAAATGCTACATAGATAGGTCTGTAATTCAGCCTGTTCAAATTTGAGCTGAGGAACCTGTCATCTTCCACCAGAAACTTCTCGTACCACAAGAGTATTCAACCAATCACAACACACCGTTTCCAAAAATTTATTCCCCAAGGAAACAACCAAGAAAGCCAATTAGCAAACATGGATGATACGCCAACGATACCCGTGAAAGAGGACACCAAAAGACATAAAAGATGTCTCTGCGATGAAAGGGAACCTCGTACGAGACGTGACCTTCTACCACACTTTAGCAAAAGACATGCAAAAAATGTGGAAGTTAGTTGCTAGCATTATTGAGCTTGTTTGCACTAGACTAACAAGCTACTAACTTTTTAGTAGGAGGCAGTGGAAAGTTGTTGTAAGACGGGATGGTTTTTCCCCCAGAGCCCTCTGTGCTCTGCAGTGAGTACTTGTAGCCAGAGGACTCTGACAAGGCAGGACAGGTCAAACTGTCCAGGATCAGGAATGGAGCAAAACAATCCGTCTTAAATTTCCCAACGTTGATAAACACTACTTTCTAGAGCATTTAGCAATGATTATGGCCCACCTGTTGAGATTCTAGCTTGCTAAATAATTGGGGGCATATCAACTTTTTTGTACTCTATGTGCATTATAAATCTTTGAATTCCAAAACGATGCATTGAAATGTTAATGTTACTTCTTTTTACCCAGGATAAACGGCAGGTTCCAATTTACATAGTTTGTTTACAGGCAAGGCTTGCCTGGTCCAATATATTGGACACATTGACATATGACAGCAATGGACCGAAGCAGCCAATATGACGTCCATGTATGTGTGTAAATGGTTAAAATAGACAGCCAGCTAACTAGATTATTTTGGATTATTTCGTCTTAATGCTGGAGACGTGAAGCACCATTGATGCGCTCAACCCAAACAGTCAGTCGTAAATATTCAAATTGCGCAGCTGAGCGAAACCTGAAGGCATGATTAGCTGACAGCCTGTTTTACATTGATTTTCCGCCATCTTTAGTGTTTCAGATTTTCCCACTGTAAAACAATCCAGTGCGCCATTTCCTCATATTTACAAAGTTTCTGGTGACAATAATTAGGTAAAAAACATAACACGTTGCTGAATACCCCTCGGCCCGGACAAGATTTCCAGGGTCAAGGTCACAGCGCTAAGGTGAAAGGTCAAATCCAGCAAAGAAAGTGGCGTTGCACATCTATGTGTCACAGTGAGTTACCATACCAAATTTGGTGAAGCTGCGATCAGTAGTTGCTGAGTACTGAACCGTACAAGATTTCCTGCCTGAAGGTCACAGCGCTAAGGTGAAAGGTGAAATCCAGCAAAAAACGTGACACTGCACATCCAGGTGTCACAGTGAGTTACCACACCAAATTTAGTGAAGCTGCGATCAGTAGTTGCTGAGTACTGACCCGTATGAGATTTCCTGCCTCAAGGTGACAGCGCTAAGGTCAAAGGTCAAATCCAGCAAAAAACATGACGTTGCACATCTATGTGTCACAGTGACTAACCATATCAAATTTGGTGAAGCTGCGATAATTAGTTGCCGAGTACTGACCCGGAAAAGATTTCCAGGGTCAAGGTCACAGAGCTAAGGTCAAAGGTCAAATCCAGCAAAAAACCTGACACTGCATATCTATGGGTCATAGTGAGCTACCATACAAAATTTGGTGAAGCTGTGATAATTAGTTGCCGAGTACTGACCCGGACAAGATTTCCAGAGTCAAGATCACAGAGCTAAGGTCAAAGGTCAAATCCAGCAAAAAACCTGACGTTGCACATTTATGGGTCATAGTGAGTTACCATACCACATTTGGTGAAGCTGTGATCATTAGTTGCTGAGTACTGGCCCGGACAAAGTCACCTGGACAAGATTTCCATGGTCAAAGCGCTAAGGTCAAAGGTCAAATCCAGCAGAAAACCTGACGTTGCACATCTGTGGGTCATAGTGAGTCACCTCACAAAATTTGGTGAAGCTGCGATAATTAGTTGCTGAGTACTGACCCTGACAAGATTTTCAGGGTCAAGGTCACAGCACTAAGGTCAAAGGTGAAATCCAGCAACAAACCTGACATTGCACATCTATGGGTCATGGTGAGTTACCATACCAAATTTGGTGAAGCTGCGATCATTAGTCGCTGAGTACTGGCCCAGACAAAGTCATGGATGGATGACAGACGACAGACACGGACGACGGACAACAGACGACAGACGACAGACACGCAGGTGACGACAATACCCCTCCGGCCTAAGTCGGCCGAGGGGTAAAAATGATCACAGATCAATACTGTCAGGTTGATGCACAAAACATATTTTCATCAGAGCTGTGCAGCGTAACAATCTCCTTCCACTACATCCTGAGTGGCTAGTTTCTTATACATTATGTACCTGGAACTTCTTCACATGTTGAGATTGATTCACATTCTCGATTGTTAAGGTGTAAATAAGAGCCCAAGGACAGAATAACAAATGAGAAAGAAACTCCTGGACCCCATTTGGCACCCATGATTTCCATTCAACTGTTGTTAAGGCCGAGGACCATGTCTGCACAACTCATTGTGAGGGGATATGAACACTGTTGCAATTAGGGTATAAAAAAAACAGCAAACTAAGGTGATAAGAATTACCTGCCATTTTACTCTGCTAGTTAGGTTCAAGCTAGTGGGTGGACACCTGGCATAGTTCTTAAAAAATAAGGTGTGACTAATTAAGCTCTAGATTACAAATCAGCTGTAGAGCAACCTTATAAATGAGGTGGCTCAGGAAACATGCTTCATTTCGCACTGAGGAAAGTCCAATTTGGACTGAAACATTTCGAGGGCTGACTGCAATAAACGGTTATGTCCGGATGTTATATATTGGACCTAACTGTTTATTGCAGTCAGCCCTCGATTTGCACCTCTGCACTTTTTTGCACAGTTCTTTATGTCTGTACAGTCTTGGAATGAATTTTGGGAGAAATATTTCAAATTTTTCTGTGTGCGAGTCTTTGTCATTTTTAAAAATAAGCAAACTATTTACAGAAAAAATAAAATTTGGCACATAGTAGCTTCAGCCATCCTCACAAAAGGTCATGACGAGAACTTCTGAATTGATAGATGGTCGAATAATGGCAGCTGGCCAGCTGTCCAATATCAGAGCCTAGATGAGCTTCGCCAGTGTTTATCTCGTCAACGTCATGATTGCACTCTCTATCCAGTTGTTGTAAGAGGGATCCAGTGTCGTCTGACCGCCTACTTGTTGACCACCACCACAGTTGCAGGGGGAACGCTCTGCAAAAATTCTGTCCAGCAGTGACTCCCACCAAACCAGTATTGTAAGAATGCAACAAGGTCTCATTTTCATTTCTCGATATGGGCCACTGTCACATCACCTGGCCCTATCTGGCAGATTAAAGGCCCATTCACACCGGGGCGGAGCGGAAAAGCGGCACGGATTTGCGGAATATTCGCAGCACGAAAATTCCGCGTTAAACCATTCACACCGAACTCGGTGCGAAATTTCGCGTTCTTGTGTTCCAATTCCGCACAGCGGAAAAACAAATTCGCGAGTTATAATTTACCCTAATTAACCATGATAGCAGCAGCAGCGACGATGACATTGTTTGTATGTATCTGAACCATAACGTTAGCCTCGCAGTCTACTTTTGCACTGACGTAGCCAACGAACGTTTTCCTTATTGATGTCCAGACCTGGGGCTGTTTCAATAAACTTAACTTGTCCAACCCAGACGAAGCTTCGTCATAATTTGCACCTCAGCGACGCACAGCTTTGTGATTTGGAGCGCAAATATTCAACATATGAAAACGTCAATCGAAAAAAAAAAAAAAAAAAAAACTATGATTAGCTAACTACTATGAAAAAGTAAACTATGCGCACATAGCTATAAGATGGCACGTTAAATTTAAGTGTTAACTGAATACAAGCCATCTAGCTAATCAAAAGGTTCGAATGCTATGGCATCAATAAAAACAAGTCATTTCATTGGGTAAAAGTACAATTTCGCAGGCGGATTTTCGCAGAAGCTGAAGTTCATGCGGATGTTTTTTCTGCCGCACGGAAATTCCGCCTTGGTGCGCAAGCTTACATTAGAGCCCATGGAATTAGCTCCTATAAAAATCCGCGCTAATAATCCGCACGGAAATCCGCGCTTGGTGTAAATGGGCCTTAAGAAGCTTCATTTAGGTCGCAGAGGGTTAGTTAGTCGTCCGAGAGTTGGTCATTATAAAGCTACATAATTGAAGATGTGACATCATAAGGTCTGAGTCCTCCACTGTAAATCTACATTAGGTCTATTATAACATGTTCAGACCATTATGAAGCTGCATTAGTGCAATTGTGACATATTTTAGAGCTAGTGCTTTAGACAAGCGGTTCTCACCTGTGCCCCTCTCACCAGAGGCGGCATGACAATCTGCGCATTCTGGGAGCCAAGCTTCGAGGAGACCTGCTGCCCACCCCGAACCAATGGCGGAAGGATCACCGCACTTGAGCTCCGCCCTGAAGTCACCTGTCCCGGGAAGAGAGTGTCGTTAATAAAGTACAGTAACAGCAGGTGTTGAACAATCCAACAAAAGCATGAAAAAGTTAAGTTACTTGCACTTCAAATAAATGTGTTACGTGCTCACTCAAGTTGTATACTTAAGAGTGAAAAATTAATTCAATCACCATATTAGCAAAATTGCATGCCATTACCATTAGAGTATTGAATGAGCACTTATGAAGTAAAAATAGTAATATGATGCAACAGTGTGACATCTATCATGCTACTTTTACCTCACAAAAATGAAAAATACAAATATTTTCAAAATTTCCATTTTAATGTTCAGCCAGGACTCCAATGTTACATAAATATCAAACCCCCTGCATCAGACTAAGAAAAGCTTGTCTTTTTGTGACACCCGCGTAGCGTAGGATACTTGTAATTTTCTTACTACTTCGAAATATTTTTGCAACTGTTTTCTTAGACTTTCCATACGTCCAAGCAAATGTGCTTAGTTTATGCAGTAATAGACTTTATCATATCAACAGAGTAGTTTTTTGTGTCATTTGTTTTGTCACCATCTTTCCAAATGTTGCATCCTTCATGCAGAAATTGCCCTTGCTAACACAGAGAGGTGAGGTTGAAACTGGCGGGGTGGCAACTCACCTGCAGGGGCCCTTTGCTGCTGGAGTTACTGCCCCTCACGAGCGGAGGAGGGGCAGTCACAGAACTGGACGATCCTGTGGTCTGGAGGAGAGATAAATAAACCAGAAATATAACACTTAATCAGTATCATTTACATTCATGTTCCAATTTCTACGTTTGCAGTGCACACGCACCTCCGCAGTTTTTCAGGCCAATAAACCATCCTGAATCTCAAAATATCCATTCAAATGACATGGTGTGAGATGGGAATGACAGGTCATCTCAGTGAGCCAGAGACAGCTCAAAAGAGGGAGACTGAGAGTGTGAGAGTGTGTGAGATGGTGAGTCAAGGCCGTATCCCAGCATACACTGGGGTCAGAGTGAGTGAGGACGTGAGAGTGAGCGTGTGTGAAACGGAGTGAGTCAGGGCCGTATCCCAGCATACACTAAGGTCAGTGTGAGAGAGGAAGTGTGTGTGTGTGTGTGTGTGTGTGTGTGTGTGTGAGAGACAGCGAGTCAGGGCCATATCCCAGCATATACTGGGGTCACAAGTGAGAGAGGAAGCAAGAGTGAGAGTGTGAGAGAGAGTGAGTCATGGCCATATCCCAGGATACACTGGGGTCAGAGTGAGAGAGGAAGTGAGAGTGTGTGTGCATGTGTGTGTGTGTGTGTGTGTGTGTGTGTGTGTGAGTGAGAGAGACAGTGAGTCAGGGCCATATCCCAGCATACACTGGGGTCACAAGTGAGAGAGGAAGCAAGAGTGAGAGTGTGAGAGTGAGTCATGGCCATATCCCAGGATACACTGGGGTCAGAGTGAGAGAGAAAGAGATAAAGTGTGAGTATGTGCATGACAGAGAGAGTCAGGGCTGTATCCCAGCATGCCCAGCTGCAGTACCTTCTGCAGGGAGCTCTCCTTCTGGATCTGACTCTGCCTCAGTTTCTTCAGCAGCACCAGTTTGGCCTCCTCCAGCCGCAGCTCCTCCTTCAGCTGCTTAATGATGCGCTCCCGCTCGTCTGGACTGCTCTTCTGCAGGAGAGATGGGGATACAGGCCAATCACACAGTCAGGGAGCTACACTAATCAATCACGCAGTCAGAGAGCTTCACTCATCCATCACACAGTCAGGGAGCTTCACTAACCAATCACGCAGACAGAGACCTTCACTCATCCATCACACAGTGAGAGAGCTTCACTTATCCATCACACAGTCAGAGAGCTTCAATAACCAATCATGCAGTCTGAGAGCTTCACTTACCAATCACACAGTCAGAGAGCTTCACTAAACAATCACACAGTCAGAGAGCTTCACTAATCAATCACAGTCAGAGCTTCACTAACCAATCACAGAGAGCTTCACTAACCAATCATGCAGTCAGAGAGCTTCACTAACCAATCACACAGTCAAAGAGCTTCACTAACCAAACACGCAGTCAGAGAGCTTCATTGACCAATCACACAGTCAGAGCTTCACTAACCAATCATGCAGTCAGAGAGCTTCACTTATCCATCACACAGTCAGAGCTTTACTTTTCCATCACACAGTCAGAGAGCTTCAATAACCAATCATGCAGTCAGAGAGCTTCACTAACCAATCACAGTCAGAGCTTCACTAACCAATCACGCAGTTAGAGAGCTTAAATAACCAATCACACGGTCAGAGAGCTTAACTTATTTATCACACATGGCCACTGAGCATCACTGACAAATCAAGTGAAGTCAGAAAGCATCACTGACCAATCACATGCGACCAGAGTATGACACTGACAAATCACATAGCCAGAGTGTACCACACCAACATATCACACACAGCAAGAGAGAATCACATTGACTTTTATCACAAACAACCAGAGTTTAACAAAAATTTCAAGCAGTCAGAGAGAATCAGACTAATTTTACACAGCCAAAGAGCATCGGTTTGACTTATCAAGCACGGCCAGAGAGCATCACAGTGACTAATCACAAGCAGCCAGCAATCATTAAATCAACTCATCTCATACAGCCAGAGAGCATCACAGTGACCAATCTTACACAGCCAGAGAGCATCACATTGACTAGTCACACACAGCCAAACAGTTTAACAAATAAATCTCAGTCAGAATCACACTGACCAATCTTACACAGCCAGAGTGAATTACACAGACTAATCTTACACAGCCAGAGAGCATTGGTTTGACAAATCACACACAGCCAAAGAGCATCACGTGGACTAATCTCATCCAGCCAGAAAGCATCACATCAACTTATCAAGCAAAGCCTGAGAGTTTAACAAATAAATCTCACACGGTCAGAGAGAATCACACTGACTAAATCTTACACAGCCAGAGAGCATCAGTTTGACTAATCACACACAGCCAGAGAGCATCACACGACTAATCTTTCACCGCAAGAAAGCATCACACTGACTAATCACACACAGCCAGAGAATTGAACTAAGAAATCTCTCAGTCAGAGAGAATCACACTGTCAAATCACATACCCTGAGAATAAGCTGATAACACTGCCAGCAGTCATCACACTGACTCATCTTACACAGCCAGGCAACACTGTCATGCTCTAAAGACCCATGTACACAAGGCAGAGTTGTTACCATGAGAAGCTCAGTGTCCATCTCCTTGGCATAACTCAGGCCGTTCATCTGGGGGCTGGAGGGCTCGTTATCCGACAGCACAATGACATCATCGGGGGAGGGAGGGCGTCTCTCCTTCTTGAAGTCACTGGAAAAGAGGCACCATTCTTCATGTTTAAAGTTACCATGAAACAGAAGTTACATCAGACCAAGAGTCCATGATTTAATGTGGATCTCGTTAAAATGACCCCTTTAAAATGACTCCTTGAAATTAAATCCGGATGCCCATTCTGATCTGCAGTCATTCTGAAAACTGATAAAACCTTGCTTGAAGGGGAATGGATGAGATACTGATATATTTGATCAACACCACGCCCCCTGGTTCTCCATGACGTCATATGCTGTGTAGCCATAAGTGTGCAGACAGTTTGCTGATACCTCATTGACATAGACAGAAAGCAGACATTTTTAAATTATAAATCTGACATTTTCATTGAATTTAGAATTAATTTGTCAGAATGAGCAGATGGGACAAACATACAGCTTCCATTTGAGAGCATTACAATTCAAATCCATTATATCATTTGGATTATGTAGCACTTTGTGTTCCCTTCACCTCCTCCCTTAGGACTCCATTGAAACAATTCAAGTTGCGAAGAGGGCGTACAACAATGGCAGCTATTTCCAAACTGTGAAAAGACCCTCAAATGAAAGCTGAAAGATTGTCTTATCAGCCTTTAGTGACCAATTAATTCCAAATTAAATTAAACTGTCATATTTAGAAGTTTAAAACGTTCCAGTTCTACAAATGTCAATGAGGTTTCAATAAAGTGCCAGCACGCCTTTCCCAATACAATGTACTAGAGGTATAATTATTTCCTCAGAAATGAAAGAAAACAACCTGTAGAGTGAAAAACAAGTTGTACAACGATATTGTATTTATAGAATACACTCTTTATCCCTTACAGTGCTAAATGCAAATAGTGTTGCTCAATGATATAAGATATCACTTTCAAAGCTGTTGAAAACCCATCATGTGGTGTTCTGTTTAAAAGAGCTCCAGCATGGGAGCTCTTTTAAATAAGTTGCCTCATGACAGGTTTTCAACAGCACAAGATAATTCAATTTATTTTTTGAAAATTTATTTCAGCACTCTAAGGGTTAAGTTGCTCTTGCACAATTATTTGGAATTGACATAACGGTGGCCAAGCAGTCTTTGGTCTCGACTCGTCCATAAAACTTAAAACATATTCAACAATGGACTTCGGCACAGATTGAAATGGGCTCAGAAACTACAAAGAGAATGGCAACGGGACATAGAGACTGACACCATCCCTCCAACTTGCCCCTCTATCCCTGACCACAACGTGATGTCACTTCCTTGGAATGTGTTTATTTTCTCTGAAACAGTGGATGTGTCCCTAGAGATGGCAATATATGAAATGACAGTTGCATAAACTATCCACAAGAGCGCAGCATACTGCCATTTTTTTTTGCATTCAGTGGTCATACCATACAGTCTGCACAAGTGAAGTGGACATTGACCTTTGATCAATAAGACCAGCTTGGCAGTAGAGTGAATGGAGATGGGCACTGTTCAACGCCTTATCTGAACACAGGACTCCGAGATCAGCAAGGCTTTGACATAAAATGGCTTCTCCCTCCTCATCAGATGATGGGATGTTTCAAGCGCTCAGTTTACGCATGTAAAAAGGGAAAAGATGGGACTCGTTCAAAGGCATCTCCCTTGTGAACCGTTACATTGGGCACTTGATCACTACAGAGACATCTGATCTTATTGCCCTAAGGCTGACACTGAAGGCCAAGAAGCACTGTATGAGAGCTTTGTTCAGGGCAGGCCCTACAACCCAGGAGTGTGATGCACTTGGAAAAACAACCTCTTTCAACAAACGTTTGTCTTACTCAGGAGTGCGGGTATTTGGGGTGGGGGGGGGGGGGTCATTCTGACAGTGAGGACAGTATACAACCAGCAACACGCAAGGGTCGGGGGGGCACCTCTCCCTGCCTACAGCAAACCCAAAACATTCTCACAATGTTAGTAGAATGTTGAGCCAATATTATGCTGCTACTGGTAAACAAATGCGTTTGCTGGCCGAGTGCACATTGTAATGTACATACATGGATGATCTTGGTTCATCTGCACATCTACGCTGGGAGACCAGCACAGCACGTGCGCATTTTTGCTCGGCGAGCCACCCAAAACCAAAAGCTCTCCTGTACGTGCTGCCAAGCTAACTGCCACGCAGAATCAGCAGCAGGATTATTCATGTCCCACATATCATGTACCAGACATGGCCAGCCTAGCCCGGCAATACAGCTGAAGGGCATACACGAAAAGAGCCCTGCCAATCGGGACCTGTCGTAGCTGGTCCAGATTTCTGCGCTTGCAGCGACTGCCAGACTGTTTCCAGAAAGTTCCACAGGACAGCATTCTTCAGTCCTTTTGTTGACAGGAGCAGAAACCTCTAATTCGGCCCCGATAAACGTGCCAGGAGCGTGAGCGGCGCACGGCCTGACGACGAGGGTTTCACAAAGCAGCTGGAAACTTTAACAGGCTTTTATTGTGAAGGAGCTTACACTGCAGGAGAGCAGGAGAAAACATCCACTATGAAATAAAACGCCCACAAACAAACATGAGACACTTTTTTTAGCACTCTGGTTTCCAGTCTCAGCGGATATTAAGACAGAACTGTGATGTAATAGAGCTACAGAGCTAATACTGGAGGTTGCTCAGCACTTCATAAAAGTTCACTAGGCCAACAGGATTCCCTCTTTACTACATAACACTTGGATTTAAGTCCAACAAAAACAGCAGAAAACCCAGCTGAATGAAAGCTTATGGTGGAGATTGGTGATGGTAATGCGGTGAAATTGTTTAGGGTTGAATGTAATCATTATGCACCATAAAGACCATTTAAAAATAAAAATGAAAAGCGGAAGTAGAAAACCCTTTGAACAGAATCCTCTGCTTGAATCGAAATCACTTCTAGTATATTAATCACCCCAATAGGGTGGTCACATGACACAGGCATTTCCCTCCATGACCATGTGACACACAAACACACATATCCCCCCCCTTCTTTAACTGTTCCTTCCAATGTGAAAACCATGGCAACGGCCGGCTGAAACCGGTTTGTGACACATAGCCTTCATTTTGTGAAGAGAAGGCAGAGTTCAGGTGGCAAAGAAAATGGAGCTGCTTCAAACTTTCAGGAGAGGGGGCGAACAGCGCCAAGCGGGGCGAGGTTTGACTTCCTGCGCGCGGGACCGCACTTTTAATCCGCGCAAGTTTCAAACTCCCTCAGAAATGGGCTTCTCGGGCCTGATGAGAATCGACAGCAGCAGAACTTTATAACTTCCTAAACAACCCCCCCCAACACTAGCCCGCCATATCGCCGCCCTGTGGTCCCAATCACAATACATTTTCTTCAATGTCTTCAGCGTAGATAAAATGACTCTTTTGCACTCACAGGCAAAATGACCATCTGCTAGGAAAAGGGCCACTTTAAGCAGGTCAAAAAACCTAAAACCAGGCCATTCCTCTTTCACAAGGCCGAGACATGGCAGCTTCTTTAAGGATGTTTTTAATCTTGTATTTAGTTTTTGCTTTCCAGGAGGGTAAAACAGCAGTATCAAGCACTCATAAAAATTAAAATCAGAGCAACAATTGCAAATTTAATCTTTCCAAAGACAATAAAGCATCCCATTCACAAATCAGAGGGGGAACACTTGAAAGGGGGGGGGGGAACAAACACTGAAAATCCTTGAAGAGCACTGCAGAATATGAGGAGGGAAGCAGCTCCTCTGCACTTAGATATATTTATATCACAACATTAATATTACTTTGCTCCGGGATATCGAACAAAAACCCACTCGGGAAAACCTGAGGCAAAATAAAAGCCAGCGCTGTGATCATTAATTTGATACTTTCTGATACTTTCAAAAAAAAAAAAAAAAAAAAAGTAGAAAAAGCAGCAAATTTTTTCATAGCAGAAGTGAATGCTTCCATTACTGCCTATTCCAAACTTACTGCAAAATCTCCAGCTGGCAGCACCGTGACCCAATTAAAGAAACACAGGGCTAAAATGGAGGGTGACAGGCCCCCATTCTGACACAAGGTGATACTTCCACAAAATTCAAACAATAACACATAGGGTCCAATAGAGGCAGCAAGAATGCAAAAAATAGTGAGGATGAGATTTTCTAGAAGGATCACTGATCTAAATGCTTTTCTGGGCAGGGTGTTCCAATGGTCACTTCAATCTGAACATTAAAAAAAAAAAAGCCAATACTGTCAAAACTCAATGACTGAGGTCACCTTGGCCCAAAATTTCTTTCACAGCAAAAGTTTATCATCTCTGAGCATGGCGCAGCTTAACAGTAAGACTTCAAGCACCAGTGTCACCACGATAAGATCAGTGCAACAGCAGAGCAAGGCCCGAAAGCCACTTTAGATAAAGGCACCAGCTAAAAGACTAATGAAATGCACGTCCCCTCGATGTAACCACCCAGCATTGCCAAGTCCTCACCATTTGGACGTGCTCATGTCGACCGGCTCGTCCGTCTGTAGCTCCACTTTGATGGTGGCCTTGACCTCGCCAGTTTTCAGTAAGCTGGGGGGCACCTTGGCCCCTGCCTCAGTCTTCAGCACGCCAGGGCCCCTGGCCCCCCCCTCGGTCTTTACTTTGAGCCCCAGGCCGTCGGCGGCCCCGGCGGACTCAGTCTTCAAGTCCCCCCTCTCTAGCTTCACCTTCTTGCTGTCGGCCTCCACCGGCAGGTTCTCCCGCTCCAGCGCCCTCTTCTGGCTGCGCGTCTGACGCACCGCCTCCTCCGACATTGCCGCACCTGAGCGAAACGGATACACGTTAGCATGCTCATGACGGATAAGCAGTATGACTCCTCCCCCATACCAGCAGCTAAGGGTCAGCATCCTGTAAAATCTAAGCAGTGGAACGTCCCCATACCTGCAGCTGAACACCAGAATCCTATAACATCTCAGCAAGAGACATCACCATAATACCTGCAGAAATTTGAACACCAGCATCGTTTATCCTGAAACATCTAAGCAAGATGACATCACCATACCTGCAGCTCAAAATTACCATCCAACTAAATCGAAGCAGGATGACATTCCAATACAAGCATCTAAAAGTTGGTATCCTATAAAATTTAAGCAGGATGATATCCCCGTACCTGCAGCTAAACTTTAGCACCCTGTAACACTGAAGCAGAATGACATCCCCCCACCTACCTAAAAAGTGACGCGTTACTATTACGGTATCAGCATCCTATATCATTGCCACACCTGTGCAGAAATTGTATGGTAAATCAGAAAACCAGCACACCTGCACAGCCAAACAGGATTAGTCTTTCTGCACCATATAAAAAACAATACTGTATGCATATACCCGTCAACATGTACTTATACAGCCAAATGATGTTGCCATTTATCACATAACTGTAGTACTTTTCCCAAATGCCCGCTCAGGATATTACCCCAGGTATATATCACTTTTCTGAAAATTCCATTGGTTGAGAGCATGGGGGGGAATGCTCTGCATTACATCATGCTGTCAATATTTAGCCAAACTGAATATAACCAGTGTAACGTTGGCTAAATCGCTATGGCTTAGTGCTGTACCGGGTTAGCAAAGTGCCTCTCTCATAACCAAGTGAACAGTACTTGGCTAGCTGGCTAGCGTGCATGCAGGCTGTCTGTAACCATTATTTAACATTAGTTTGTTAGCTAGTGAGCAAATGTTAGCTAGCTGCTCAGGTGACTGGGAATTTGGAAACTGTTGCTAGTTCAAACGCAAATGTCTAACTTACTGATTGAATAGCTGAGTGATGAAGGTAGCTCACTGCTAACATAATGACACTTATTAAGGCACTGACGGAAATTACCTTTGTTTCCCATAACGTCTTTCAGTTCTGTGATTAACAATATCTAAAACTCTTAGTCATCTCATTCGAAAGTTATGAAACTTGTTGAGTAAATTTTGGATTTGTTGCGAGCAACAAACCCAAACCTTGCATAACTGGTTTATAACTTTCATATGACACAACCACTCATGTACAAGTTACCCTCTATATCTCGACACAAACACAAAAACACATGCACAAACACACACAAGCACTCAAAGCCGCGCACACACCTGAACAAACCAATGCACTTAAAAACCGAATGACATCCAATTGGGAATTGCACACAGACCGAGGCAGCTCTCCATTTACACCTCAGGTTTGTTGCACTCATGCATACCCCTTCACCCTCAGCAGGGCAGTTCACACAAGCCATGCACGAGCCAGTTACCATTCATTTCAAGATGGATGAGAATGGCAGCAATGGCCAAATGTCAAAGAGGAAAAATAGAAGGCAATGAAAACAAGCCACAGCTCAAGTCTGAAAAGGAATCGCACAGAAATCCACACGCCACTAAGGGGACCACAGCCCAACACTATTTGCGTGGCGATTCAGCACTTATTGCATTTAATTTTGGGGCCTGTTCTTGTTTAATTTTCAAATTACAACTTCGACGGCCATTCCCGCTGATGGATAGGGGGGGCACTGTAAGTACGCACAGTAGTTCACACAGTGTAATGAAATTCAGTTGGAGTCAGCAAATCTTCAAATGTCCAAATATCTCCGCTAACTCATTTTACATTCGCGTCCACTTGGCTTAAGTTGTTCCAAGGTCAACGAGACTAAAACAGAGCTGAATAAAGGAAAGGCAACAAACCTGCAGAACGTAAGCCAATATAATTGTTATTTTAGGAGCCACACATCTTTGCATACATGATGCATCGATTAATTTGCATTTGATGACAGCTTTTTCGCCTCTGATCTCTAATGTGAATGCCTAATGAGCGTTTTTGCAGCTTTAGACATTCATATGTTTAAGGAGTATGAAACACATGCAGGGCAATACTCATACATTTGGTCAGTGGAAGCATTCGAGGACATTTACTTTCCATGCTGGGAAGGTCTTCTCAGCAATTTCATTCAGACAGACTGTCCGGGAGATGCACAACTAGCGCAGTTTCCCACACGGTCCTGTACGGTCACCGTAAAACCCCACGCACTGCGAGGACATCCTATTCAGACGCGGTGAGGAAATGTCTGCCCTCGTCTCGTCTCATGCCCTTCTGAGAGAATGATCCGAATTGCAAGTAAGCAGCAGAAATGCTATTTTAGGGCAATGACACCTGGAGGTTAGCCGGGAACCCAGTGTTCCCGATGGCTACGTCACGTTAGCACATTCATTACTGAGGAGCTCCCTGTCACAGAACAGTCACTACTGACCGCTTAATATTTCATACAAAACTGCCATTTAAGATTAAACTGAACGTTTAGTCTAAAATAAAGAAAACTCCGGGCCGATCTTTTAATTACTGACAGAGGAGCCCAAACTGACCATTTAATACTACATGTATTGCAATCCAAACTGACCATTTAATATTATATTCAGAACAGCCCGATCTGACCATTTATCTTACACAAATAATAGTCTAGGCAGATCATTTAATCAAAAGGAAGAGGCCAAAATGACCATTTACTACTGCATGTACAGCTATTCAAATTGACCATTTAATGATACATAAATAACAAGAGCCCATTTTCTAATCGCATAGAGAAGAGCCCAAACTGACCATTTAATACTACATGCACAGCAAGCAGAATTGACCATTAAATATTACATTCAGGACAACCCAAACTGACCATTTGGTGTCCCATAGAGAACATTCTGAACTGACCATTTCATACTACTCACAAAAGTATCCAATCAAGGGCTGCGCAATATAAGGAATTTTAATCGATATGGCTTGTGAGCATAATGCAAGAAGCATATTGCAATATTACAAAGGTCTGAATTAATTCCAGTTCCACAGAATTGAGACACAGAGCAGAGAAGTGTACATATGATTCTCTCTCGCTGCAGTTTTGTGCGCACGGCGCAATGTCTGAAGGCCAATTTATGCCCCAATGTACGGCACATGTACAGAGCTCGTCTATATGCATTAATCCAATATTAATTTCCCACTCCACATCGAGAGGTCGCACTCCTCTTCACATTGAGAGGGCGCACCGTTTACCCTGCAAGAGCAAGGACCATAGGCATCCTTAATATGCCCTCATTTTCCAGTTTCAATTAAAAAATAGGAGCCGACTTCACATATTATTGATACTAAGTCAGTGATGTTGATAGGTTTTCAATTTAGTGAATCCCCGGGACCCACAGGAGGGGATTTGAGTGGGTCCCTGGGAAATTCAATGGGTCCCCAATGAAAAAAATGATTTTTCCATTTCTTATATTCTTCGATTTCTTGAATTGTAGCGTTAAACTCCTTTGATGGTGGTATGGTATGATATGGTTCTAATTAACGGATATATTCATGTATGTTCAAAATGTATCTGAAATTAAACAAATAAAATTCCAAATCTGAAAAGTTTATTGCAAAACAACTGTCACAGAGGCATGACATACAAAATTCAAATAAAATAGCATTTTTGTAGCAACATAAATACCACCAAAATAAATTACTAAAATTCAAATGAAAACAAAATGGTGTCTGTAGTACCAAAATAAATTGTCAATAAAAGAGCTAATTTTAACACATAAACAAAACATTCTCATCACCATGACAGAGTCAACAAACAAACTGTCACCAAAATAACACCAAAATCTTCTTGTCTGAAAATCAACTAAATTAAATGAACTGAGTCAATCACTGTGAAACTTTTAGCACAAAAATGAAACTTAACACAGTGGAAAGTCTGTTGAGAAAAATAAAATGATGCAGATATGTTTGTGGTGAGAGGGTTGAAACAGCGCTTGTCTGGTCTGCTGACGGCAAGGTTTCTTTTGCTAGTTACTGTGATTTTAAACACGAAGTTGTTGTTCACTATATATGGGCCGATTTCAAAAAAAGCGTTTTAGCGCAGATAACTAACATGCGTTTAAATTTTAAACGCATGTTAAAACTCGCCGTTGTACGCAGACAGCTAAACGAACGTTTAAACACCATTTCACAAGATGGTATCATCGCACGTTTAACTGCACGCGGATAACCTTGCGTTTAGCCCTCAGACTAAACAGGAGCGCTCAAATTATGACAACCTGCTACTGCATAATGGGCATTTCCAATTGTCGTTACTGGTTAATAACCCCGTATGTAAGGGTAGTTGTGTTGTCGACAAGCATTTCGCACAGATGTCGGAAAAGAAAACGTGTCGAGAATTTCACTACGCTTCACAGAATGTCAAACTTTCTTTGCGTGTCCTGTGGATGTGAGCAAGATGCTGACGTCATACGCATCCTTCACCAAAACTGTTTCATCCTCGGCATTCGTGGTGATTCCACATACTCATTTGTGCATTCATTATCGGTGAAAATGCAGTTCGGACTTCACTCACGGTAGCCTTTTTACAAAATGTAAACGTAGATGTAAACGAAAAACGTGGCCTTGCAAAACCCCTCTATTAAGGGAAAAAGAAACTGAAGAAAGCAACTAATTTATGCATTCATTTCATTTATGCATTTCTTTTCCAGAAAAGGCGCAAGTCTTGGTCAAAATCTACCAGGCAACCAGATGAAGGCAGGTCGGCGTCACTTATTTAGGTGCAAATCAATCTGTGGTAGTAGTTTTCGCGAGTTACACATACATACCTTCAGGAGCGTTTAAGTTTTTTTTTTTTTTTTTTTTTATTTGATTTCAGGCGTTTAAAATATTTAGACGCACGCGGACAGTTGCTCCTCGTGAAACGGTGATTAGAATTAAACTAAACGCGCGATTAAGAAAGTTATCCGCGTGTAAACCTTAAAAGGCTTTTATGAAATCGGCCCAATGTATCGTTTTTCATGGGGAAAAATGAGGTGCGTCCCTGGGACGCATGGATAGTGAGTTTACTGCGTCCTTTCAGATTTTAATGTGTCAGGGACGCAGGACGCGTACCTAGCAACATCACTGCTAAGTGCAACATTTTTTAATCGCATTTTACTGCCAATGTTTATATGGACTGTAACGTCCTAAAAAAAAAAAAAAAAAAAGGGACAGAATTTACCGCTAGCGGATAAAAGCCTGTGCACTGATTTACACAAGAAATTTATTTATACCTAACATTAGCTTAGAAATGGAGTCCGCTTATGTCAACAAATAACTGGCATCTGCACCAGCGCTTGCGCACACGATCAGCAAATCCTTACATTTCCTTCAGCCAATTTCAGACAAAGGAATTTAAATGCCAGGCACTGATGCAAAGGCTGTGCAAGGATGCTGCACAGGAGCATTAAAACAAAAGAAGTTCAATCGAGGACACGGACGTCTCGCAGGTTTTATTCACTGACATTCCCGCGCACGCTCCCGGGGGAGGGAGCTAACGAGTGATACGAGATCGATGAGGAGGCAGCAGCAGGGGAGATACTGAGGCTAAGGTCCATAAGCACGCGCACGCGCGCACACACACACACACACACACACACACACACACACACACATGCCCACATACACACGCGCCACACACACACACACACACACACACACACACACCAAGCTCAGGGTGGACAGCCAGAGTTTTGAGGGGGTGTCCCGTCCGAGCAGTACCCGAGCGACGACACCCCACATTTGGACCCCAATCCCACACAGAGACATAAGCGATAATGGCAGACAGCCAACTCAGGGGTGCGTTTCCCGAAACCACAGATGCTAACTTACATAGTTCGACCCATTGACTGCGAATGGACGAATTCTGCAAGTTGCTAACTCGGATAGCAACTACGCTTTTGGAAAACGCACCCAAGGTCAGCCATACGGTTCGCCCCAGACACACAGCACTGTGGGCTGCCCCAGTCAATGCAAGATATTCCCAGTGTCACAGTTATGTAGTGTGTTAATGCAGTAACATGGGCTAAATCACTGAAACTGAAATTGAGGACATTCAGCCTTAGTGCAGACACCACTTGGACAACTAGAGGCACTCGTAGAGTGCAAACCTCCGCCAAGGCAGCAGAATCCAAATCTTCATGAGTGGGACCAAAGATGAGTTATCGCATGTCATACAATTTCAAAATGGCTGCCGTGGCAGCCATATTGTTTCACTGATCGCGGTGAAAATCAATAGGGTCCATCCCTGATGTAATAGCAATCCACCCACAAAATTTCAGAGAAATCCGTGCATTACCTTTTTGAGTTATGTTGTTCACAAACAGATAGACAGACAGACAAACAAACAAACAGGGGCGAAAACATAACCTCCGCCCCAACTTCGTTGGCAGAGGTAATTACAGGCAACAGAGGGAGTTTGGGTTATTCCTGCCCCAACTCTGGGGCGATTCAGGGAGCCGGGGTGGGATGCAGGGTGTCCTTATTCGAGTACTTATTACTTGGGCTACCTGTAGGCCGCCGAGTCCAGATCTGTCATTTCATCTTTTAATATATCAATGTATCTATCCATCTATTGCATAGTTTCCCAAACCTCTCCTGGACGCGCACCTGTCCTGCATGTTTTAGATCTCTCCCTGCTCCAGCACAGGTGAGTCAAATGATCAGGTTGTCATCAATCAGCTTTAGGGGGTGATTAACGAGCTGATCATTTGAATCACCTGTGCTGGAGCAGGGAGAAATATAAAACATGCAGGACAGGTGGGCCTCCAGAAGAGGTTTGGAAAGCACTGATCTATTGTACATGTTGAGAATTGGAAATTACCCAGAAGCCTTTGGGAATTGCATCATCAGGGCTCTGCGCGTCATAATTATGATGCTACGTCCAAGTACAAGCCTACTAGGAGTTTTGCATTCACTCTAAAACTGCTGTTGGTATTGAATAAATAATACATAATTTCAACACAGCCCTGAGTCGGAATATAGCAATCTAGAACAGGAAGTGTTCAGGTCCCGAAAACATTAACCCCTCAGGACACAGAGCACTTGGAGAGACCTCCCTCTCCTGGCCTCTCATCCCCCCCCCCAAACACAGGAGGCCCCGAGCTCTCCAGCGCACTCTACCTGTAAGTGCACATGCCTGTTTGGCCACAGAATGCTGACTCAAGCTCTTTCTCATCCCCTGTGACATCACCACAGCTCCACATGACCATTCCCAGGATTCCATGGGAGACACAAAGCACTTTTTTCCTGAGAACCGGTCAGAACCGGCTTGGAGGCTGGAGGCAGTTTTTTTTTTTTTTTTAACCCCGGGAGATGGACGGGCTGTGGCAGAGTGTGCGAGCCAGAGGGAGGGAGGGAAAAGAGTGAGACCGACGATGGGCGGACCGATGTGTGAAGGAGAGACGTCGTCTGGCATTCCAAAACACGAGTCTATACGGGGGGGCTTGCCGATGCCTTTTCTTTGACTTTTAAAGGGACAGTTTGTACGAAAACTGTTCTCCCAACAAGACACTCTGTGCGTAACGCAGACCAGGAAATTCAGACAGACTCATGCCCTGTTAACCCTTTGAAGGGCAGGTACTTTGAAAACAAAGTCAAAATTCTAGCCACTGTTCTCAAACTCCATTGCTCCCAATTACTGGGACTGACTGTTACATTTTCGGATGAGAACATTCTAATCACATACGCATCACCTTCCACACAATGCTGTTAATCACTGTTAACACTCCAGATACACCATGAAAACTATCAACTCTTTCAAAGTGAACCTCCATGAAAGAAAGCCGGCACAGAAGTATATTTGATATAAATATGAAAATTTATTATTACACTATAGGCTAATGCACGTAAGCTTAATTCACCATAACTTGCAGGAAACCGTATTGGGGAATAAACTTCAACTTAGATTTGCCACAAATAATTTCACACTAACCCTGAACATTGTCAGGGTGCTTATATTGTCTAGGACAATAGCGTGACCCTGAGAAAGAAGACTGTGTACCCACTGTACAATGCAAACTTTACATAAGCCAAAATGGCTGGGGGACAACCTTATCCTCACAGATCCACATTAAAGATTAACCACCTTCACTCACAAGCGTTGGCTAAGCACAAGTTACCCTCTCTGCAAATAGCCTTCTGCTGACCTGTCAATCAACAGATTAACAGTAATTTACTGCATAAGTGCTTCACAACCAAAGTTCTGGATGTGAAATAGCCTTTAACTTTATCACACCTAGGACAAATTGAAAAATATCCAGACCACCACACATCTCATGTCATGCGCTGCATAAACGGTTAAATGGAAAACTATCGGGACAGCGACAATATTTCTACTGTTCTATCCCCCAACTCAGGTTCATTGACTTTGATTCTACAATGGTAATAAAAAGCCTTTATTCATGTAAAGTTACATCCAAACTGAGTGATCAGAGGTCAAAATAGAGCCACTTATAATATACATAGGCCCCCCATTTTTGGACAGTAAAAATAACCGCACAAATTAGGAATCTGAAATGGTCCCATCACATACCAGTCTTAGCATGCAATGCAGGGCTCAACTGCTGACCAATGAATCATGCACGAAAAAACATCACAGACAAAATGCATGACAAACAGAACTAAAGGAACTTTAATAATAAATGCACCAGGATTGCTGCAAATGGGACTGACAATCGGTGATTCCGCAAGGTTTAAGACTTGGGTAAGATCAAACTGCGCATAATCAAGAGGAAGTGCTCAGTTTTAAGGCTCACACCTGCTTTAATATTTTAAGATTCTGAGGTGACATATGCAGCAAGGTCCGAAGGCTCTGAATACCCCAGTGTTTCAGCAGCGCTTCAGTGCCCTGTTGCAGGAGCTCGGAGAGGAAGCACGTCCATACGTTTGGGATTAATGCCTCTTTACAATGTGCTTCGGGTGTCAACTGAAAACAAGGCTGCTGTACAAATGTGTGGATGTTTCCCCTTCCAACAGTGTAGGGGACTAGCGGATGGCGAACATAAAATGGCCGCGGCTTGTGTACATGGGCCGGGCTCAGAGGAGTTCCCCACACAGGAACTGGGTGCTGGAGCAGGGTGTGAGGGCCGATTCCCAGGGGTAAGTGAGCAGCAACTCCAACCAGTAGCACTAGCCTGGATAAACAGCCTGCTTAACCCTTCATGTAGTGAGGTCACAGCTGTGCAATTAGTGTTCTTCACTGAACATTCTAATGTTGATGTCACAATCACAGCTGGTGATCTACATACCCTAGAACGCACATTCAGATCTGTCTGAAAACACTTAGACTACGTCGATACTAATGCTTTCATTTCAAAACGCATAATTTTTGCTATGTTTTCGCCTAGTGTCCACACTACTCCGGCGTTTTTGAACCTGAAAAACAAAGACCTTTGAAAACGTTGGCGACCAGGCATTAGTTTGAAAACTCCTGAGATTGCCTTTTCGTGTGGACAGAGAAAGTTTTATTTTTAAAACGCCGTTTTAAAATTAAAACGCATTAGTGTGGACATAGCCAATAACCACGTATGCTCAAATCGGATACTCTCATGCAAATCCACCCCTGGTTTTCTTCTCAACTGATCAATTAGTACGAGAGACTGGCCAGACCGTCTTCAGACCCAACTCCTCAAAAGAGTAGCAAGTCTCGATCCTTGTGGGCCACGCATTGAAGAACAGGACTTCAAACTATTACAGAGATGGGTTTTGAGCCGCTGTGAGCCCAACGCCACGGTGCACATCCATGTACGGGGGCACCTAACAGTGTCCTTCAGGAGTCTGAGGGAATTACCACAGCCCAAAGCCTCGTTTCCACAGCGTATGCCCTTTTTCCAGTGAAAACATTCTTATTAATATGTACTTTGACCCTTTAAGGGCACAGATTTGAATGTAGTTCACTACAAGGTTCTCGGCTGAGCATTCCAATGCTGATGCATTGGTGACAACAGGGAATTGAAAGCAATTTATCCAGATAATTGAAAAACATTACATCAAAACCTTCTCTTCAGAATGAGCGAAAAGGGGAATGTAGCGTCCATGTTCTTAGACAGTAAAACCTCCTACAGTTTTACTGTGATGGCACCATGCTGAGCAGTCAGTACAGACAAGGGGAGTCTTGAAGTGGGATTTGCGAGAGTGTGAACTCAGTTGTTCAGTGAAACACAGAGGTGTAGGCTCAGCAGAGCAGCCCTGGGTACCAACTTCCCAGCTCTCTCCTCTTTTAACACAAGTATAACGGAACCCTGCTTCTGGTCTTGCTCACGATATAGCTGCAGCGTGGACAAGTTCACCAGTGAAAACCTAGCACACCAAGACTCCAGCACACTGTCCACCACACACATCTATGAGCATAAAACAGAGCCACTTCCTGCTACGCTTGGGACTGCGGCAATTGCAGGGCCGATTCCCACAGAAGTACATAGAAATGAGTGACTGACGCTCCTCCAGTGGCGTGGCTTCACTCTTGGGCGTTGAAAAACCGGTGTGAGGTCATGAATGA
Source organism: Gymnothorax javanicus (assembly GCA_029692085.1). Classification (NCBI taxonomy): domain Eukaryota; kingdom Metazoa; phylum Chordata; class Actinopteri; order Anguilliformes; family Muraenidae; genus Gymnothorax; species Gymnothorax javanicus. Next base: position 32,424,377 of record CM056196.1, read on the forward strand.
CCATGGTGTGAAGACATAAATGACCTGGGTGTCAGGTTGCAAAAGTCACTGGTGTGAGCTCCTAAATGCCTCATCAGATAGTTCTCTGTTGAAAATTCTAAACCTGATGTCACAATCAGAATGGTAAGAGATGGCATTGGAGTTCTAGAAAAATGAAGAATTTTGATAAAAATTCCAAAATAAAATCTTTCAGGGATGAAGCCATCGGATCACCTTTAGACAAGAAAGACACGCATCACCACAAACGCCCGGAGGCCCAGGTCCAGGAAGAGCCACAAGGACCGTTACAAGGGGGACTGACGGCGGGCACAGATGAGGACTGCTTAGCAACCCCCAGAGAAAAGGGAGGTGTTCAAACGGACCTCATTGTGCTTGTACATGTACACGTACATACACACACACACACACACACACACACACAAAAACACACAGGCAATTCAGGCATAATCACACATGATTGAGTCCGGTAGCGGCACACAAAAGGATGCCCTTATTTCTACTGAGGAAAAAATAAACATGAAAAACTGCAAACTCAATGTTCTGTGCGTGTTATCAAGGAGGAGGGCAGACCTGACAAATATTTGTCTGATGTACAGAGGATAATGGAGGAGGGGGGTGGGAGAGGGGGAGGAGAGTCTATACATGTGAAGATGGGAGTTTTTCTGAAGGAAGATAAAGCAAATGGGGACACATAATAATCAAGGACTCGAGTTTTGTGCAAGCCCAGTGTGGCCTTCATCAATTTTGGTTCACAGTTGGGCTGATAATGCCAGTATTTCTCTGGGCACAAAGAAGTCAAGGAGCTCTTTCATTTCTTCAAAAAATACTTCCGATTCAAATGATGAGGTTTCAGGCATAAGAGGATTCTCAATGCCAAATTCAACTTAACCATGGCAGTACCAAGGACAATCTTCTTTAAAACTCAAAATTACCCAAAATGCTTTAAGCAACTGCTGGGCTTCCAAACATATTGATAATTTTCCTGTCATAATGTTATACACTGAAACCACAGGCCACTACTGGTACAATCTTGCAGTACACAAATAATTATGAGCCAGTTTTTATAAGAGTCAGGCAGGCGGTGATTCATGACCCCCTCGGATTTGTCCGAAATTTTTTTTATTGATAGATGTATGTTAGAAACGAACAAAAATCACATTTTCTATCCTTAATAGGGACCACTTTTTTTTTTTTTTTTTTTTTTTTTGAAGAGGTCCTGGAATGTTGGGGTCAAAATCAGCCAAAATGGCGAAATCACCAAAATTGGGTTTTTGAATGCTTGTATTTCTGTGCGCCCTGAGTGAGCCAAATTGATTTTCATTTATGCAAGTCTATCTGGTATGGACACTCCAAAAATGTGAAAATTTTGGCGGCTGACTTAGGGCGCAGCCCATAGGTGGCGCTGCAAATCACTACTTTTTGTAATTATGCACACTTTCCCAGGGGTCGTGTGGCTTGCGCCCTAAGTCAGCCAAGGTATTTTATGCATGTCATTATAGGTTAGGACCTCTTACTTTGATTTGGATGAAAATTACAGCGGCTGACTTAAGGCACCACAATAGGGGCGCTTTTTGCCACCGAAAGGTGAAATTACCACATTTGCACACTGCGATTTCTCCATGCGCCCTAAGTGAAAAGTGATGAAATATGACTCAAGTTGACACTCAGCATCTCTAGTGTCAGTGGTAAAGAGAGTTTCGTGGCTGGTTTCGGTATTAACCCTTTTTGCACCGTTTTTCTTGGGCCACTTCACGAAAAAGCCAAATATGGTAAACTGGGAACTTTCTCCGATTTTCATGAAACTTGCAGGATTTGCTTACTTTACTTTATTTATGAGATACGGGCGATTTTCAGCCAAGTGTGCAAGTAACATGAAAGACACTTTTGAAAAATCAAACCCATTTTTTCCCCATAATTTGGCCTGATTTTGTTTTCTCAGTGAATTTCTAAGGATTCTACAAAGCTGCAATGCAAGAACTATCTTTAATTATGAGAAAATGCATTTTTAAATTTTTCATGTTGTCTTTCATGTTACCGCCGTAACAAGAAAGACATGTCTTTCTTGTTACCATGTTTTTTGTCAAAATACTATTAATATTTAAGTTTTAACCAAGTTTTTGAGGTAAAATGGTTTCAGATACACTTTACTTTGTTTTTTACAAACAGATTTAAGGGCAAAAGCGCCCCCTATACTTGTGCGCCCCATGTCAGCCGCCGTAATTTTCATCCAAATCCAAATAAGAGGTGCTGATCTATCAAAATACCTTGGCTGACTTAGGGCGCAAGCCACACAACCCCTGGGAAAGTGTGCATAATTACAAAAAGTAGTGATTTGCAGTGCCACCTATGGGCTGCGCCCTAAGTCAGCCGCCAAAATTTTCACATTTTTGGAGAGTCCATACCCGATAGACTTGCACAAATGGAAATCAATTTCGTTCACTTAGGGCGCACAGAAATACAAGCATTCAAAAATCTAATTTTAGTAATGTTGCCATTTTGGCTGATTTTGACCACGATATTCCAGGACCCCCTAAAAAAAAAAAAAAAAAAAAAAAAAAAGCAGACCCTATTAAGGATTGAAAATTTGATTTTTGTTCGTTTCTAACATATCTATCAATAAAAAAATTCGGACAAATCCGAAGGGGTCATGAATCACCCTCTAATAGAAACCTGCCTGACTCATATAAAAACTGGCTCTTATCCTGTATCCTACAAACACCCAATTTCATGGCAAGAAATCCAAAAGTAAATTGGAGCGTAACCTCGGCCATTTCGATACCGAAGACCAGTCAGACAAGAGTTGGCTAAAGACTTCTGCAAACAGATATAGATGCGTGCAAATCATTCACTCAGACAGATGCTTCACACTTCTTTTCAGTTGCTGGTGTTGGAAAATCCCCGAATGTGACCAGAGGTAATTTCCTGCCACAGATACAGTTTGTTCTATACCTAGACAAATTTGGAACTAAAGAGCAGCTGGTTTCCTGCTCGTCACTGAGTGCATTCAGTGTTAATGTGGCACATGGGGGCCCTCAGATCTCTAGATAGGGGCCTCATGGATGGACACAGTAATTCTACACCACTCAGATACCATAAAACCCAGGGGTATCACACTGTACTCAATCAGCGCTAATGCCTCAGAGTCCTTATTTCAGGCCCTTATACACATAAATAAATATAAAACATAAATAGGGCAATAAATCCTCAGGTACTCCATTCCTATCCAATGCAAGATATTTAAATCCTCCCCAGGAAAACTCCTAAAAACAATGACCCCCAGAAACCCCTATTTAAGTAGCCGATCAATGCACCTACAAAATTTGGTAAAGAAATATTGAGCGGTTTCTGAGTTATGGACCGGAAACACGTCGATGGGAACAGAGCCAAAAACAAGGAGGGGTACTAGAAGGGGTAATTTCTTTGACCCAATACGTGCGTCTTAGAGGACCTCAACATGTAAATTCATAAACATACTGCAATGGTGAAAAGACCTGAAAATTTACACTCCCATTGTAGAGGAGGATTCAGCACTGTATCATGTACCCTGCAGGGCACTTCAGCACAGGGGAGCTGAGTGATATGAGGTCTATATAGTTGTTACACAGTACACAACACAACACTCCATCTCTTCAAGTGCAGGACTCTGCTTTGTGAGGGCTGAGCTGGCTTTATCAGATGGGGTAGGCCCAGGAACTCCCAAAACAGCTGCAGAAGTACATCCACAAACGCTTCCATGTAGTTTTCAGCAGTGCGCTACAGTTCAGAGGTGTTTGACTGGACAAAGAAATGAAAGGAGGATCCCAGCCAACACAAACCATTGGCATAATGTTTCTGCAATGTTGTGGTAATAACATATCAATGTTGACAAAAAATTCCAGGGACGTTGCGAGGACATTTTGTGTTAGCTTACTAGTTAAGCTACAGTGGAGCTGACAGTTAGCACGGAGGACTGTTGCTCACATTGCCAACTTTTGGTTTAAAAAAAAAAAAAAAAGCCATTATTCAAATCTGGGTTCCAACAGCTTGTCCACAGTCAAACTAAAGTACTTTTCAAGCATTTTAAAGGAGCATTTTCAAGATTTTCCCGCATCTTACAGCTGTGATAAATTAGATAGTTATCAAACTACTCAGATGGCAATTTATTATGAAAGTGATTAAATTAATGTTACCATCTGAAGCACTTTCAAGCATCTTGTTCAAAATCCAAGCACTTTTCAAACTTAGGAAACGCCAAATTAAAATTCAAGCATTTTCAAAGATTTCCAGCACCCGTAGGAACCCTGTCAAATGGGCACAGTCTAAAGACCGCCACCTTCCCTCGCAAATCCAGCCAAACACAAACACTGCATGAACCAGTTTCAGAAATTTTGCAAGGAAAACTTTCAGATTTCAGGGACATTAATAATTCAGTTCCATTGAATTGTACAGTCTGGTGCTCCAACAATGTGCAATCAAGAAGGGGATAAAATGAGGGTATAGTAAGCACCTGAAAGGCTCCCCACACAAACACAACCAAGCCTTACTGAAAGGATGGAAAAAAAATACAAGCAAACAGAAATATATACTGATGTGGCAGAAACAATGTTGAAACTACCCAATATCCACATAATTACACAGAGGACAAAACAACCGATTAAATCCATGATGAGGCCCAGCACTATCCAGTTATAGATTAAAAGGGATAATGACTACACAGGCCAGTCAACAGACGTGTGGAACTCCAGCACAGGTTACAGAACGAAAGCATTAAATGAAGCCAATCAAGCCACAAAGAGCAGAACCCACCAAGTGAAGGGTGCAAGTGGGGTCAACAGGCACGTTTTATGGAGGATGCAATAAAAGAGGTGAATGAAATAATGAGCCAAATTACCCAAGCAGTTACCCTTAATGCAGCCTAATTGGCAAGCAACCCCAGTACACACTGGAATTATAGACTCCACAGGGCTCAGTGTCCTTCAGCACGGCAATGAGAAAAGGCAGCTTGGCCCTTCAAATGCAGGGTCCAACTTGGTAGAACGCATCACGCAGTGCAAGTGCTCATTACCGCAAGTAAACATTTTAAAACAAGTTTTCGCTCTGCATGTGTTTAAGTGGTGTGACTCTCAATTAGTGTACATCCATTAGTTAGTTTAGAGCACTCCCCATCGGTTCCTTAGCAATGTCCCTGAGAATTTTTCACTGTGATTATTTAAATAAATATCACAGCCTTGCACTTGGGTCCTCCACATTTATTCACTCTCCTGGTGGCCTTAAGACATCCTTGGGCACCAGGAGCATTACGATCAATGTCACATGCCAGGAGACAGATACATGTCCCAACATGTTCCAGGGGCAATACATTTGACGAGTACATGTACATGCGTTAAAAAAATTCACAACTCTAAAAAGGAAGCTTTGCAACAATACCAAATTTCTGTCGTAACATCTTCAGAAGTATTATGAATGAATGGTAAAAATTTGAAAATGGTAGTGAACTGCCCACATGGTCAACTAGGGGCATGAAAATGGGCATTTTGAGAAATTTTGAAAGCGCTCATGATTCAAAAGAAGTGTTCCGACACTCCCATAACAGTAACTAACATGGTTGCTGCCCAGAAATGGTCCACAATATGCTAAATGGCAGGGAAAAAAATGTGGATGCTTCATGTATTTATTAAAATAAAAGTACTTTAAGGAGGCAAGGTTTTGCCATGCGTTTAATTTTTGGCCATTTTCAGAGGCCTTTAGATGGAAAAGTACACAAGATATGCCTGATTTGACAAGATATTTGAACTCTTCAGAAAAAGTTGCCCTAAACAAATGATTTCAAAGTAGAGCTTGCCATATTACAGCAGAGGTGGTTGTCTCAAGTTGGCAAGAGGGGCTCGGAAAAACTGTAAAATTAATTAATATTTTAAAGGCCTACAGTTTCAAAATGTTCAAAAATCTTGACCTAATACTTGATATTTTACAATCTTTTAGGTCAAGGAACTAGCATGAATTTTTTTCAGGGGGATTTGAGGGGATGACCTGGGACCCCGGGGTGATTTGTCATGGAATGGCCCAATTGGTACTTATTATTATTATTATTATTATTATTTATTATTATTAATAATAATAATAATAATAATAATAATAATATTATGGACTTAATATTATACAACTCTGAGGACTGCTTGGGCCAAAAAAATCATTAGTTTGTATCATTTATTATTGCACCAAGCAAAATGTATTGCAGTACCCGATACAGTGCATAGCAAGCAGGCTTGGAAGACAATTATCACTCACAGTAAAAGATGCCGTGTTTGACTCATACACAGGTTCAAGCGCTACAGTTGCCCTGCAAGCTACAACACAAGCTCACAGAGGCGTAACTGAAGAGTAACTTAAAGGTTAGGTCTGCTAAACTCTAAAGGAAAAAATAACCAAAATTTCTCACTGGAAAGTTGTCAATTAAAATACCTTAACTGCTGGTTCTGATAACTTCACCCTTAACCCTCAACATTTCAAAGCCTGGAGAATTTTTTTTGAGCGGTCGCATGGGTTATGCAATACAAACAAATGCAAAATGTAAATAAAGCTCTCTCGCATTTCACAGGTCAATCCATCGTGTGCGTGTATGTAGGTCAGTGGGCTTTAATGTTAAGTAACACACACCGTCAAACGCACGTGCGCATTAACACAAAGACAATGATGTCACAAGGCTGGTCTCTTCCAACGGTACACTTCTTAAGAGCATCCTCACAGCCCTATAAGGTCTGACATAGCAAAGGTTTAGAATGTTCTTTACTTGAATATTTCATGCTGATGTCACAATTGCTCGGTACCAGTAAATGAAAGCAATAGAGTTCTAGAACAAAAGCTTAGAATTTTAGGAAATGAAAATTCCAAGAAAGCATGCACTTCATAGAGTTAAGCCTAGTTTTTCCCAATTTAAAGCAAACTCGCAGCAGACGAGGTTCTCTAGTCTCTTCCTCAACAGTACACGCGAGACAAGCGCGCATTTGCATACAGACTACGTGGAGGCTTCATAGTTTCGGAGACAGGGAAGGGAAGTTCCATAAGCATGCTTTCATTTGCATGCAACAGCCGCTGCATTAGACAGGGGGTGGAAAGGCACACGCATGTACACACACACACACACACACACACACTAGAGTTGGTCTGAATTCCCCTGGGGGGATTTTAGGGGGAGGAGCAAGAGGGAAGAAGGGGAAGAAAGAAAGAAATTTGGCGTTTGGATCTGCTGCAGAAGATATGGAAGAAAGCCTTGAGGGGTTCATGCAGAGGCTGTCTGCCAGATAGACAAAGATGAGGAAGAGGACAGGCAGTTGCACCCTGCACACGGTGGCAAAGCGGCCTGCAGAAGCCTTCAGGCACAACGAACGCTCAGAATTTTTTTAAACACTTTACAAACCAGGGTAACTTTTTTTGCAAGTACCCAGTAAGCACTGAGCAAGCGCGGGTCTTTTAGCCACTGTTGGAACTGACCTTACGCACATTAACAACACATTAACGGTGAGGGATAATTTCATTATCTGCTTGAACACCGCAGACGAAGGGCACCTAAAAGTGCACCACTGCAAATTTCACTGCTTCTGCAGCCTCCACAGTTTCACTCTCACAATCCAGCAGCAGTCATTGCTTCCATTCATCTCTGCTCCACGATGCATCACCGCCGATTAGCCTTTGCCAAATCTTACACAGGTCCACACGACCTCAAATCCTTTTCAGAGCCATCAGACATCACAATCCCACCCTGCTTTCCCCCATATATCACATGCAAATGCAGCAAGAATGCATTCTCTAAAAAAAAACCAAAAAAAAAAAAATCTCATTTGAGGTTGTGTCATGTACTGCAGCCCATGCAGAAGACGTCTCTGAAATGGGACCGAACGCGGAAGGAGCCATACTGACGGAGCAGATGAGCACCTATAGTATGATTGCGTTTGCAACAGCCAGCCAATTTGACAAGCACTACTTCTAAAGGCTACTCCACTTCTAGCTAATAAATGATTAAGTGCAGGGGCGTTCCATGGTATTTGCGACATGGCTCCAGAAATTTTTTTTTTCCCCGGAATGTTCATGAAATACCTGGTGGGTATGTTAGTTGACGTCCAAAAGTTTCCGAAAAATGTATTTTGGGCTCACAGATCATTGCGCTCAAGGAAATTATGTACCGTTGTGGATTTCACGACGGTGACCGGCATCAACAGCTAAATTTTGTTCAAATTTACTTTTTTCCAAGTTAGTCATGCCAGACATTGGACTTGGATGCGTGCATTTACATTGATCAACAATTTTGTACATGCTTATAGATATGAGGCTGTAACTCTTGGTATTTGGAATTAAAATTACATATTTATTATCAAAAGATATGTAGCTGTCCCTCTCACAAAGCAAATGTATAAATACTATTGATGAATACAAGTTTTAGTAGTAATTAATTGATATTTATATAGTGTGACAAAAGTGTCCTTTCCGTAACATTTTGCCGTCCTGTCCCGTCCTGTCCTGTCCATAACGCACATTGACACCCCCGTCCAATTCATCTGTTCAGATATTTTCTTGAAAATTCCTGAATGATATTCCTTTGATATAAGGGTATATCACTGGATGGCTGAATATGAAGAATATCCACTGATCTATATAGAAAAACTGGATTGCTGACGTGATAGAGAACCGCGTTGGGAGGTCGAAGCAAGCGGAAGTGGTCGAGCGGCCATTTTACTATGCCTGGTAGTAAGCAACCGTTATATTGGGTGCATCTCAAAATATAGGCTGCATCCTTCGATGGCTGCATTATTAGGGATCGTCACTTAATTCCATCTGCCAAACTGACATGACATCATTTCATCTCTATTAAACTGCTTTGGTTTCAGTGAGTCGTCATTGATTTCGCTAACTGTAACCTAAACTCTAACCCCTAACTTTAAACCTTGCCCCAAACCTAACCCTTACCCTAAATTTAACCAAATCCCTTACCCTAAACGTTAGTTTGGTGGATGGAGATAAGTGACGACCCCTAAAAATACAGCCTTCAAAGGGTGCAGCCTATGCTTTGAGATGCACCCATAGTATTCTATGGCAGAGAAGCGTTAATGTGCAGCTTTCCAATGCAGAGTGACATTTTTTGGGGGGACGTGGCGAGACAATGCACTGGCTGTAATAAAGACAGATACACATAAATGAATTTAAATGAATATATTGCTTCTTATTAGCCAGTGGCGATCTACCTTAACGGCAGATAATGCGTCAGCGTTATCCCAGCTAACTTATTGGAATACTTCAAATTAATGTTAGCTAACGTGATCCATCAGGTTAGCCTAAAGCTACCTAGATTACTGAACTGAAGTTAACCAGATCAATCAATGTCACACGGCATAAATTAGATAATCCAGTAAAAGATGTCTATAATATTAGACCAGACTAACTAGACAACAAAACCAGGTGTCGACTGGTCAAATCATTAAGGCTAATTTACGCCAGCACTAAAAAAGGCTAACGTTTTGTTGACACTAAATTACCGTTGACGGACAAATTCAATTTTGCCTGGTTATCAATGAGGATGTAACGTTAGAGCTACTTAAATAGATAATGTGATTCACACTCGACAATGAATGGCAGGCAGTTTTACATACATCTCCATAACACACAACTTGCTGCACTTCTCATGTGAACGTTGATTTCGCGACCTTGATAAGTTTACATTGCGTTCTCCTCAGGGAACCCACTTTCGCATCGTAGGAAAATTAGCCTAGCTTCCTGGCAGCTACTGAGTGAAGACATCGCAAGAGAAAACTCAATACAAGACATCCGTTGGGACTTACATATGCGTTATGAGCGATTGAATCTCACAACCAGTGTTTCTAAAATAAAGACGGTTGACAAGATGCGAGTTTACGGCTAATTTATTTTTTCATGAAGTTTTTAAATCCCCCCCACACAGAATAATAATAATACGTGCAGGATTGACGTCTTGTCTTCTTCAGTCTCAATGACTTTGGACTTCAATTTCGTTGTACCACTGCCCCACTCAGGCGAGATGAAGAAAAATCCAGTCTAGCTTTCCTATGGAACGCACTCATTGGTCGTACATATTGTCAAATGCACATGTTGTCCATTGAAAATGTTAAAGGCACGTACAACTGCTGCCTACTGTGGTTAAATCTGCGGTCCTTGAGGCATTTTTCGTACAGTCAGGTCGATCTGAGGAGGAAACATAAAATACCGCCTCTTCCGTGTCTGTGAAAAGATATCCTCTCAATTAATTATATCGTAGGCTGCAACATGTTCACTGTTCAATGTGAGTAATGTTCTGAGAGATCACAATTGGGCATAGCAATATGGCGGTCCGGTTACTTCAAAATTATGACGTCATCAGCTATCCGTCATCAGTTATTATATATAGATCAGTGAGAATATCACTTATATGAAGAGAACTTTTGATTTATCCACTTTACAAAACCCATGTCGCAATCTGTCCTGTCCATAACAGTTTTTCTTTTATGTAATTAAGTGCATTAATAAGTCGATGACATTAATTTTTATATCACCTAAAGTACTCTCAGAGTACTTCAAATTCAGCCATTCAAACAATTCAGAGTACCAACACATTAGTAGCTGCAATGGAACTACTTCTCTAAATGTCCTGTCCATAACAAAAGGAATACCACAGAATGCCCCTGCAGTGACGGCACATGGTGAGCACATTTTAAGTCTGAACAAATCATTTTTAAACCATTCAGTCAAAAGTTGGAAAGGGACTAAATTCATGTGGATTCAGCTCAAAGTTGCCAAAATGAAAAAGTCACCAGCATCTGCATGGCCTGCAACCACACAACCAATCAACCCATCGTCCTTCTGGGCACATCATGCAGTGACTTACAATCAAGCGCAGAATTATAGGCACCCTCAAAATAACTCAAATTACAGCTTACCGATAATATGGGTGTAAGACTGATATTTTTTGAATTACTGCTTCATTGTCGTCATTACAATAATGTAAAAATATGTTTAATACCATAGGTTTATGCCCCAGTAAGTAGAGCGTCTGGTGCCAATTTCCCATCTCACTGGTTAATTAATCCTTTGAACCCTGCATTACACAAAGGGGTCGTGACCCCCACCTATGCCACAAGTCCGATTACTGTAATGGGGAAACCACCTGATTGTAAACAGGGTCACATGACAACCAAAATCATGTGATCAAAGTCACATGGTTGGAGGCTGGTTTTCCGGCATTTCGGGTGATTGCATGTTCTCCACGTGGTCGCTAAACCAGCCAACAGGATTCTAAGCGATAAAGATATCAAAAACAAATAAATCAGTGTCAGACATTCATATACGCCTTCAATGCACGGCAGGTCACAGAGAGATTTGCCAAATGTGAGCCAGCATTCGTGTTTTAGTTGATTTTAAATTGAAAGGATGGCTCACCAGTGAGAAGCCTTAGGTGACGTGATTCTAGCACACAACACAAAATGGCAACTTGTCCATTATCCACTCTGGACAGGAAAAAAAAAAAAAAAAAAAAAGACATTTAATATCCTCGAGGGGGAAAGTACAGGTTCTGGTAAAACCTTTAGCAGTAATGACTGAACATTTCCTCCAAGTGTTGATCAGACCCCTGTGGTCCAGGAAGAATTCGGCCTTCCTCATAGCATTGCCTCAGCTCTGACTTTCCTGCACCTGAAGACCAGAACTGGCAAGACTTCACAACACAGTGCAGACACTTGTGCAGGCATGGAGGACAGATGGACGGACAAACAGACAAACATGGAGACGGAGAGAGACTACACCCACATCGAACCCCTGACTGAGCGCACATCCCGCTGCACCCTTTTTTTTGCCCGTCAGGTTAGGTTAGGCATTAGCCATCCACTATATCCCAACACTGAGTTTTTTGTTCATCTTGTGAGGGGTTTAAAAAAAAAAAAAAAAAAACTGCACGGAGATACCAGCAGTGTACCACTTTATACTTCATATGACCATAAAAATATAATAAATAATTTAAGTACAATTACTTAATTTATCGTATTAAAGCAATTCTTACCTTTCTGGCATGTCGGACAACACTTAGTAAAAATTTGAACATTAACAACTCCGCCTCCCTCCAAAGTCCCGCCCTCTTCCCCCTGCCTGACCTCTGTCTGATGCTCCCCTCCACCCCTGACACGTGCGGTGAGGAAGTGAGCAGCACCAGTGAAACGGGTCGATGGAGTCAGATTCAGAGGCACCAGTAAGTGAAAACTAACCAACAGTAATTACATAATATTCAATTCTATATGTGGTATAAAATAAAATGCCCTCGTAACGTTTAGTTACCTTTGTAGTCTGACGAGTTACCATTAACATTATTATCGTAATTATAGCATTTCAGCGCCCATTTGTTTACAGTCAAATGCGTCGTTTTTCGGCAGAATTCATACATATTTTCTTGCAAAACTGCTGTCATAACTGCTGTCTGCCAGAGAGGCGCATGACTCGCAAGCGGTGACAGCCGTAGGCAACTGGAAAGGATGCGGCGACGGATGACAGCCAGGAAGCTCGGCAAATCATTTTATTTGGACCGAATAATATTATTGATCAGACTTTTATCAGAAAATATGAGAATTGAATATTGATGAGTTTCAACACCTGGTGGATTTCTTTTACATTTTAGTGTGCCATACGCTTATTAGGAGATTTTAAGATTACAAAAGAAAAGTGTAAAAATGCCAGAAAGGTAAGAATTGCTTTAATTAACATGAATTAAGTATATCATCAAATTAATGAATTTAATTCAAGTATGCCAAATACTCTCACATTGGTCGAGCAAACTTCTTACAGTGAAACTAGCATGGTTTACTCTAGAGATGTGCCCATGTATGACTCAAAAGAAAATATCAAGCAGGTCGAAAATTGCAAGTGCTAATTCCCTGCAGTGCTTAAAAGCAGAAGGGTTATGGACGAACACTCATATCCGCTCAGGTTTACAGTGACAACATAGAGGAGCAGTGGTGCACCAGTATCTCTGATGGAAGCAGCAACAATACATCTGTAATGAATCACCCCCCCAACTGTTAGGTCAGACATCAGCAAGGCAACATCACTCTGTGTTCACACGTGCATGTGTTACTGTGCTGACGTGTACTAATGAAAGGGAAGAGCCCTGAGGCTATACACACCAGCCTGACCAGGAAGCCCTACCATGTACAGTGCAGTCAAATCCATGGATGTCATTCCGGTTCAGCGACTGGATTGGCCACGTATCAATATGCATTTTTCCTTCAACAAAAGCCGACTCCACCTTCAGAGTCATGCTCAAAAACACGGCCTTTCAAGACTGAACCAGCTGTTAGAACTAACAGAACAAGGCAGAATTTGAGTAACAACCTTGGGCATCAACATGCACAATTATCATCTTCAGATTACACTCGATGTTTCAGTTCAACCATTTCAGGATCTGGCCTGCTAATGAACTTGTAATAAAAATTGAACAGTGTAAGCAGTAAACATTTTAATAACTAGACAGGTTGGTCACCCGCGACCAATGGGTGTAGCCCCTGATCGCCCACATTTTTCATTTTGGCTTATCTTTGACACAAAATTGTCTATTATTTAGTGAATTATGTTACCATGGCAGCGCATGAATTATACCACGGCCTAGAGGCAATTGCCATGGTTGCCCCCCTGTGTGGCCGTAATGCCCGACTACTCAAACGGCCAGTTTGGCTTGCCCTTTTTTCAAGTGGCCGTGGTGCCCAAAAATTACCCAAAGTGGCGATTTTCGAATCAGCGACTCAGCTGTGCGGCTCCCGTTGTCATGCTGCGCTGGACATCTGAGCACTTTGTGTGACCAACGACACTCCCACTCACTCAAGAATACGGCAACGTTGAGTGAGGTTGGTATCCTACAACCATACATTATGTTAAAAGCGCAAGCAATTAAATTCTGTTGGTGTCAAGTATAAATGTGTTTTTGGGCTGGGTGAAAACTGTGCTTGTATAACTTTCCTCGATGGAAACTAAACTTTGAGAGTGAGCTGGAGAGAGCATCCGCCAACAGTGTTAGCCTGTGCGGTGCGTCCAGTGCTGTGCCAGACTGCTCAGCAGTAGCGGTCCGTCGGCAGAAACAAAGGCCATCGGAAACCTAATCTTTCAACCCTTGATAACCAAAACTTCTCGCAGTTTACTTCTCCCGGGTAGCAACAGTTGCTCAGACTAATTTGTAGAACTGACGGCATTCTAATTTATTTTTGATATTGTACCATAAAATTGAAGCGTTTTCTTCCACACATAAATGACGACGTTTAATATCAATATGTCTGTATAATTTCTACGATCGTGTAACTCGTGAAACAGCACAGATTTGAATAAATTAATTTGCAAGGCTAATTAAGCAACAAGCCCCGAGAATCCGTTCTATATTCTAAATGTAGTCATGGCTAAAAGGCGTTGTCTGGCATGATGCACAGCTGAGTGACATTTGTAAGGATGGTGAAAACAAATGCCGCAGAGTGAACGAAAGTTTTGGATTTTTGCAATATATTACCGTCCTTAAAATGCCCATATCAATTATATAAATGTTGGCAATAGGCATTCACTTTTGCATCATCATTTCTAATCATTGGTCATGTATTGGTCAGTTATTAAATTGCTGCAAGTTGAATAACAAAATTAACACTTTAAAAAAAAATCAATAAAATACTGGTTTTCAATGAGCTCGTAATTATTGATTTATACAGTTTTATCTACTGTACATACAATGTCATTATCACTTATTTCTCTTGCAAATTGACTAATTTGGTTTTGGCCTTTGGTGCCCTACATTTTGGCTGTGATGCCCCAATTTTAAAAGGCCAAGTGGCCTTGCCCTAAAAATTACTTAATTTGAGGCCTGCCATGGCAATCAAAATTGATAGGCACTGTGTCCTAACGACAGCCCATATAATTACCAAATATAAAAGAAATGGCTTTAAATCTGTGGCCTGTAGAGCCTCCACAAGGTCGGCGGCGCGGATGCATGACGAGGCCAAATTCACAGGAGCCCCGACTTCGTCCAAGGGCTACAATAATCTATCCCAATTTTAAAATATTAGTTAGGCTGCTGCGATCTCAAGTTGTTCTGTAACGCAACATGATCAAAAAAACCTAATGAGAATTTGTTATAAAATGCATAACTTCTACACTAAAACTCATCTGTAATGTGATTACCCATCTGCTTCAGGGTCAAAACTTGAGGACCAGTTTAATTCATCTTACATCAAAAACATTCCCAAAAGGACTAAGATTCCAGTTTGCGGCCAACTGAAAATCGGCACCAAACCAACTCGTCTCCAAACTATTCCCTACAGATTTTATATTGCAGCTTTCAGACAATAAGCCGAGTCAACGCATAGCGCAGCACAACGTTCCTGACATTATCTGAGAGGCCTCGTGTCAGTGCAGAGGAAAAGACCAGCTCAGTTACACGAACTGCAGTGAGGTGCCAACACCAACTGAACAGATAAAACGAGTAAAAACAGCCCCATGAAAACTCCTGCACTTCCAAAAATCAACAAAAGCTCGCAAAATGGCTTCATTCACAAACTTTGATGAGAAGCGCTCCTGGTTTACAGGGCAATCCTCTGGCTGAAGGAAGAGTAAGTCCTCGCCGAACGAGCGAGTCATTTCCCGCGCCCTCACCTCCCCCTCTCCTAAGACTCTACTGTGCTTTCCATTTCCCTGCAGATCTGATAGCATAAGGAGGGCCAAATGTGTCTCGAGCTGGCATCGTGTCCGGAGGCAGAGTCTCACGCGAGTGTGTGGGATGGGGGGGAATGATAGATCAGCCACTGATCCCCACCCCTCCCCTGTCCCTGCTGTGCAGCCTGCGCTCCAGTTCACGCTCACAGCCTCGGCTCAGCCCAGCGCCTCGAGGGTTAAGCCCTGCCATTTTAGCGCCACTGACAGATCAGGCCATTAGGGCGTTACCTAACAAAATGGAAGTGCTTAACCCTGCGTCTGCTGGAGACTCCACCTGGCTCCCCCATCCCCCACACCCCCACTCCCCCCCTTAGCAACACGACAGCAACAAGAGCAAGCCAAGGAAGTGCTGCGAGCCCCCCCCACCTAGCCCAAACACACACATGGGCACAAAGGAATGTTCACACACACACACACACACACACACACACACACACACTGAGGAACTCACAGACACACACAAACTGACACACAGGAACACTCACTCACACACACGCACACACAGACAGACCAGACACAGAGGAACAAGAACGCAGACATGCATGGTACTGCACACATATCCATACGCAGGGATATAAATGCCGCACACGCAACAAACCACACGGGCACACAAACCCCTCTCGCACACACACTGAGCATGCTGTAACGCGCACTCTAAATTAAGGACGAGCGGTTGGCCATTCTTCCGCAGCTATCGCACCTATTAGGAAATCGGAGAGAAGAGGCTGGCCACAGCGGCATCAAACCCAGACAGAGCCGCACCTGATGAGAGTTCATCATCACACGCATCTTATCGGCTCTCATTTTTCACATCTTTATGCTCCGCAGTGCAGAGGACTGACTGCTACATGTTCATAATAATCCAGTGTGTAAAGTAGGCTGTATACCTAGGGTATGAAATATGTCCCAAAATGTCCCTAAAATCATACTCCAGGGGTAAAAAAAAAAAAAAAAAAAAAAAAAAAAAAAGCCATTTTCACAAAAAATACTTATACATTTTACTGTATCTTTTTAATTAACTAACTATCCCAAAAGCAGGGTGTTTCTTTGAGAAAATGCCACCTAAGTCATGGAAGGGTTGATGTCTAGCTGACACAGCAAGTCTAGGCTGTGATGAGCCTTTTCAGCACTGAAACTTTTTACAAAAGCAAAATGAAAATTGTTCTCTGTGCTCTTGATTTCTTACAGAAGAAGGGGATGGGAGAGCTGTCCCTATGGAAAAAAAAAAAAAAAAAGTCAAATATCCCACCCTCCTCCTGACTAATCAGCCAAGCACTTCATTCAGTTTTGCGGAATTAGTGTGAGGGCTATCATCAAGCAGAGCTCTATGGTGCTCTGGTTTTAAGCATCATTCACTCCTGTAAATTAACTAAAACAAACGGAAATATAGTGAAGGGGCAGGTCTACATGTGGGGTTGCAGTAGGGTCATTCCATGTCAAATCAACCAAGAATTTGCAGACATCTCTCAGAATTTTGTGAAAGTTTGTGGATGAGTGGGGACCTATGAGTAATGAATAAATCTGAAATATTTTTGCTCAACGCCTCCTAATTAGTAATTCGTTAACGAAGTTTTGACTAATTAGCGAACCCTTGCGACTTCAAACGCGTGTATCTCCCTTATTATAACAGCGAGAGAGTTGGTTGTGGTCTCATTGGAAAGCTCTTTTCAAGCCCTAGAAGTCTCTTTCTCAACTTTTCTCCATAGAGTCAGATGGAAAAAAGTTATAGCAAATCAAAAACTTTAAAGGTGTATTGCAAAAAAACATTTTTCAAATTTCTTAAAATTCTTCTGAGAAGTAGCTTATGATGTTAAGAAGCTCTCCTGTAAGTTTTGTGATGGGCACTCAAACGGTCTTTGAGCTATGAGCAAATATGTGCAGGTACAACAGTCGAAATTTGCCATTTGTCATATTTGACTTTTTATTTTCAACAAAAATGTCTTTAAAGCGTTCATATCACCTTACAAACCGTCTTTGTACCTTAAAACACCACAGCAAGCAGTAGAAAATACATTTATCCATGAACTGAATTCAAATTTGAATCAAAAACATCCCATTTCAAAATCACGAATTTGTAAGGCGATATAATCGCTTTAAGACATGTCAAACATGTCAAATGAACAAAAGATGGATCAATGAAGGGTTCTAACATTAGAGAGTGATTGTACTGTAAACCGGGAAATATTCGTATGCGTTTTAATTTGGCGTTTTTCACGATGACCCATTTGTCACAAAATTAAACGCCACAAAAAAGGAAATTTATTAAAGGAAAGACCTACTACAGGGTCACCAAAATGCTAAATTGAAACCATGTGAAAGTTGCAACAATAGCCATGAATATTTCCCACTTTACAGTACTGTAAAGTGGGAAATACTCATGGCTATTGTTGCAATCCTTTAAATTTCCTTTTTCATGGCATTTTAATTTTGTGACAAATGGGTCATCGTGAAAAACATGGAATGACCCATTAGAGTGCTACCACATTTTAGAATGTGAGGAAAGAAACATTTGCTTGGAGCCCAGGTCAGAGACTAATCTCTACACTGTCCGAGTCAAACTGAGATGATGGACAGCAGGCAGAAAGAGGCTGATGTCTGTAAGCATTTCACTCATTCACAGCACCAGCAGAACAGTCATTCACAGGACAAGCAGGTCAGTCAGTCACAGGAAGAGCACAACAGTCAGTCACAGCACCAGCAGAACAGTCAGTCAAAGGATGAGCAGAACAGTCAGTCACAAGACGAGCAGATCAGTCAGTCAGAAGGACGAGCAGAACAGTCAGTCACAGTACAAGCAGAGCAGTCAGTCAGAAGGACGAGCAGAACAGTCAGTCACAGTACAAGCAGAGCAATCAGTCACAGGACGAGCAGAACAGCCCGAGTCACAGGACGAGCAGAACAGTCAGTCACAGTACAAGCAGAACAGTCAGAGTCACAGGACGAGCAGAACAGTCCGAGTCACAGGACAAGCAGAACAGTCAGTCATAGGACGAGCAGAACAGTCAGTCACAGGACGAGCAGAACAGTCAGTCACAGGACGAGTAGAACAGTAAGAGTCACAGCACAAGCAGGAGTCACAGCACAAGGAGATCAGCCAGCATCACAGCAAAAACAAACTAAGTCACAGCACCAGCAGAGCAGTAATAGTCACAGTACCATCAGAACAGAGTCACAGCACCAGCAGGACAGCCAGTCACAACACAAGTAGAACAGTCTCAATTTATTTAACTCCAACTGAGGCAAACAGGTGAAATGATATTGTACTGTTCAAGGATATGCTGAACTGAATCTGAGAAGCGCTAAACTATGGACAAGGGGACATCAAAATAAACAAAATCAAGCATTCAAAAGAAAGCACTCATATAACCATATGACAGTGGCTAAACAGTTAATTTACAATATGCATTAAAGACATAAACCAGGTTAAACAAATCACAGTTACATTTATCAAAACATGTCCGTAAAGGAGTGATAACACTGACAGACGGTAAACATTGTCACGTGAACCTCGGAAGCGAGAATCCAAAAATCATGCAAAAAAAAAAAAAAAAAAAAAAAGAATAATTATTTAATTACAGGAAAGCATTATTAATTAATTACAGGAGAGTACTATTACTAGCCCTACACAGGGGGACCAGAGTCAAATTTTGCCCGGTATGCCAATCGTTGGCACATAAAGCCCAGCTGTCACGCTTGACTTGTAAGAGCCCTTATCTCACTTTTCAGAATACACGAGTCATACACAAATGCTTCCATGCAATCAAATATTTATTATCTGCAGAGGGGTGTCCTCGCGTTTTAGCCCAAGCACACCACTCTCTCGTGTGCACCATCAAATGAGGAGTATTCCCGCGTGGGTAGCATAATGGAGAGCCATAGTTTCCCGAACAAGGAGCGTTTAGACATGCGCAAAACCATGAAATAAACACAAGAGATTCAAGCCACATGGGGTTCCAGCTGTTTAAACTGACTCAGTTTATGTTTCAGGTAAAACCAAAGAACATGAAACAAGCAAAAAAAAAAAAAATACCAGAGTTTCAAAATCCAAATTCAGTTCATCACAACTACACCACAGAAACATTAATATGGCGATATGACTTAATTTCTCAACTGAGGTTAAACCTGCCCAGATAAGGCAATTTTCAGGGTAAGGCTCAAAGACATACACACTACATTTAGTAAAATAATGATTCAAAGAAGTCAGGAGGAACAATCTGAACCAAAAGAGGGGTCAAAGCACAGATTGGGTCTTAGGTTAAAAAAAAAAAAAGAAAGAAAGAAAAAACACGCTTAAGTTCTTCGGACGAGCATGCTTGGAGGCTGATTGCATTATTAAATGGTAAGCTTTTTAGGAATTTAAAAACTTGTCGCTTAATTAGAAGGGCAATTTTAAAGCAAAAGAACTGAAAGGGCAGATGTACACGCCTGGGCACAGACACACACAAGGGCCATCCCATGTTCCGTGCGTCACAGTTCAGAGACATACTCCCACAATATGTTCGATCAGAACTTTTTGTTTGAATAATTTTTCTTTCAGACTTTCTGTGCCAACTGATCCTTAGTTGTTACTCTTAAGGGAACAGGAATTTTCCCCCTCCTTCAGACCATTTTCTTACCATATCAGAGAAATGGTGTTACGTGCATTAAGCTCAGATTAAAAGGAATTTCTAAACATTCTTATCACCAGAGAAAGACTCTGAAGAGTGATTTTAAAGACAAACATATCTGACATTTTCAGAAAATTTACTAAATTCTCATATCATAACAGGAATTTTTCATGCATTTTCTCAGCATAAAACCCTTATATTCAAAGGACTTTAATGTTACACGTGTTACAGAAAAATGTTACGAGCATTATACTGCTGAAATGGCCAAGTAAATCCACCATTCTATGGGCATTTAAGAACAACTTTGGTATATTTCTCCATTTAGACAATCACTCCAAATAAATGTAATGCAAAACATAAAACTTTCTTCCCAAGTAGTTCAATATAGCCTGATTGTAGGCCAATGGCTTCAGTGAAGCCGACAATGAAGTCATACGGTCTCACTGAACGCATTCGGCTCAAGTTCAACTTTTTCGTCATTGGATATCACTGTAATCAAAGGATGAGAACAACTATAGTAAATTACATTGTCAAATAAAGTACCTAGTCTCTGCAATCCAAAACAAGTGAAAAAGTAAGCAGAGTTTACCAATACCCCCCGACGTCCCCAATCATGTAGTTTTCATTGGGGATTAGAGAAATTATCAGATTCCGAAAATCAATTTTGACAAAAATAACAACACATCTATGACACTTAGCACTGCACCTCTCCATATATTAGAAACTATGTGTGGCAAATTTGAAAAGAATCTATGAAATAATATTTGAGATATCAATCAGACAAATTGACACTGAACCCACTTGAAAATTTCTAAGTCCAAAAACAGGAAAATGGTGATATTCTTGTGAAAAATCATCCCAGATGGCTGACACTTTGCAATGCACCTCTCCCTGTGGTAGAAAATATGTGCGCCAAATTTGAAAAGAATCCAATGAATAATATTCGAGATATGAATCGGACAAATAATTTCTTCGGATGAAATGACGGAATGACGGAATGATGGAATGATGGAATGACGGACGGAATTCTTGGTATATAACTATATAATAAGCCTTTTTTTTTTGCAACTTGCAAACTGCGTGTAAAAGTTGGGCATAGGATAGCATGAGAAAGTCGCCATGTTTGTTTGGCTAGAAGAAGATGCCTACGTCACCCGGGCTGGTGGCTCTTTTCTATTAAAGGTAAAATGATGAAAGGTCACATCAGACAGGTTTGAATCGCCTGTTTCATTAGAATACCCAACAGCCGCGCACTGCGGCATTGTGGGGGAGTAAATACAGATTTCCAGCAAATGATCGGTTGCAATTCAAACAACTGCTATCTCTCAAAACACACTTCATCATCCATACAACTTTCAATGCTCATACTGCGACTCCATACACTCGAAAGGCATGTCCAGCCCTAATGACATCCCGCACCGGTCTGGGAAGAATATTTCCAACTGTTCGATTGGTCAACTATTTTCCCTGGCGGCAAAAGCAGATTCTGGACTTCCTAGGCTTATGCAATGTTTGAAAGCAGGTAACACTGTACTAAAAAAATTTAGAAAATAAGACTCATCAGTTTGGACAGCAAACATTACGTACTTTATTTGACAATGCAGGTTTACCATAGGTTCTTATTCTTTACCATCAGATTCATAAGCTGTGAGGGAATTCCATGTAACATAACAGTGCAATTTGAATAGTCCTTTTCATTACACACATTTTGGAATACTGAGTACATCTTTCAGAGAGTGAAGTTGATCAATATTAAAGTCAGGCAAGTTCGTTTTTGGTCTAATTTCAGATTTCTCTGCCATTTAATATCAATTTACCATGAATTGACACATTCCTGTTTTGATGGGTACATTTAGCATTTGAAATCTTTGGTAACTTTTTTCCATGACAAAAAGCGATGGCCCACAGTTAAAATGCACCAAACAAATGTAGATATGGAACCATCAGGTACCTTGCAGTATCAAGTTTATAAACAGCTCTGAATACAAACTTCAAGGTGGTTTGATCCATATTGCCATGAGAAATTTAAACACTTCTCCTATTATTTTTCTGAAAAATAGAAGGCAACAAACCATAAATATGCATCTGTACCTGTCATAACAGGTGTGTGCAAAGTTTGCACACCAATATTTGATTAAAAAAAATTTGAGGAAAAGATGACTATTTTTGTGTTGTTTTTTTTTTAATTGCACATATACATGAATCTTTGGAGCATAAGTACAGGTGCTATCCACAAGCACTGAAGGTGCCACCATTATTTTAAGGCAGTTCAGGGAATTTGGTTTTGTAATCCCAGATGAAAAATTCAATACTGTATCCTGCCATCCCAGAACTTTGCGTGGAATGATCCACAAGCGCACACATCCATGAATACACAAGAGCATGAACACACGCACACGCACACAAAAGCACAAACAAACGCTCTCACAAGAGGATGCACAAACACGGACTCTCACAAGAGCGTGCACACACACACACAAACTCTCACAAGAGCGCATACACAAACACATACACTCTCACAAGAGCATGCACACACACACACACCAAGAGAGATTACAGTGTCAGATTACATTTCATGGAATTACCCTCAGGCAGGAAGTGATCTTGATAGGGCAGAAGTGAGAAGTGCACACATGTCTGTAAACTGGGCCGCATAGATGGAGCCTCAGGGACCTCAGAACAAAGAGCAGAGCACAGTAACGATACACATCTACAGCAGCACCATATGATCACAGCCTGGATCCTGGGGAGGCCCTACCTAGAGACCAGTGGCCAGGGCCCTGGGGGCAGTTACCGTGGCAGCCTCTGCACAACGGACAGCTGAGCTCCGACAACACAGCCACACCCACGCACATAAGGGCTCCTCCTACACAAGTGTGATGTCACAGCCTAGATGTGTGGGCAGTTGTGACACAGGTCACCCATTTACTCCAGTATCCTGGGCAAGTGCCTGATAGCTGAATGCAGGGGTGTGTGTGCGTGTGTCAGTATATGTGTGTATTATGAAAGCAAGCGCATAAGTGCGTGTGCATGCATCTGTCGGTATGTGTGCGCAAATACGGGTGTATGAGCTTATATATGTGGGTGCACATATGGTGTGTGTGTGTGTGCGCGCGTGTGAGAGCTCACACGAGACCATCTGAGTGGCCGCACAGATGTGAGAGTATATACGTGGGCACATATACATGTTAGTGTGTATATACTTTTGCATGTGTCCCCAAGTGTATTTGTATGTGTGCGCACGTTTGTATGTGTGCGCGTGTATGCACACTTGGCAGCTCCAGTGCCGAGTTGCAATGTCAGCACTGGCCAGTTAAAACAGACAGTGGACTCCATTGTTAGAGGAAAAGTGGGAAAATTGTCGGCAGCTTCTTCCTCAATCGTTGATCAGCGCTGAGCTCCCTGCTGCCAAGCCAGCAGCCTAAAAACACTACCACGAACAATATCATTAAGGTTTCCTTCATTATTCATGTAATCAAATTCACTTTAATGTGAACGCACCTTCAAAAAGAGAAAATGGGGAACTCTGACCTTCCCCGCCACTCATAAATAAGTCGGTCACTTCCAGCGCTGCAGTGACATATGGCACTCCCAGTCAACAGGTGGCCTCTCCCTTGAGGTAGAGACCAGGTCCCGCCCCACCCCCACTAGGTCTTTAAAAGAAGGCCCTGTCCATAAATCAACATGGGCTGTGAAGAACATCTACACTACACACACGTGAGTCTATACCAGTCTATTCACTGCGAAAGGGCACAGTCACATTAACATGAACGCAAGCGAAAAACTATCGACTGCCGAGGCGAAATTTTTATCTTGTCGCGCTGAATATGGGCAATGCAGGATGTGACTCCAGCCAAGTGGGGTCACACAAACCTTTGATATTTGCGGAGGTTGCAATTTCGCCTTTCAAAGTTCACCAAAGTTGAACTCCACGTAGAGTGAAGATGTTTCGCCACTAGAAGAAATAGTTTTATTCCCTCCTTGGAGCGTATAGCACGAAGGTGAATGGGAGGCAAATATTTGCCAATGTTAATTACGCGTATATGTGACCATGCCCCAGCTCTGACCAGTAACACACCTCCTTTAAGGGGCCGTATTTAATCAACATGGGAGGTTTCAATTTTGTCCAAAATTCCAAGTCCGTGATCAAGCACCACACTGTTTTCATGCACTAATGGAGAAAACTGTTGCATCAGCATTAGAATGTTGAGTTCAGGACATTCTAATCACTTGTGACATCACACTATAAACAAATTGACTGCTGGTTGCCTGGTTCTAAAATACATTAACAGTGGAACCAAAGCTAGACGTTTAGGGACTCGTACTAGCATAGCCCAGCGTAATGCACATCAATTCAGGGGTTGGGAAGGTCACGCGCTATGCGCAAATAGCGCATAAATTCAAAATATGGCGCATTATGAAGCCACTTGGCGGGCCTAGAATGTGCCCGTGTTCCAATTAAGTAGAATTTTTTTTTTTTCCCCATTATACAATTCCAAAATTCTTCGAATAAACTCTACTGATCGCAGTTGATCGAGTACGTTCTGATGCTCGATCAATTCTAGTTCCAGGCCCCCACACGGTCCATCACCATTGCGAGGCTGTGAAAATCTCCATGGCGTGAAAGACTGATTTGGAGTTTATTTTCTTAGCGAAATGAGTTTGTGACAAAGTCCTTTGATATCACTTCGCATTTATATCAATATGCAGTATCAAATGACAGTCTCGGAACCGAGCGTTGAAAGACTGATTGGGTATGTATTTAGAAAACAATTATTGGATAGCTTTTCAGTCAGAGACCGTTTACTTTGTTGTCAAATTGACAGTTGTTGACGGAAAAGGTTCAGGGTTCAATTTCAATCATCATGTGTGGTTTTCTAACCAAAGAAAGTAGGTCAGATTCATTCTGGATTGAATAAACGAAAAGTAATCTTCTGTTTAGAGAAACCATGTGGGCTGTCCACATGTAGTGGTCTGGTCGATTGGTTGATGCGCTTTGGTTTTGGCCGAGCAATCGCAAATAACACGATAGAATAATCCATTCGGGCACGGCGGGTATTGCCATGACAGTCCTTCATTCTCAACCCTGGCCTGTGTTTACTCTGAATAAATTATCTTTAAATTAGTTAAATTAAATTACTCTGAATTAATAATTATTAATATTAAATTAAAATTATTAAGGCAATATTGATGCTGTGTACAATTCATCTGAACAAATAAACGCAACATTACATAGTCGGCTTAATTGTTTTTTTTATATATATATATATATATATATATATGTAAAACTAATGTGTAACACCTCCTCTCATAGCCACATTACGCCCTTCTTAAATATGCACACAAATGTGCATTTTAATTGTAGCTTGTGGTTTGTTCTAAGCAACAATTAAGATTAGTGATATAGGCAAAGGCCTAATTTAATTGCTCATTTCGATATAGCCTTGAAACAATGCTAAATAGAAAGAGCTAGAAGCATTTCTTTTTCAGTCGCAGACTATCGAATAAAACTGGAATTAATTTGCAAGCAAATTGTCGCTTACCCAGGTAAACAACGAACATGACATAGGCTACAATTGAAAACAGCAGATCTGCGAGCTTACTGAATATTCTTTCCGCGCATGAATGCGTTTTATGTCCTTGATGGGATCGGTGAACATTAAGACAGAGTTGTTATATGTTAGCAATAGTAATGCAAACCACATTATTTATAAGCTACTTCATTTAAAACTGTATTTATAGGTGCATCTCCATTATATCGTGAGCAGTCCAAATGCAACTTGAAGTTAACAACCGTCATAAAAATAGCCACTGTCTTACAACACAAACTTGGAGCTGAAGCCCCCCGGTTTTATGCCGACTTCAGACTTCAGAGCGCGGTTACAGATGCTGGTCACTGCAATCTGACTAGACCAATCCACAGGATAAATTTAGAGCCAATTAACCAAATAAAACTTGCATCTTTCGCATGGAAGCTATCATTTATTTGTATAATGCGATGACACCATTTAGAACTTCACGTAGCGGAACATTCACTAGGCAGGTATAGCATTTTTTGCACAATTCAATTCTTTATTAATGTGACGATGCTTTAAAACGGTACATGGCTCCGGAGGGTAAGTTTTTACGATGGGGAACCATTTATGTTCACTCAGGATTACAATTAATTTGCGATTTGAGGCATTATGCGTGAATTTCCTTTATCCTATTTATTTCTTTGGTAATTTCTTCGTTATTAATAATATATTGCATCATTCCATATAAAATCTACAAGTGCCTCCCACCTGACCCCCTCAGAATCAGCTGATTGTTCTAGTATGTACAATAACTTAAGTATATTTAATGAATCCCCACCAAATATTACCTTGATCTTGTGAAGATTTTTTGAGCTACAGGCTCTAAAACTACTCAGGAGTAGGTCGAAATTTCGTGCTTTCTTACTTGCGTCATTTTTTCTAGCATTTTTGAGCCCTCATAACTTCATGTGTATTAAAGATGGCGAAATGAAATTTTCAGAGCTGAAAGACATATCGGAGCACTGTTAAAAACTGCAATTAAATCAACTGTATGGCAATTCTAGGTGTCGCAATCTTAAGCCAAAATCTGCATTTTCTTCAACAAGATTTGTTCTGAAACAAACTTCAAGCTTCAATATCATGGGAAGTATGGAAGTTTCAACAGCAACACTGCACCAATTTAATAATAATGATATACAAATAAGTACTGGAATCATGGATGTGTCATGTGTTTTCTTGTAATTCACCAGAGAAAACTTGAAAAAAATGTGTGTCAAGAAAACTTCACGGGGTTGTATCACCATGTGGGACAGACTCATCCACAAGCCATGATTACTTCTGTGTCAAATAATTTCCACACTTGTCAATGTAGAGCTGCAGCCAGTGCCACTACAAGATGGTAATGAACTGAGAGGATAAAGTCAAAAACGATTAACTTAGAGCTATTTACTAGTGTTTCAGCAGACTAATGCCACAGGCAGTAGTTTTACTGAACGAATGAAACCGAAACGGCCGATTTCCCTCTTGTGTATTTGAGTACATAATCTTGTCTTATGAATCAAGTAACGATTCTTTTTATTTTAAGCAATATTCTAATGCTAAACATTAAAAGCAAAATGTGTGTATCAGTTTGTTTTTAGCATTAAACATACAAAGCAAAATGTATGTATGTATATGCAGTATTGATTAAATGTATGTTATGGTTAAAATTATTTGCGCATTGAATTTTGGGAATGGCCCACACATTTTGAAAACGGCCCATTGATTTTCCATGACACGGGCCATTGGCCCATGGGCCTTGCTGTCCTTCCCAAACCCTGCCAATTACCTGATGTCTGCCCCACATTGTCCCGCAACCCATTTTGGTTTCAACCCACAGTTTATGAAGCACTAT
Source organism: Gymnothorax javanicus (assembly GCA_029692085.1). Lineage (NCBI taxonomy): Eukaryota > Metazoa > Chordata > Actinopteri > Anguilliformes > Muraenidae > Gymnothorax > Gymnothorax javanicus. Next base: position 32,452,102 of record CM056196.1, read on the forward strand.
TCAAAATGAATGGAAAAGAGAAACTGCTCACTGAGTAGAGCTAATATGAAAAGACCGCAGGGTAACCGTGTCCTCATCATAATTTCCCCTCTGGGATGGGGGTCAGACATGAAAGTTCGGGAAACTTTTCACTGATGGTAGAGGGGTGTCCTCATCATAATTTCCCCTCTGGGATGGCCTGGGGGGTCAGACAGACCGGGACTGTCGGGACTGGTGATAAATCATGTGATCCACATGAAACAGTGCTGGCGATCATATCTTCTGTTACACCCAATACAATTAGGCTACAATCCTAGACATCAAAGCATACAGTACAATCAAGTGACTGCACATGGGTACAAGTAACTGACAACAGACGTGTATATGGTTAATTTACAACAGGTAAAGGGAGAAAAGCTGTGAAAGCGGAGATGACCACGATCTCAGGTGAAAATTCTTTCACACTTCCAGCCTTTAATGGAATTTTACTGCCATACAGAGTCCACAAGGCACTTGTCACAGGGAAAATTACAGTGCATGCTACCTCATTATGAAGTCACGAGACTTACTAAATTTGTAGTGTCAATACAGGCAATTTATCAATATGCTTCTTCAGACCTGTCAGTCCAAAATAACCCCATAAGACATCGGCCAAAACTCTACTGAGGAGATGTCAGCTTCAAAAGAGGAAGCTGCTTTGATGTAAAGCTGCAGCTTCTTAAGGCTAAACTCAGGGTCCCTTGATTCAATCACAAAAGTCATGAAAGGGCCACAATTTTATGACACTAGCATTGGATTGACGATTAAGGGAAAATCCTGGATGGGATTAGATCCGTTGTAATGAGCAGCGTGGTGCCAATTCTGCCTTCACGACTCTACCTGTTATTCTGGTTTCCGCATGGACGCCAGAGGTCATGACCTCTACTATAGAACTTGGATTGCAAAAGTAGGACATGTCACAGTAACTGGTCACAATTTGAGGCCAACTTTTTTTAGGAAAAAAAAAAAAAAAAAAATGGATAACGTCTCATTCACTGATCACAATAAAGTAACAAAAACGGGAGTTCAAACAACTTGACACACCAGCCCCTTTCCCAGTACTGACCAGTTTCATTTTTACAACCATTTACATAACACTCGCACGTAAAACAAATTTAGCCTTTACATTCACGGGCCTTCATTCACGGCTTGGCGACCTTCACACATCTCAGCAACCTCTTTAAAAGTAGCCAACAGAAGCGACAATAAAACATTTATGACGCTTCCACTCACTCCCAACAGGCAGCCTTCAGGATTAAGCCCACGCTGTATATGCCAGAGCAGAAGAGGGAGCTGATGCAGGTGAAAGTGCTCCTTCTCAAAATCCATTAACCCAACTTTTATGAACTTCAACTTCCTATTAACACTTTGCACAGAGAATCACGCTTATAAACCCAAGATTGTGCGCTAGAGTCCCAAAGGGTCAGGCCGCTAACAAGGTTCACACGACCTGTTGTAAGCCTGGGGACATGCAGTCAGAGCAACAGTATCACATTACAAATTAGCTACCTTGTAAAGCAAAAACTACAGCTTTGTGAATGAACTGAAAATCAAACTTCTCTCCTTAGGATGCAGTCGAGACTTTACTCGCACGTTGAGAGAGAGAGAGAGAGAGAGAGAGAGAGAGAGAGAGAGAGAGAGAGAGAGAGAGAGAGAGAGAGAGGCAGAACGTAGTTTGTCGAGTGAGAAAAAAAGAAAAAGAGATTATACAGGATGTTGCAAGATTTTGCAATATGAAAGATTTTCTTTCTTTGCTCAGAAAGCTTTCATCACCTTTTTCCAGCAGCTGAAAAGCTGACTGACTGAATTTTAAGCCCAGTCAGTTTATACCACGATGAAAGAAACTCTCCCACATTCCAGATGTAGATCTGCAAAGCCCTGGGTTATGGATTAACACCCCTTGAGGTGGCAGAGTGTAGCGAGTGGTTTTGTACGACAGTCAGTGATGCAATATGCAACACAGCACAGGGACTATAATGCAATCCGGGGGGGGGGGGGGCAAAGGGTTTATTTTACCTTTGCTGCCCCAAGGGGGTTTCATGTCAACCAAAGGCAAGACGTTGCATGAATGGGACCCTGGGGGACCGTGTAGCCACATTTTTATGCCTCTGTAGTCCGCGAGCCCAGGTGGTAGTGGTGGGGTATCTAGGCAGGAAGGGGAGGTGGGGGTGCGAGGTAAGAGCCAGAGCTAAGCTAGGGAGAGGAGGGGTGGCTGTATATCAGTACCACACACGCGCTCACATGCAAATTCGCCTGCATTCCTTGAACCAGGCCCCTGCCGTCAGGATGCCCGGTCACCAGGTTCGACACTCCGTCTGACATCACCGACTGCTCAGGGGAGCCACACGTCGCTCCTCTGAGTTTCCTGTTTACCCCTCAACGTCACTGCCGCGAAGTAACCAGAAAGACCAGAAACTGGCAGCTCCATGTGCCAACTGCCATCGCCCGCATTTCACCTGACTTAACCAATTGTCTGATCTCCAACCAAATCATTCATGAAATTCACAATCATACTATATTACAATCAATATACTATAATACAATCAATATTCACAATCATACTATAGGTGCTACTGATTAGAGCACACGTTTTTGTACACTGGCATATATATTCACTGAGAATATAAGACTTTTAAAATAGGGCAATTCCACGGTAACGGAATGCGATCAACAGTAATTTTCATGTTATTTTTACCTGCCATCTATTAGTCTAATGCAGTAGCTACTTGCCTGTGCTTTTATCAGTTCCATTGTCATGCCTACTGAGCTGTATAACACAAAGTTTGGGGTAATCTATTTTGTAGAAGGCTATACGAAGGTGAAAGTGTCGGTAACGGAATTACGGCAGAAAAGATGTCATTATTTTTGCCTTTACTTTGACAGGCATTTCTCTGAAATCTGGCAATGATAGGCAGTAGGTTTAAGCTTAAGTTGGTGGCCTAGGATGTTGACCAGGCCATGGTAAGTTCATGTTGACTGGTATGTTCAGATATTTTGTAGGATGCCACATATGAGAAAGATATTTAATATTTTAATATATTTAATATTTAAAGATAATTCCGGTAACGGAATTACAAAATGGTAACGGAATTACATTTTCTGATAATCTACTAAATTTATTATGTTCAAAACAACAAAGCAATTAAAAATTGGTATCATAAATGATGTTTGTGTTGCTGACCTCCTGTTGAACCAAATTTTGATCAAGTCTGGGCAAAAGGAAGGCAATACATGATATTGAAAATAACTCATTTCTGAACCAAAATGTGAGCTTATAATGAATATCAGAGGTCACATGCTAGAAAATTGTTGTTCTTTCACTGACTGGATCCCGAAACATTCGTTTTTACTTTGTAACAGTGTTCCAGCATCATTCAATGGGTAAATACTGTAAGTAATGAAGTCGGTAACGGAATTACGGCAGCACAGTCAATGTCAAAAGCACTGTGCAAATCTCAAATGTGTCATTGTTTGCAATATCTATGTTCTTTCTAACTTTTCTCAGTCATGAGTAGGAGTCTCTTCACACAAAAGAAAGCGTATAAAATATCAATTACTCAACTCCTGAAACTTGCAAAGCTCAAAATGAGCATGTTAACATTAAACACCAGTAAATGAACCATAAGTATTATCCATTATTGGCAGAAGACAAAAACTGTTCACACAAATGTAATCCTGTCCCTTCTATCCATCTGTGTCTCTTTGTGCTCAGAAGTCCAGCGCAGCGTGATGACGGGAGCTGCACAGCTAAGTTGCTGTGTCGAAAATTGCCACTTTGGGTAATTTTTGGGCACCACGGCCACTTGAAAAAAGGGCAAGCCAAACTGGCCGTTTGGGTAGTCGGCCATGACGGCCACACGGGGGGCAACCATGGCAGTTGCCGCTAGGCCGTGGTATAATTCATGCGCTGGTTATGGAAACTTAACTCGCAGGAAGAAACACTCAACTATAGATGTCCAAAACAATGAACCACTATGCTCCATAAGTCCTCATACCACCTTGTGCCACCTTTGGTTTTTCACTGGCTTTCAGAATAATTCTGTAATTCAGTTACTGGTGTAATCCCGTTACCATGTAATTCCGTTACCGCAAATTTTCCAGGATTACAGCTAGTATTAGAGAGGTTAATGCCTGAAATTCAATATAGACATAGGGAGGAAGAGAATTCTTAATAACAATAAAATAAATGCAGAAATAAGATGAAGAGAACTATACTGCAATTCCGGTAACAGAGTTACGTTGAAAAATGACAAATTTCACAATGAACCACTGGAATTTGTTTCAATTTCCTGCAATGACTTACAGTCTCAGATAGTTTGGCTACCAATGTATGGAAATGGAGTAAATACCAGGAAATGGCTAAATATCTTTTAGGAGTTGTCAGCTTTGGAAAAATAACCTTTGATCCTTGTCCTGGAGCTAAAAAAATGTGACAAAATTAAAATCTAAATTTTGAGAAGACCGTCAAAGATATTTCAAAACGGTTTTCAGTGTCTGATTTGGTAATGAGTCATCTACATGAAAACCTATATATTTCTAATACAAAACACTTTTTAAAAATTGCTGTTTTAGCAACTCATAGTTCTAGCCAGGCCATTTTAGCGTACCGGGCCGGTACGCTGATGAACGCAAAAGTCGCATGCCGATACGCTGGAAAAATCCGCCGGTGCGCAAAAAATTGCTGCCGGTACGTTACAGATAGGTCACCAGTACCAGTATCAGCAACAACACGGATGGCTTCAGACTGTACTGATCGACCTAGTTTTATCGATTATCTGAAGATAGGCCCGTATAGCCGCCACTGTCGCAAGTAGCCTACCTGGAAAGGCATAGCACATTAGGCTCAGTACCAGTTAGCGCGAACAGCCGATTATGGATGCTTGGCTGGTTCGTCCACCTCCTGGGACCAGTTCCCAACATGAAACCAGTGCCGAGAATGTCTCGACATCAGAAAGTTCGGAAGACGATGATGCAATCGTCAGAGCCAAGCCTAATAGCAAGCGAAAGCCATCAACGATGGCCGATCTTGCTTGAGCGAGTGAATATAGCCAGCTAGAATTAGAATTAGCTCTAGGAAATGTCTATTTAACTGTCCGATGGATCCCAAACTTTTCTGCCACTTTGCAGTCTCTTCCATTTAACCTGCGCAATTGGCACAGTTTAAAATAATCACGGAAACTAGGTAGCTATATACTTCGGAGATACTGATATTGCAAATTGATCATTTTGCTGTGGTCAAATTAGCCACAAGTAATTGGACTAAGATATCTTCACGAGAAGTATCAGACGTTATTGCACAACACTTCCTATCAGATATAAAATACTGCATTGTCATTGACTATAGTTAGATTGGTTACTGGAATTGAAATTCATATTGTGACTTAACAGTCCGGTAGCTTGATTACTGGCAGCAGGCTCCGTCGTAAATTCATGCCAATTGCCTTACTTATATTGACTAGCTACAAGCACGTCACACACAGATGAAAAAATAATATAATATTGTTGCTAGCTCATCATGTTAGCCATGGGTATCTTTCCAATATCAATTAACATTTCCCAGTTAAACTTGCTGCCGAATCAGTATGTGCAGACCTTTGTAATGTGTGTTTAGCGACCTTGCCATGACATAGCTAGCGAACTTGGAATGTAGGTATACCGTTCGCTAATAGTTCTTGCTCGTCTTCATGCATGGTCGAAGTAAGTCGTGTCTCTTACGCCTAAATACTTTGAATGTTCCCCCTCTGCAGCTGCTGGGAAGGAAATGCTGTGGGTCCACTGTGCATTTACAGAGGGCTCGGCTCTGAGCAATAGTAATTTCAAATGACAGCAAAATTGTCCAATCATATTTCCCTTATGAATGGGAGGGCTTTGTTATCGCCAATATTATGACAGGTTCCGCCCACTGTCCCCCAGGCGAATCACAAGCTAGTGAAATAATAAAAATTAAAAAAAAAAAAAAAAATTGACGGTAAACAACCTAGCGAGTTAACCTGAGTTGTTGGTTCGTGATAGCTGTGAATATCGTTTCGAGTTTATGAAGAACGTTCTCTAGACTAATATTCAATAAGAAGTTTGAGTAGATCAGCATGGGAAACCTACAACAGACCTTAATTTGATGCAAAAAACCAAGGCTTTTGAGAGGCATTTCAACACCAGCAATTATGCGCGATACCCATGGATGAAGTAGGAAAATCTGTATTGCTGGGATTGGGTCCTGGACCAAAGATGGACTCTCTGAGTAGGTGAAAAAGCCAATTAAATGATCATGAAAGGGTAAGCCATTTATAGGGCTCTGTGCCAAGTGATTTTTGTATTTCTGCCATCTCTGCCAGTGTTTTGTGTATGTAACAAAATTTATGTGGGGAAAAAAAATTATACGGCATTGCTGAGATGGTGAAATAGATTAACTGGTAATACAGCACGATGCTTTTACCCAAATTAACTTTACAGGGGAAACAAAATGAAACTTATAGCCACTGAAATAATTTTTGTGACCACACGGATTCATAAGAACACAGCGTTAATTATTCATTAATTAGATCCTCCTGACTCCTTCCGCGTGCGATACTTCTTATTTACAAACATTGACGTCTTATTCAGCCATACGCATTAGCGTGGTTGGCAAGAACAAGTGTAAATCAATACAACAAAACAGGGGAAGTATGGCATCCTGCAGTTGTGGAACCGATTCGGCGGTCTCTTAATATGTACAAACAGTACCTCGAAGGCAAGATATTTCTCTTAGCTTAAGTACAACGAAGGTCTGTGTAGGCTTCCGGATCATTACGAGCTGACAGGTTGGAAGAACGACCTCTCTTTTGGTCTCGGTCGGCTGGATCATCACTTGATTTTCCTACATCGAACAGAAATTCAACATTTGTTGATCATCATTGATCAGTGAAAGTAACTCACAGTCGTACGTTTACCAGAACGATTTTAAAAAGGGGCGCCAAAATATTTTGGGGGATTTTATTCGTGATAAGGGGGTTTAGAATTTAAGATTAATCTTTAATATCGCGAATGCATATGCTGCGCCTGCCCAGCCACCTGGCGTGTCATCAGTAACAAGGCTGCCGCCGTACAGCTGCAGTAGACATTTAACTCTAAATTTTCTTGACTGGATGTACGACGGATGTTTTTACATACTCGAATGTTTCTCTGGGTACCCAAAATTCAAGCCGAAAAAGTACTGATCTTAGTCGATACTGATGAAGGTTGAAAACGGAATGCTTTCCGATACTAATATCCGAACTGTCACTTAAATTCTCGCTATCGGAAAGTAAGGAACCTATCAAATTACCCAACACAAAAACGATCATTCCCTTGCCATGACCAAATAATAAAATGCGAAAACTTAGCAAAATGCCACTGTAGAAATGATGGAAAATAACTTGCGACTGACCCGACAGAAAGTGAAAAGTACAAACACGCTAGTGGGTCGACGGCATCCAGTTCTTGCATCAAATTGCATCAATCCAAGTAGATCTTTTCGGTTCTCGATCAGGAATACGTAGGAAACGTATTCCTGAACCCTTCACGAAACGGTTTTTGCAGTTAATAACGCTGCAACTGACTGGCATTATGACAAAAAGTGGAGGACAACTATACTTCACCTATAAAATCAATTGTCATGTTGTGGCTTTTTGCCAACCACGGTCGTCAACAAACCCACGTGACCAGGTTCCTGACATCACGAGAAGTATCGCTCCAGTGCATTCAATAAAATTTCTGGCTAGAACCCTGCAACTCTCATATGGAATTGCCCAATAATCCATTAAAAGGTCCCCTATTGTGTAAGCAGGTGCACAGCTAACTAGCCACAAGCCACTTCAAAATCTTTTGCTTTGAGACAACACATGGTGAAGTGACCACCCCGAGGCAAGAAAGACAAATCAACTTCAGCCAACCAGTCCATCAGTTCCTGTATCATTGTGGGTGGTCTCTCTTGTGATGTCACCAAGGTAAGATTCTGAAATGGCATGTAATGGATAATTGGCTGTCCACCTGGGCACGGTTGTTCAAAGCTTTGTTAACTTTAACCGGTGATTAAGTTTAAACCACAGTATCTATATCTCTGAATGAAAGCACAAATATTTGTATGTTTTTGATGCATTTTGTAGGTTTTCTCTTGATTAGTTTAAGTAGTGAAGAGCATTCGCGAGAGTCTTATTTAGAGAGTGGCCATAATGTCAGGTGTTTAGCGCTAACCAGCCATTAAATTAACGGAGTTTTGAACAACCGGGCCCAAGTGACATGATAGGGGACCGTCAATGCTAGACTACACTTCTACTTGACAATGTTCGGACCAGCGTTTGTAATGGGAGCACAGGGTCATCCCAGTGCGCAGGGTTTTAAACATAGCGCGTTGCTGAATATCCCTCGGCCGGACAAGATTTCCTGCCTCAAGGTCACAGCGCTAAGGTCAAAGGTCAAGTCCAGCAAAAAACATGACGTTGCACATCTATGTGTCACAGTGAGTTACCATACTAAATTTGGTGAAGCTGCGATCAGTAGTTGCTGAGCACTGACCAGAACAAGACTTCCTGTCTCAAGGTCACAGCGTTAAGGTCAAAGGTCAAATCCAGCAAAAAATATGATGTTCCACATCTATGTGTCACAGTGAGTTACCATACCAAATTTGGTGAAGCTGCCATCAGTAGTTGCTGAGTACTGACCCGTAAAAGATTTCCTGCCTGAAGGTCACAGCGCAAAGGTCAAAGGTGAAATCCAGCAAAAAACATGACGTTGCACATATATGTGTCACAGTGAGTTACCATACCAAATTTGGTGAAGCTGCGATAATTAGTTGCCAAGTACTGACCCGGGCAAGATTTCCGGGGTCAAGGTCACAGCGTTAAGGTCAAAGGTCAAATCCAGCAAAAAAAGTGACGTTGCACATCTATGGGTCAGAGTGAGTTACCATACCAAATTTGGTGAAGCTGCGATAAATAGTCGCCGAGTACTGACCCGGACAAGATTTCCAGGGTCAAGGTCACAGAGCCAAGGTCAAAGGTCAAATCCAGCAAAAAACCTGACGTTGCTCATCTATGGGTCATAGTGAGTTATCATACCAAAGTTGGTGAAGCTGCGATCATTAGTTGCTGAGTACTGGCCCGGACAAAGTCACCCGGACAAGATTTCCAGGGTTAAGGTCACAGCGCTAAGGTCAAAGGTCAAATCCAGCAAAAAACTAGACGTTGCAAATCTATGGGTCATAGTGAGTTATCATACCAAATTTGGTGAAGCTGCGATCATTAGTTGCCGAGTACTGGCCCGGACAAAATCATGGACGGACGACAGACGAAGGACGACGGACGACAGACAGACACGCAGGTGACTCCAGATCTTTGGTTACTATTCCATATGGTACTTATAAAAAAATGGGAGGATCTTTTTGACAGACCTATACCATGGGACGAAGTGTTTAAATTATTACAAAAAACCACAATAGATCAATTTTTACAATGGTTTCAGTTGAAGGTAATCTATAATTTTTTGCCAACAAGGAAGATGTTATGTATATGGGGGATTTTAGAATCAGATGATTGTCGTTTCTGTGGCACAGAGGTTGAATCAACTGCTCATCTCTTTTGGTATTGCCCTGTTGTTTCTATTTTTTGGGACAAAGTTCAAAATATGTGTAAAGTAATTAATTTAAACTTTCAACTAGATCTTCCTTTTGTGATATTGGGTGATGTAAGAGACACAACTAATCATATTATTAACTTATATTATTTTGTTAGGGAAAGATTTATTTTTATGGCTATTGGAAAAGATTCATTAAATATTAATCACTTTAAAATGTTTATTAAACGTTATTTTATTTTGGAGGGCTATATCGTACATACAGATTATGATATTGAAAAATATCTAAAAAGATGGGAAAAGTTTATTGAAGCAGAAGGCTGGAAATGAGATTTGTATAATAGGGGTTTGGAGACTGACGCATTCTAGTTGAAGGAGAAAAAAAAAGAAGGAGAATATTGGAGTATTATAATTTTTATATTCTTATTTGAATTGTTAATTTGGTTGTGTAAAGCCAGATGAACTATGTAAGATGATATTGGGCTGTGTGTGTGGGTCTATTTTATGTCCGCTGTTTTGAGTTATGTATATTGTTAATTGTTTGTGTCGTGTATATTTGTTCTGAGAAAGAATAATTTAAAAAAAAAACCTGACATTGCACATCTATGGGCCATAGTGAGTTATCAAACCAAATTTGGTGAAGCTGCGATCATTAGTTGCTCAGTACTGGCCCAGACAAAGTCGCCCGGACAAGATTTCCAGGGTTAAGGTCACAGCGCTAAGGTCAAAGGTCAAATCCAGCAAAAAACTGGACGTTGCACATCTATGGGTCATACTGAGTTACTACACCAAATTTGGTGAAGCTGCAATGATTAGTTGCCGAGTACTGACCCAGACAAGATTTCCAGGGTCAAGGTCACAGCACTAAGGTCAAAGGTCAAAGGTCAAATCCAGCAAAAAACGAGACGTTGCAAATCTATGGGTCATAGTGAGTTATCATACCAAATTTGGTGAAGCTGCGATCATTAGTTGCTGAGTACTGGCCCGGACAAAATCATGGACGGACGACAGACGACGGACGACGGACGACAGACAGACATGCAGGTGACGACAATACCCCTCCGGCCAGAGTCGGCCGAGGGGTAAAAATGACAGGCCACCATCACGCACGCCATCATTACTTACAAACATCGTTATCCACATTTACGTTTACTAACAGCTATCCATGCTCCCTTCGATTCACAGTAGACATGTGAACCACAAAAGTTCATTTTATCATCGCTCTGGACATTAGGTGCACCTCAGTATGCTTCCATAATGTGACCAGTAAACCATCATTCAGACTCCCAGAAACTCCTTGGTTCTCTTGCAGTGCCAAAGGAGAGAAGGGAAATTAAAAAAAAACAGGTTTGACCTGCTGGCTGAAACAAACGCCTCATCACCGACCTAAGCCGCAGCTCCGTTAATAACCGGCCGTGCCCCCATAAAGCTGACTCACAGCCGAAAATGAAGTGCTAGCCAAGACTGAGAACAGCTCAATGGTTTTACGAGTCCAATAAAGCAAGATTTGATAGCATCCGACTTCGCACCAACAGTTATAATGAAAGTAAAACAATAACCAGTAAAAAGAACGGTTCTAGTCCTGCCCTCGCAATCCACTGCATCACTCATAACGGTGCTCTTAACTCATGAAAATCCAATGACAATTCCACAGATCCAAGACCCCATTCACAAAGGTCGAAGAACATTGACAAGGCATCCCGCATCGTTTGCACGTGATTGCACATGCATCCTATAAGGCACTGCAAACAGGATCTCCATCCTAGCAGTGTAAACGCGATGCAGCGGGTGCACTTTTCTAGTGATGAAAGAATGAAGTAACAACTGTTAAAAAAAAAAAAAAAAAAAAAAAAAAATCAGCCGGCTTAGCACATACCACTACCAGTACCTCGCTCATTTGAGCCAATCAAACCAAACACAAACAAATCCAGTAACCATAGTCTGACCAGTTCAAACTAGTCAAGGATTTGGCCAGTTAAAGCGCCGCCTTTTTTATTTTATTAGTCTCCCCCCCCCATACCTTTATGCCATAATAGTGCAAAATCCAAGTCTGTATCCATTAAAAAAAAAAAAAACTTTTCACAAAGGGAGGAAGCTTTTAACTCTGCATCTTATTGAACTCTACGAATCTGCCTAGTCAAGACAACTGAACTCTGCTCTGTGTGGTACTGTAAAGAGGGTGGACTAGGTTTGCCCAGGTTCATCGAGTCCAGTTGAATACAAAATGACCACAGACCCCCCCCACCCCACAGTACCATAGAATTCAGTTTGGAGCTCACAGCAACGGCTGATTGAGTTCTACAGTCCTGTGAGACCACCATCTACATTAGACTTAGGAGGCTCCAGCAACATGCTGAATAATTTTTTTTTTTTTAATTCATTAGACAAATAAGTTTTTGCACATTCCTGAAAATTATTTTGCCAAAATAACAAAAATTTCTAATAGAAGCATAGTTCTCCACAACTAACCTCAGTAAACACACATTCCCTACTTCATAATCTGAAAGGTCATTCACATTCGGTCAACTAAACCTTTGACCCTCTGTGATCAAAAAAAAAAAAAAAGGATATGCCGTAATGGACTAAAGGGGTCAATCAGTCTAGATCTCTACATGTTTCAACTGAGGACAAAGCAACTCTTGAGCTGAATATCCAGAGAGCATTTCCAATAACTATCCCGAACTCACCACTTCATGGAACAGCAACACTCACTGGCCCTGTGAAACCACCAGTATATCGAGAAACACCAACAGAAGTTCCTTCTGATGGGTTTAATGTTGCACTTCCACAAAACACAAGGGTAACTGTTGAACTTCTTCCAAGGGATCCATGTATATGGTGCGTATACTAGCTGAAGCGGAGTCTGCCTCAGACTTTTCAAAGTCAATTTAGACATCCAGCTGGACATTACCATGGCTCAGCAAAAGTCCATGTGACATTGCAGGCCACAAAGAAACCCTTTGTCATTATTCGCTGGAACAATTGGCTGCTCGTTCCAGAAGCACACATGTTAAGACTCGTGAGTAGAACCTTCTCATTGAATTTATATGATTTTCTTCCTGGTTTCTAAAAGTATGATGGTTTTTCTGAATGAACAACCAAGATAACGGCACAAATGGGATCATTCAATAGCTGTTCATTTGAAATGAAATAAGAGATTTCAGAATGATCTTGATCATGATGAGGTAATTTCCCGCATTTACAAACCTGTTAACCTGCCAGTGTATTTACATGAATGTTCACAAGACTACCAACCCTAGGCAAAATACAAATCTGCTAACAGTCCTAATGAGAGGAAATTGGCGCCATTAAAACCGATTGAGGATTCTCTGCGAGAACTCTGTTTCATTCTTCACTGTGTACTACAAATACCATTTACAACCTCTAAACTTTTAAATTTCTAAACAAATAAGGTGTGGTTTAGGCTCTGGGCACACTAGAAGGTTATTCACTCAAATTGAAAGCAGGATCCAAAACTTGTCTTGTGTGTGGTGATGCAGAATGTGAAATTCTAGTGCAGCGCAACTTGGTTGACAATGTCAGTGAGCCGGATTGGCCAATGTCTCTTTAAAAATCTGGGATTAGGCACTGCGGTTCTACAAGAACACAGAAGGGGCAATCATGCGGGATGCATGAATTAAGACAGAAAAATCAATTCTGAACCAAAACAGGGGACAGATCCTCAGATTTATAATCTGATTTTAAAACCAGCATGCTGCACGCTGTATTTTTAGTGTTTAAGGGTGAAGTGGGACCCGATTTTCCATATGCTGCAATAATGGCAGGAAATTTCTTTTTCAAAATGTGAACGTCCACCAACCAGTGACATAAATGTCCAGACTAACTAGCTTCTCAAAAGAAAATCATTGTTTTGCGTCTGAAATATTCCAGCCAATTTCATATTTTACCAGCATTCGGCTGGTGCCAATTTCCCATCCAGGCTACAATGAACTTTTTGTCATTTAGGCATACAACACCATAATTCAATGGACAGAGACACACTTAATCCCACCTCTAGCACTTAGTTTGAAAGGATACAAAGACAATGAGGTTGAAGAGCAGAGTGCCAGCTTTATTTTGAGGGTGCTTTCGTCCATACTGAATGAGCCATTTAGAAATGACAGCACCTTTTGTACATAGTATTCCCTCTCTCTCTCTTCCTCCACCATTTTTGAGCATTTCAAAAAATACTGGATAGGTTAACAATGTAAAACAAAGTAATCATTTTTAATATTTGATCACCAAACTCTTCCCTGCAATGACTGCTTGAAGTGCGTGAAGCACAGACATCTTCATAAGCTGGGTATCTTCCCCAGTGATGCTCTGCCAGGCCTGTACTGCAGCAATCTTCACTTCCTGCCTTTATTTTGGGGACTTTTAGCCTTCAGTCTCCTCTTTGGTAAGTAAAAGGCAAGTTCAACTGGATTCAGATCAGGTACTCAACTCAGTCAATAAAACCAAAATAACAAAAAGTTCCACCGTCCGATGAATTGCAGTGCTCGCTGTATAGAAAAATACGGTTTAAGTGCACATGCATCACCTAAACCATGAGACACACAAGACTTCATGAGGATAGGATGCAATGCTTCAGGGTTACAGAAGCGCTCAAAGGTTCTGATTGACTAGCTTCAGCTCTTTTACAGCACATTAAAGGGAAAAAAAACAGGAAAACTGGATTACAGGTGGGTGTTTAAGACACGCGCGCACAATTGTTATCGGACTCCCAGCCTGGGGGAGCAGGTGGTGCAGCGATCAAATAAGAGTGCAGAGCAATTAATGGGAGAAAACTGCACAGGGTCAGGCGTGGGGTAACCAGCTTCAAGCATGTGCAAAACTCAACCGTTCAGATCCAACACGCCACAGGTCCATACACATCGTGGCACAGCCTGTGTGAGCATTCTGAGTCTGGTACAGAATATAATGGCACTAGGCATCGTGGCCAGTGGGATAATTTTTGACATACTAGGCTAAGGAGAGCCAATGTAAATTCTGCAGCTCCAGCACTGCAGCTGAAGTTCCCTCATCTGCTTCCAGGAAGCCATCTTCCCATCAATATTTTCCAGAAACAATATTTCCACACCACAGAGCTCACAGTAAACTGGCCATTCTTCTATCGTCTGACCAGTCATGCAGTCTGTTACGCCCCTCATATTTTATCCTACACACACACACACACACACACACACACACACACACAGATGCCATTTCACGCTGCACAAACACTTTCCTCAAATACGCAAGTTGACATGAACGCACACCTTCACATATCAAAACTCATGTCAACCATAAACCTGAATCTGTACAGCTCATCTGAAAAGAAAAAAAAAAAAAAAAAACCCTTGCCTGGTGGCACTCATTTAGGTATCAGCCCGCCATCTGATCATGTCAAAGCAGTCTGATGACCGTAGTGTGTCCAACCATTCTAGGCAGCATGTACCAAACTGATGATCCAAAAAGGATTTCCTTGGAGCAATAAAACAACAAGGCTTTCTTTTTCAATATGCTTTGTTCAAAAAAAGACATTTGTACGCAAGAGAGAAAACTGCCAAGTGTTCAACCTAGAAACAGCTGCCCACATCAAAAGACTTGAGGTCACAAAGCTCAAAGGACAAATGGAGAGGAAATGCTTCAGTTAATATATGAACACGCAAGGAGACAAAAAAGTCAAACAAGTCCCAAACTATTTGATTCGTGAGATACCCAATATCAATCACAAGTTCGGTACACTTGGGGTGCTTCGCAGGACCACGTTTTACTACTTAACATGCTGGGAGGTATCTGGACTGGTGGCCACTTATAATGGTGAAGTGCGCTGGCAATCGCTGCAACAACAGGTGGTCCTATTACTGTTTATGTTTGGAGATTTAAGCTATTTTAAGACCAACATGCATGAGCACACATTTTGAGATGCACTTAAAAAAATGACCAAGACAACAAGTGGCAGTAGTTCAAGGAGCATCTGCTATAATTTTAAAAAGTGCATCTTCGTGCATCGACAACAAACTTAAGTCTCTAAAAAAAAACAATTGGGCCATTTTCGCCATGAATTTACATTGCAACTTGTATAGCTATAGTTTAACTGCCAAATCAGCTGCAAGTTTACAAACAATCAATTTACTGCCGCTCTAGGCAATTTACACATCCTAAACAGTGTGAGAGAATATAATGCATGTCAATGCCTTCATTTCACATTTCCATAGATTATGAAAATTGTTCATCTCAAGTTTTCATGAAAACAATTCACTCATATTAATAATTTATGTCTCATTATAAAGAGGTGTCTGACAATTATTTAAAAAAGGAGCCATGACTAATTTGTTGCTAACCATAAAGCATTCCAAAACTTGCCACAATTCCAAACAGGAAATTCAACACTGCACAGGCTTAAGAGTGCGGGGTGGCATGACATATGCGCGCGTGCGTGCCTGAGGGTGAGCTTGTGTGTGCGCGTGTGCGTGTGTGAGTGTGTGTGTGTGCGCGCGTGAGTGTGTGTGTGCGTGCGCGCGCGCGCAAGCGCGTCTACATCTTTAAGACAAGGAGGAAGAGAATGACTGCGTGCCGAGTCGAAAGAAAACCCGACTTTTATTCTGACACATACAGACATACTGGCTGCCAGTCGGGTTAAGTGCCACGACTGGGGTCTCAAACCAAGGCACGCAGTTACCGTCCACCATTACGCCACTATCGACACGCCTTTTCCAGCAACCAAATTCCAATAATCATGCAAAATCACATTCTCCTCAATTAAGTCTCCAGACGCCCAACTTGACGAGAAAGCCGGTGGTGTAACTAATACTAACTAATGAACTGAAGTACAATGGTTATGTCACTGAGACGGATTTAAAAAAATAAAAAATAAAATAACTTTTCCATTTGCAACAACAACCTGGCCGTCTTAAGGGGCTGATGATCGTTCGTTTGACATCAGTTGCGTCAAATTCCAGAGAGCTACTTCATGGTGAAAACCAACAATCGTATTTTTAACACAAAATCAGCCCGAAACGATACTGGGCACTATTAATGAATGCATACCATGAATTCGAGGCACTCTTAAGTGCTCTAACCTCAGAACTACCAAGATTGTCCCAGATCGGACAACGAGTAAGCTTGTTGAGTACTAGCCTCGCTTGCTACCTACCAGGGACACTTGCCTTGCTAAAGCTGCTTTCTTGGCATACTCGGCTTCAACGATTATACATCCAAAATAAATACAATACATTACGTTAACGACAACGACAGATAAGCATTCATAAAAGACCGATGTCAAAGAATAAAGTAAGGTTTGATATATGGACCAAGTTTGGCTCCCTGACTTTTTAAACCTCCAAAGATCAAAGTTACACGGATTCTGTCGACTTTTTCGTCCAGTCGTTTGTTTTTGGCATTCGAGGTGTGATGGCTAACCTAGCTAGCGAAGTAGCCAACAGGCGACTAACAAACCATTACCTTGCACTCGATACAGAAGGCTAGCCAGCTAGCGAAGAGAAAACTTCCCTCAGTTTAATTTAATTCAAAGCAAAAATCATTTACTTCTTGAAAACTTTACACAAATCTCAACTTACAGAGTAGATGTTGTGCGGCAACGTACGTCTTTGCGTCTTCCTTGCGGTCTAGATAAATATTTAACCCCGTAAATCGGCGTAAAAAAATCCAGGGGATACCCTTTCACAAACCCTCCCCGTAGCTTCTCCGGTTGCCAAATAATGCGCTTCTTACACATGGAGCTGCGGCGTCACCGAACTGGGCATGCGCATTTGGGTACGCCGGGGGGGACCGAGTACACAAATACTGACCACCGCCAAGGAGCGAAAAGCCCGTACTTTGCTCAATTTCTTTTCAGCACAATGCCCAGCGCTAGCTGCAAGGCCCCCCGATTCAAACAAATAGTCCGACCAATGAGTGGGGGAGGGTCGGTAGAACAACTGTCACTCAACTCGCTAAATCCTCATCACTCTACTGATGCGGAAATTGACTAAATGGGACGGCCCTGACGTCCTGATTCAATGAAAATAGTCACATTCAACGGTTCCAAGAAATAGCTCCGTTCTATTGGTTCAGGAATTTACCAAAATATGGATGTATTACCATTAAGTGCAAGAATATTTTTCTTATGTGTGATTAAAACTCATACAAAGTAATGCATCAGTACAGCTGATACTTTTTCAACGACCTTACAACGTGTAAAATAGATTGCTTCAATTCAGGCCCTGAAAGTTAAATTTGGCTCTTGTTCCAGTGAAATACAGTAGGTTGATGCCACATATCATGCAACACTCCACAGCTGTAAATTACACCTACGAGGAGGACCACCCCATAAAAGTACAGCGTGTCCTTTTTACCTCTTCTGCTGAAAAGCACACAGGGGGCAGTGCACAGACTGATGCAGAATTAACCTCAGGAGGCTAACCTGATCAGATTAGCTCAGCATTCAGTCTTAAGAGTAACCTTCCCCTGACAGCATTAATGTTCACATATTGAGAAAAATGAGATTCTTTTTTGATTATGAAGCAGGTCAAGGCGCTACATCAAAACTGGGAAAGTATCAAAACATTTAGTCCATGATGAAATGCATACAGCTGGTATTCAGAAACTGTGCTCTAATAAAAAACCATTTGGACTTCCATACCTTGGTGGCATCACAACTATACACTTATCTGCATAAGCCCAGCCTCGACCTGGCCCACCTTCCCAAGACTTGAGTGTAGCTAACTTAAGGAAAAGAAGGTAAAATCACTCATCTGCACAAGCCAAGGCTGCCCCAGTTATCCGCGATCCACTGCGCGAGTTTAACACTCAACTGGAGCAGCACTGTTCTCAGCAGACTTTTGAAAAAATGAGTACCTCACATACTGCTGCTCAAAGCCACTTTTCTCTCCTTACTGACTCAATTTTGCAGTGGAATTCTTATCTGAAAAAAAAAAAAGTTTTGGTTTCTTGAACTTGTTTGTGGCACATCCTGTCACACAACAACATTTGGGCACTCTTATTATTTCAGCTGGTAGTCGAAAAAGACAAGAAGGGGCTTGTTTTCCCCTCCAGAACATGTTAGAATCTCTTTTGCCCCCTGATTATATTGTGGGGCAATGTGCAGAATGACTAGCCAGTACCAGGTGTAAATAAGGGTCAAAATTCCTGTGCATAATTCACAGTTTGTAGCAGTATCTTCATTGTTACATATGCAGATAGGAAATATGTGTCCATCTCTCTTATTTCATGAAACCTCTGTTGAAAATATTCTTGCACCAATTTTAATTACAAATGTACATATTTCTATGGCTACATTTTTTGAAACACAAAAGCAAATTATAATTGTGTGCACATGAACAAAGTTTATTTCTACAGCTACAGAACACTTTTGTCCAAATGCAGATCATCTGTGTACACAGAACTTTTTCGCTGGCTCAAAATATTAAAGACCCTATTTACTTCCATAGAATCATGGGACACTTCGCTGAGACATTGTGAACAGAGCAGAATTTTCGTGATGCAACAATATTCATAGTTGAAACACAGTAGATATGGCCGTGTGCACCCAATAAAAGACAGAAAAAGTGCCAATGTGATTGCAAGATTACTTTAATATTTAAACTGAATTCCAAGAGTTGTGATAGTTGAACGTGCATGGCTTTGTTGTCCATGTAAACAAGAGGTACTCTCAAAATTGCTTAGCATGCACACACTACCTGTCCAAGACCATTTTTTAGCAAGCTGCTAAATAAAATGTAAGTTTAAAAAACTGTTCTTAGTTTAGCCTGACAGGACATACGACAAATAAAAACAAGTAGAATGGGTGACCACTTAATTGAATTCCGTTGCTGAAAAATAGCGCAGCCATTTGCAATGAATGGACTGTTATCAAACGGTTGCAAATGCCATACAAATACTAGCAATGGACCATTCTTAACATTAGTGACCAAATTCCAAATCTTGTACAACTTTTATGGCGACTGCATGCCGCCCTTGTTGGTGAATGTAACGACAAACCTCACAGTTGTTCAGCCGACAGACACTACATTCAGACAGACATACATATTTGCTAGCCAGCTACTAAGACAGCAGGGCTCGATCTTCCTATTCTTTGCCACCAGCCAGTCGGTCTTGTGACAGAAAAAAGTCACTAGCCCACAGAAGATTTTACAGCCCGACTGTTTTGGGATGAACTTGACATACATTTCTACTACTATGATTGAGAGAAAGTGGTCAAGGTCATGCTGTCACGCCTATTCCATGCGTAGGCGTACATACGTGAGCTCACGCACTCCTCCCCCCTCCTCGGACCCAATACCATCAATGCGTAATATTACCCCAGACAGGAGCATCTGTGAGGTTGCTAGCCTTTGCCTATAGCAAACAAAGCTCACTACCCTGCCAAGATAACAGCCATTAGCATATGCTCTTAGTATAATCATACAAGTGGCCAAAAAAGGGAAACATTACATTATTGTAAAGAGTGGGAAAATGACGTTGATCTAAAGGAATGGGCACTCTCTGACAAAGCGGAC
This sequence comes from Gymnothorax javanicus, assembly GCA_029692085.1. Lineage (NCBI taxonomy): Eukaryota > Metazoa > Chordata > Actinopteri > Anguilliformes > Muraenidae > Gymnothorax > Gymnothorax javanicus. The sequence goes on from CM056196.1 coordinate 32,472,207, forward strand.
ATGTGTAATGTGTAAAACCCATTGCAAAATCTGGAGTACCTATAGCTAGCCCCCTTCACAATACCCTAAAGGAATATGCTGCAAGTTGCAAGTGAAAAACGCAGACCTCGGATCTCGCTCACTCAATGTAAAGATACTGTGCCAGAGACCGAACCAGTGACACTGCTGATGACCACCATAAAGTAGCGTAATCCGAAGAGCCACCTAACTTACATTGCATTTCATGTGTCCGTAAATGCTGTAGATGATTTATGGGACATAGCTAGCCAGCTAAGTTGCTACCAATGAAATTGGAGCATTTAATATGAAGCTACAGAACCAAGTTCACGTGATAAGAAAATGCGTTCTGGCGTGTATTTCAGCAGAGAGCATACTGGATATTGGTGAGTCCCTGCACTCTTAACTGCACATTTTCGTGCTCAGGTTAATTTGCACGTGCATAAAGTACCGCTCTAGAAACACAATATTTCTTTGTTACGAAGTTAAATCGGGGGCAAGTTGTTTAGCTACTTTGCTTTTAATTGCAGTTTCTACCCCTCGAGGGTGTGCCATCATTTAGTGACTCCTGGTATTCTGAACCATTAGGCTATGCAGTTCAAGTTGTCAAAGTTCTGAACAGCTCCATCTGATTATTTCACTTTTGACAGGCTAACATTAGTTAAGACTGTGTCACTTTTTCTCTCAGTGTGTACGCGTTCGTGCTTTTGTAACTACATGTAGCTAGCGAGGCTATATGTTTTAGCTCAGCCCTTTCGTGGGCTTCAGGTGTAACAACATTATTGTTTGCCACCCCAAAGAACCACAAGAAATTGCATGCATTTGCTAATATGAGCTAGCGAGCGAGCTACTTGATAACTTGAGTACTAGTTTGCACCCCTAGAAAAAGCACATTTTGTAGTCAACATTTCAAGTGACTTTTGAGGGAAAAAAGCCGCTGTGTCGTCCAGACCAAAGACGACAAGGACAATACAAGCTGGCATCAGGATCAGGTCCGAAAGCCAGAGTCAGTCATGGTATGGGGATGCGTCAGCGCACACAGCATGGGTGACTTGCACATTTGCGAGGGCACTATTAACGCCGAAAGAGGTGGACAAATTTTGGAGCAACATGTGCTGCCATCTAAATGCTGTCGGTTTAAAAATCACCCTGGCATTTCCTGGCAACACAAAACAAAACCGCATTCTACACACATTACAAGTGCATGGCTGCATAAGCAGAGACTGTGGGTGCTAGACTGGCCTGTCTGCAGTCCTAATCAGTCCAAGATTGAGATACATGGCGCATTATGAATATCATATACAGCAATGAAGGCCACGTGTAATTAGAGACCTTTCACATTGAACGACCTTTATCGGTGTAAAAATGCAAGGAGCATCTGTCCTGATTTTTTTAAAAGTCTACATTGAAAAAAAAACACTGGATTTGATGCTTTTTTTTTTTGCAGTTGCAGAGTAACAGTCCTATCACTCACTTTGGGAACATTCTGAACAATGTTAACAGCCATGTCAAAATAATTCCACTGTAAAGTCTGGTGTTTTGTTCATTTTTTGAAATAAAAGATGAGCAGTTGGTACTCACTTTTGCTCCAAAAGAGAGACAGAAATACATTTAGAAGGAACATTTAACAACTTTTATGAAATCGCTGTTTTAGGGGCAAGATGGTGACAAGATTGTGATAGATTTTACTAGTTAATGGAACACAACCACGACCACAAAGCCAGACGCCGCCTGATCCCAATATCTCAGCCAGCATATCAGCCAGTGAGCTTAAGAGCCATTCCATGAGAGCTTAACATTTGGTGCACAGTTGACCATCCTGGAATTGAATTAAACATGGCACATGGGTAGATATGGGTGTCTCATGGAAAAAGCTGAATTTTTAGGTCCTTTGTACTGAAAAATATAAAGCATTAAAAAGAGTATAAAATAATCTAAGTGGTGATGACCGATTCAACAATGATAAATTCAACAATCAATCATTTCGACAAAGGGCTAACGCAGGCCTCTAAAATAACAGGGCTGATTCGACTGTAACGTCATCCCATCAAATTATGTAGGCTTAACATTAAATGCTAAAATGCCATATGGGCTTGTGGATCCATCCAAGTCCATAGCGCGCACGCAGCTTTCATCATACTATATGCCTCAAGGCCGAGAAGAAAATAAGATACAAGAAAAATACATAAAATATCAGTGTAAGCTGCCTCCAATATTCAGCTTTAGACTGAACAAATCTCATAAGCTACTGCAGACACCTCTCTTTTGAACAAAAAAAATCCGTTCAAGTGAAGCATTTTCAAAATGCTGCACTAATGTTCCCCAGCAGATCAATCCCCCAAAACGAATTTAAAATATGTAGCTATTAGACGATTTCAGCCAATTAGACTTTTGGGTCATTCCATAATAAAATCAACCAAATCTGAAAAAAGTTCTCACCTGACCCCCTTCTGTACATTTAATGAATCCTTGTCAAATTTTACCTTGATCTTGTGAATACTGTTTGAGTTACAGGCTCTAAAATTACACGGGGTTTGGTTGAAATTTCTAGCGTTTTTTTTTTTTTCTAGCATTTTTGAGCCCTCATAACTTAATGTGTATTAGAGATAGCTAAACGAAATTTTCAGAGCTGAAAGACATACTGGAGCACTGTCAAAAACTGCAATTAAATCAACTGTCTGCCCATTCTAGGTGTCACAGTGTTAAGCCAAAATCTGGATTTTCTTCAACAAGATTTGTTCTGTGACCAACTTCTAGCTTCAATATCATGGGAACTATGGGAGTTTCATTAGCAACACTGCACCAATTTAATAACTATGATATAGTATAGTAAAAACAAGTATTGGAACCATGCATGTGTTTTCTTGTAATTCACCTGAGAAAACTTGAAAAAGTGTCAGTTAGGAAAACTTCAGGGGTCATATCACCTTGTGGGATAGGCTGATGATCAAATCAAGTTACGGCACTTGAAAGATATCCTTTAGATCTAAATTTTGATACCAGGTTCATCTTTTAGCCATAATTCCTCCTGTGTCAAATATTTTCACACTCCTCAATGTAGAGCTACATAGGTGTTGCCAAATACCTACAAATAACTCACATAAAAGTATAGTGAATGTGAAATTATGCCATTATTTGAGCAATGCGCTCATAGTATTACATTCAGTGGGCAGATGCCATCAGTAACTACAGCTAACCCATATCGTGTAGGTTCATGATATCTGACGGAGATATAAATTATTGCATTCTTCTGCTTCTGCTACCAATGAAGGTAAATATTTTCGCTAAATGTCTGAGAAAATGTGTTTTACATCGTTCACCCTTTTCCATGACATCTACTACTAAACTCATGTGCCTTGCTGATCTTCAACCCATCAAAAAGTTTATGATAGCATCTGCCCACTGAAAGTAAAGTGTTGATGACGCCTATAGAGGGCTCACAAGTAAGACTCTATGGACGCAGTGGTGGACGTGGCGTGACGAACACTGATCCAGCATCTCCAACTCCTCGTCCGGGGATACAATTATTGCATTTTCTTTCTGACCAAGCCCACAAATTTCCCTCCCCACCTAACTGACAATATCCATCAGTTTAAAAATTAATTCCAACAACATACAACCATCACTCAAGGCTCACAAGTTGATAGAAGTCGGAGAAACCAAGCTACATCCCTTAAATTAGGAGGGTGTAGTCCTGATAAGGAGGGCAGGGTATAGCATGCTCATTACTATCCACTTATTTCCATAGGCCATGGCAGGTCTGACATCAATTACAACCATTACTTAACATTACAGCACTTGACAGACGCACTTACGCAAAGCGACCTGTTCAAACCCAGTTTTAGACACAATCTGTGCAAAAAGGTTGGGCACCTTTAGGCATAGAATGACAACTCCCCAGCAGGAGCCCAATTCCTTAACTATCATGCAATGCTGAACCTCCGCACGACATACTGGCCTGTGTCAAAGCACATACCACCTTAAAACTCCCCACTGCCCCAAACAGGCTGAACTGACCCATCAGAACTTGGAAATGCCAGGCCACACAAAAAGTGAGAATCAGGTTCACTGGAATGTTAACCCTTTACAGCACAGGCCAGGGTGAAGATTCTGCATATCAAAAATGCATTCCCATTCATGCTGCGCAAGCTTTATAAAAAGCAGAGATCCAACAAAAACTCATGGTCAATCTTCTTTTGATCATCGTTATTTAAATTTTATATCAGATCAAAGGCTTATAAATTGTACAAGCCTACACTAGTCAAAAAATGCCAAATGTACTCTGGTGTATCAAGATAAGCAGTCCCGGTCTGCACAACAGGAGTTCTACACAAATAACAGAGTGGCCTCAGCATAATCCTCACTTAAGTACAGTAACAATGCAGGAAGTACCCCTCCCTGTCACAATCAGCTGGGCTCACTATTTGGCAGGAAGTGTCTCCTTTCACCACAACCTCAAAGCCTGTACTAGCCAACTCACATTTATCAATGCCTTGCATAATAGTTTTTACTTCTCAATGTCTCATTCAATAAATCCTCACAAAATAATGCAGGATGCGAAAACTGATCGTTCGTCAGGAGGACTGCCTTCCATTCTGCAATAAGCTGAACTCAAAGTTGTGTTGAGCATGTCTTATCAGAGGAACGTAACAGATTCTGCATAGCAGGCTGGAAATAAAGACAGTCATGTGACCACGCCTGCAAGACGAACCTCCATGCTGGCATGCATCCCCGCTGTAAATCACAATCAAACATGGCTCAAAGGCAACCTCGGATTGGAATTTTAATGTGCTCCACTCATCCCACAAGCAAGCGTACGCTAAATCCTTTCAATAATCTCTGATGTTGATTAATATGCAGGCAAAAGAGAATTATAGAGACATTAACAGGCTTGCATCTCATGGAAGAAATCGTAACGTGTACTGCACGGTACCTGTGACTGAATATCCTTATTTTCCGTAGCTCTGCATCAATAAAGTCAGGCAAAGAATTAGCAATTCAACTGGAATTATTCTCTAGAGCATCTCACAAGACTGCAAAGCACAACTTTTGTGCTCTGCGGGGTTGTTTTAAATTTGTTCCCAAATGACCTTTCCAAGACAATTATATTTTATAGACATGGCTAAATAGGATCTGTGCATTTGAGAGTTCTTCTAGGAGAACTACGGCTGATACCAGAAATATCTTCGCAAATCTCTGAGATTAGCAGGCTCCGTCCACCTACAGTGTCCTCCATTGTCACAAGAACAGGTGCTGGGAACACGGAGGAATGAATTGCACTCCAGGACATTCCTTTTTGTTGCATCAGCAATATAAGAGCTTTCCACAAACCAGTACTAAGTGTTGATTCGTGCACCTTCAGTTCTGTTGCTACAAAGGTAAATGGTCCAGAGGTTATAAGCAGGGAATGGAAGTTTCGTGTTTCTCAGTAAGCTAGGCTTAATATTCCACTCTACATAGTCTAAAGTTCAAAACACTGTCTTGTGTTTAAGTAGCTTGCCCTGATCCTAATCAGGAAGCAAAAGTACAAACAGCAATTCAAGGTTGGCCATTAGGTCAAAGACGTAGGCCAGTATTCGAAAAAAAGTGCAGTGCTCCCAGTCCGACTGCACGTTACTGATGATTTCCTTGGATGATAAGGTCCCGGCTCACAGCCCTTTACCAGTCGTAGCCATGCACTCCTATAATGCAGCAACCGTGTAGTTCATCTGACAGTCCAGCAAACCCCGAAATGCAAGGATTTTAACAGATGCACATGGTGCTGTGCACCCTCTTGTGAGAGGTGAATACTTAGTTCAAAATTGCATGCTTATGTATATCACACAATAAAAAATGAATAACAACCGTGGCGTATACAACCCCATTTCCAAAAAAAAGTTGAGACACTGTGTAAAATGTAAATAAAACGGAATGCAATGACTTGCAAATCAATTACACCGCAAATTTTATTGAAAATTGTACAAAGACAAAATATTAAATGTTTAAACTGAGAAATTAGATTTGTTTTTTGAAAAATATCTGCTCATTTTGAATCTGATGCCAGTAACACCTTTCAAAAAAGTTGGGACAGTGGCTACAATGGACTAGAAAAGTTGTACAATGTGAAAGAAATACACCTGGTGGAACATGTCACAGCTAATTACGTTAATTGGCGACAGGTCTGTAACATAATTTGGTATTAAAAGTCTTTCAGAAGTAAAGAAAGCAGGACTTCATCACTGTGAAAGACTCCATGGGCAAATCATTAAAAAATTTAAGAATAAAGTTTCTCAAAGTAAAATTGCAAAGAATTTGGGGATTTTTCCCTCTATGATACACAATATAATTTAAAGAATCAGAGAATCCAGAGAAATCTCCGTACGCAAGGGACACGGCCGAAAACAAATATTGAATAGCCTCGAGCTTCAGGCCATCAGGCTGCACTGCATTAAAAAAGTCAGGTTTCTGTCATGGAAATCGCTGCATGAGCTGAGGAACACATCTGTCAACTATTGTTGGTGAACAGAGTTAGTCACTGCACCCACTAATGCAAGTTAAGACTTTGCCATGTAAACATTAGACCATATCCATGCAAAATCTGGAACTGCTGTTGCCTTCTCTGGGCCCAAGCTCATTTTAGATGGACAGAAGCAAAGTAGAAAACTGTCCTGTAGTCTAACCAATCAAAATGTGAAATTCTTTTTGTGAATCATGGATGCTGCATCCTCTGGGCTGAAGAGCAGAGGGACCATCCAGCTCAATATCAAGCACAGAGTTCAAAAGCCAACGTGCATGATAGTGTGGGGGTGCAACAGTGCATATGGCAAGATGGGTAACTTGCACATCCGTGAAGACACCATTAATGCTGAATAATACAAGTTTTGGAGCAACATACCCTGCCATTCAGAGATCTTTTTCAAGGAATGCCTTGCTTATGTCTGCAAGACAAACACCATATTCTACACCTATTACAATGGCATGGCTCAGTAGTCTAGGCGCTAAACTGACCTGCCTGCAGTCCAGACCTGTCCTGCAGTGGGAATATTGGTGCATTATGAAACAAAAAAAAAAATGACACAGAAGGCTGCGAAGGGTTGACAGCTGAAATCCTGCATCAAGAAAGAACTGTAAAATATTTTGCTTCCAAAACTATAGTACTTGGCCTCTTCAGTTCTCAAATACTTAATGAGAGTTGTTAAAAGAAGAGGTGATGCAACATAGTGATGAACAAGCTCCCTGTCCCAACCTTTTTAAAAAATATTGCTGGCGTCAAATTCAAAATGAGCAGATATTTTTCAAAAAACAGTATCATTTCTCAGTTTAAACATCTACAATGTTGTCCTCCGACTATTTTCAATAGCATTCATGGTTTAAGTGATCTGCAAATCGCATTCTGTTTTCATTTACATTTTACACTGCATCCCACCTTTTCTGAAAATGGGGTTGTAAGATGCAGATTACAGATAACCTAGAAGCTAGTTTGCCACCCCTTGCCGGTGCACCAATAATGGAATTCCTGTTCACTGCCACAATTTTTGTCATTATTCAGCTCATTAGTGACTAGCTGGCAATGCATTTTAAAAGCTGGAAATTTGCCAGCAACAAAGGTAAATCATATAAAATTGGGACAGCAGACTACAGTGAGCTCTCCCAATGGGTGTGAGACTGGTGAAATTACTAATCACCAAGACAACCATTTTAATCGTATGATTATTTTTTCTGACAGTTAATTCAATGAACTCAGATGAAATGAGACCAACACTGACACACAGCTGGGTACACTTAGGTTGTCACAGTCCTCAGTCTTGTTCAGTTGTACAGTTGACTAAAGCCATTTTTCTTGATCACCTAATTTTACGGTCAACAAAAATTTGCTCATTTCAAATTCAAGAAACCTGAAAAACCGGTCAATCACATCATTCACACAGTTCACTTCTGAAACAATTTACGTTAGCGTCATCCTATATGCACCTGAGAAAAATTAACAGACTGCACTAGAAGCATAACACAGTACAGACTATTCAAAAAAAAAAAAAAAAAAGACAGACTGACTAGTCATTTTTAAATGTGGTGAGGTTCTGCGGTGAGGTTCAAGAAAGATGTGCAGCCGTGTAAGTGATCTGATCCCCACTAAAAATGATATTCAGAGGCCTCAAGACTCAAGCGGTAACTTGTGGCACCCCATTTTCCCCCTAACCCCTATCAACTCCGGATAATATCTAACTCTTGAAAATATAGCTCAAACGACTAAACATTTGATATGCTTTTATATTACTTAACATAATACAGTGATAGGTAAAACTGATGATATTGCTTATTGTGTCACATATCTCAATTAAGGCTCTGTTCAATGAAATCAGGTCTGGCAATACAAGACATTAAGCTCAAGGGCCCCCAGAATCTGGCCACTGAACTAGGCAGCTAGTTAGTGAAGCAAACAGCAAACTCATTTTTCATGATTGGACACTCCAGAATAAACAATGCTTCCACTTGACATTACAATAGACGTAAATGACACATCTGTTTTATCTAAAGTACATGATCAAATGCCATTAACAGGCAGCTAATATGTTGACCATCTCGTAATATCTAGCCAGCTAGGTGCTAACTAGCCAACAAATATATAAGCGAAGTAATACAACTTTTAACTTATCTAGCTAGCTGACTAGCAACATCATCAACGAAAATTCAAATGTTTCCTACTGTCGTGTTTGGTAGTCAGCGACTTACGTAACCTACTTGGCTAACTAGCCTGATGTTGGGTTATCGGACTACGTGTTCTGCCATCACTATGAACACAATGGTTGACGTTAGCACGGTAGGCTAGTCTACCTCACAGGAACAGAAAAAAGGCATAACCCAAACTTTACCCAGGAATCAATGACTCGATCCAATACACTGAAATGTCTAACTTCAACTAGCTAGTTATCCTTTTCAATTAGCATAACTCGCCAGCTAACTAGCTAGGTAATAAAAATTCTAGCTAGCTTACCCAGTTAATTTACCTTAACTAGCTAGTTAGCTAGCAACATAACAGTTAGTGTCAGTATAGCTAGAACACGGTTACTAGCTAGCTAGCTTGCTTTGCTTACTCAGTTAAGTCAGTTTAATCACAAATAACGGAATCTGTTAACGTTAAGTTAGCTAACAAAATAGTTCACTTCGCAGTGCTGTATGCCGTGTCCTGCTGCACAACTAGCTTGATCATTTGAAGTTGCGTCTCAAATTGTCAACATACTGACTGAGCTCGAAGCTACAGACCGTTAACTCAACACAAGCTAAACGTCAACACAGCATTACTAGCTAGCAAGCTATAACGACAGTGATTGGCAAACGTAAAGATATTGATCAGCTAACGCTAGATGACAATAAAGGCAACTAAGCGAGTGAAGTCATCGACAGCGAACTTAGTTTAACGTTACTGTGACTTTGATTAAATTTTCACGGAGAAAAGCATGCGAGTTACTTTTACCTTGTTTTTTATATGGGGTTTTTCTGTAATGTAACGCAGCTAACGACCGGGAGTATGAGTCTTTCTTAAGATGTCCTTTTCTTCGCTGTTAAGCTAAGCAACACTTCATACGACAGATAACTACGGACGTGTCATGGTCGAGAAGTGCCACTGGACTGCCTGAGGTCAGGAACTCACCAAGAGTTTCAGGGATCCTGAAGTTAAATTAATTTCACAAGCCAGGGCTTCCTGGGGATACGCAATCATTTTAAATAAACCATGTTTTTGTCTTTGTTAAAACTGTCAACACTTTTAAATGTGTATGAACAGCACTGAGAGTGTATTTTAAATAATCCCGGCATCACGGTTGCTAGGCAGATTTTCATCATGCCCGTGTTTCCGTATTCCGAAGCATGACTGGCACTGCCGGACACCAACCAACGACTATTTGCGTCCAATCATATTAGAGTAAAAAGCACGAGTGCCCATACTACAAGCCAATTACAACTCGAATACAGATAGCGCAGCAGCTATTGTAATTCAAACATCTCAAATTTTATCCACGCGCATGTGACGACAAATTATGATGACACAATGAAAAATGCCATGATGATAATTTTTTTTCATCGCCAGAGGCCTTCGTCTTCACAGTAATTTTAAGGATGTGCCTAAAACTGTCAGTGAGTATTCTAGGAGGTGATTATGATCATGGATTGACAAATGAGAGCTTACGAGGCTACTGGAGTTCGCGAGTAAACGTTATGTGATTTGCTATTAAATCGTACATTTCACCCTGCCAAATGCAGAAGTAATGCACTAACATTCAATGCGAATTCATGAAATCAGACTTTGCATGTTTTACAAAAGATTAGTTTTCAGGTGAATCCCAAACAACTAGCAACCCATGGAAAAAAAATTTAGTTCTTGACATCCACTTTTATATAGTATCCACTTGCCTGATACCGTTCTGTTGTCTATGCTTTACATGCACATAAACCTTGTAACTCCGTGCAGAGAACTGTTTCACGTGTGATGGCCGCAGATTTCACATGAATCGGAGCCTCATTAATAAAATTAATCCCGTAGATCTCATACAAAAATATTGCATATTCACAAAAAAGAAAATCGGCATACAAGAAAAAATATACTAGCCTATAACATTTTGGATAAGATAGACCATATTCAGTGTTAACTTAAAAAATAGGACCAAGGGTCCTGTAGCTTACCGGCAAGCAATCTCATAGTGATGATGCAAGTTATGAAAATTTCATGTGAAATTTGACCTTTGAATCATTGGTCAATGTCAGGGCTACTAAATAAAAGTTCACATACATTTATAAGACCTCCTGTAATACTTTGTACAATCCCAAGCTCTGAAGCAGTTTTGGTGATGCATCTCATTGAAAATTCAATAGGTCAATTGTGAGCTTTAAAGGTCACAGAAGGTCAAGTTGAGGTCAGCAAATGGACTTCATATATGACTTTCTATAAGTCTCTAATACAAGCCTAGGCTCCATCTGTGACCGTTTTGACAATAAAAGTCCTTGTATTATGTCAAGCTTGACCTTCAAAGGTCACCAACAGTCAAGTTGAATGTTACCAAATGAAAGTTCATGTGTGACTTCCTTTAAATCTGTGATACAAACTTAGGCTCCATCTGTGACCTTTTTAGTGATAGAAGTCATTGAATTTTCACTAGGTCACGTTTGACCTTCGAAGGTCAGTATGAAGGTCACCAAATGAAAGTTCATACACGACTTCCTATAGGTCTCCAATACAAACCTACACTTCTATCTGTAACGATTTTGCTGATTTAAGTAATTGAAATTTCATTGTAAAGTTTGGCAATTGAAGGTCACTGAATGTCAAGTTCAAGGCTGCCAAGTAAAACTTAATACATGACTTCCTATATGCCCACAATAGAAACCTAAGCTCTAACTGTAATAGTTTTGGTGATAGAAGTCATTGAAATTTCACCATGTGAGGTTTGACCTTCGAAGGTCACCGAAGGTCAAGTTCAAGGCCACCATATGAAAGTTTATATATGACTTCCTATTAGTGTTCAAAAGGAGACGCGGTATCGCAGTGGTCAAGTAGGCTTGAGATCGTAAGGTCCTGAGTTCAAGCCCTGGCCCACGACTTCATGGGTGTGTTCTTGGGCAAAACACTTCACTCCCACACTCCACGCCTCACTCCACCCAGGTGTATAAATGGGTACCAGCAAATAGTCAGGGAAACCTGACTAAGAGCTGGGGGGAGTACCTGCGATGGACTGGCATCCCGTCCAGGGGGAGTAGTAATACTCCTAGTCGCTTCATGCCACAGAAACCGGGGTTAAGCACCGAGCCGATGGGCCACTGGCTCGAAACAGGCTTACTTTTTCTTCTTTTGAGTGCTCAATATATATATGTTCCCAAGCCTAGAAGCCTTTGAAAATTGTAACATTTTGCTTGACCTCAAGTTTGACCTTTCAAGGTCATCTGAGGTCAATTTTAACACTGCCAAAATGTAGGTCATATATGACTTCCTAAATGTCGATAATACAAACTTAATCTGTATCTGCAACCATTTGGCCTCCACAGGCCATCTTGCATATTCAGTTCAGCACCCCCACTAGACCCACTTCCATCGATTCAATCAAAATAGCGCTCATACTGTACATTGGCAGTATCAAGGAAAGTTGATTGCCTGATTTAGAAAAAAATTCATCCCGCAGTTTTTGAGAAATAATTTTTTTAAATTTCTCAGTCCTCTCTTCAACATTGGGGCCAAAATTTCAAGGGCACATAAAACAGACAAAAATGATTTAATCAAAATCCAAAAAAAAAGACATCTGGAGATATGGTCTACTAGTATGTTACGGCAAATTTGCAGGAAAATTCATCATGCCAAGAAAAAGTTAAAAAATGTTCCAGACGACGGACGCCACACCACGACAATAGCTTATTGGTCCATAGGGCTGGTAAGTTAAAAATCACCTTGAATTTTTTCATATGTGCACAGTCCTATGAATTTTGCATGTTTTTTAAATGTCAGGTTTGTTTTTATAGATCTAAAATCCCCTGGATAGTGACACATGCATCTTTTTTATGCATACATGCCATTTATAAATGAGGCCTCTTTTGAGGAACATTTTTCTTGCTGAAAGTCTACCAGAATCTGAACATTAAAATGCACAAGCATATACTAAAAAGACACAACCATGTTTTTTTTTTTTTTATAGTTTATTTGAAAATTCCAATATGTTGGGAAAATACTAGCATTCAAAAATACAGACATTTCAATGAGGGCAAACTAGGACTTGGTATGCCTCCATCAAAATATGAAAAAAGGAATTTAATTGCTGCCATTTCAATATACACCATTTACAGTGGGACATTTAAAAATATACTGTACACCAGACAACATATAAAGTTGCTTTTCCCCATTGCAACATTAGTCCAAGAAAGGGTGACAAAAGTGATACAATGGTGAAATAAACTAAGTTGGTTCACAATGTCAAACTTCCCTAAATTTTATACAAAAATTAAAAAATTGAGTATGCAAACAAAACAAATAATATATTAAAAGTGATATACAATCGTTCAAATGTCACAAAATCTAATAAACGAATTTGTCACAATGAATGGGGTATAATGCCCAGAAATGCAGCGGTTGAAACTGCCTGTACAACCATTAGTTGCTTTAAATTACACTCATTTACCCAAAACAAAAAGAAAAACTCTACCAGAGAAAAACGCGAGTAAAGGGGAGATGTTTATATTCTTGCAATTGGTAACATGCCTACGTTACAGTTAAACATTTCCCCAATATTTCAAAATAGATCTCCCTGACCATTAAATAATGAAAAAAGCCATTTCTTCTAATGCTTCTCAACATAGACATCTTATGGTGGACTTAGGGACTGCATTTAGGGTCACTGAAGTACATGGTTGGACTTAATGAACTCCTTTCATGCAGAAAACCATATATCAAGGACTCTTGAGAGGTCAACTCCTTATTTCTTTTTGTTGAATTATATGTCTCCCCAGACCAGTGATTTCTAGTGTCACATAGAATAAACTTCAGGAACAGACAGCCAAGCCTGTCTCAACATTGGACAATGACAAGAACATCACTTCAACTTGCACAATAATGTTTTTTAAGAAATGTAAAATTCTCTCCATGCTTCCGCCAATATATCTGCAGTCACAGGATACAGTATACCATAAAATAGCTTCCAACAATTTAAAAAAGTAAATAAATAATTATATGACGGGTACATTTTGGGGGAAAAAAAAAAAAAAAAAAAAAAAAAAAAAAACCCCTATCCCCCTCCCATTCCCCCCAGATCATTTCTCTGAACTGGCCCCTAAATTACAATGGTCAGCTTGAGATAGAAACTGCCACATAGAAAACGTAGGTAAAATCAGTTGATAATAAAAGAAAACTAAATTGGTTTCAGTGATATTAAAAAGCACTGTCTTATACAGCTCTCCCCTTGTCCCAGAAAGCCAGAGGGATATAGCCGCATAGATTAGCTTGGCATGAAGTAAATGGTGGCATTTATAGGTCCCACTCATTTTCCTTCTCCAGGCCGACCGTTTGCCAACACCGCCAATCCATCGTCAGATATCAGAGGAAGCACTGGAATCCTCCATAGTGAGCCTTCTTTTCTCAAACATGTGATGCCTCATTTCACCTCATATGCTTGGGAATTGTAGTCACTAATTGTAGACCTCCCCAAGGTCAAGTCTGGCTTGTCTGTTCTCTAGTGGAGGTGCGATCGGTCTCCTCCATCATCCATCAGTTCGTTGGTCAGTAGGTGAGTCCGTCTACACCTTCAGCCTAGTTGTCCTAATCTTTCTGGTCAGCTCTTCTGTGCCCCAGCTAATACAATGCTATGCATATCAGGAAAACATTTTGAAACTAAAAATGGCCTAACCCCCTACCCTCTTTATGTTCACACATGAGAAGAACCAACTGAAGGTGTTCTGTATGGAACTGAGGCTAGGAGGTGGTGTATAGTCCTTCTGTGAGCTCAAAGGGCAGCATCTGTGAGCTCAGAGGGCAGTGTCTGTGAGCCCAGAGAGCAGGGTCTGTGAGCTTGGAGGGCAGGGCCTGTGAGCCTAGAGACCAGAGTCTGTGAGCTCAGAGGGCACAGAGGCCAGAGCCCTTGATCTCAGAGGGCAGGGTCTGTGAGCCCAGAGAGCAGAGTCAGTGAGCTCTGATGGCAGGGTCTTTGAGCTTAGAGGACAGGGCCTGAGCTCAAAGGCAGAGTCTGTGACAACAGAGGACAGAGTCTATGAGAACACTGGGCTCATAGCAGGCTGGCTAGACTGGTGGTGGGGCCGTTCTGTGCCTGGATCTGCACTGGAGGAGGTCCGTCAGTCCACTGAAGCACCAGAAAGGAATTAAACAAAAATGTGGAAAAAATATTAGGTTTAGTGCTGCTAGCCCAATACATTTAGCTTTTAAGTGAAAAGAAAGCAAAGAAGAAAGTGATTTAAAATAATTGAGACAACTAACAAGAGAGGAATAGACACCAAGAAGAGATTTAACACATAAAAGTTTAACTGGCAAGAAAAATCGTTTTTTTTCTGCCACTTCATCTATCAACATAGACCAGAATCTCCAAGGAATATTTCCAGCTCCTCCTTCAGTCCGAGCCACAAAGAATACAGGCTGTTTTCACAGAAAAGAGGTTCCTACCCAGTATTACAAAGATGGACCTAATAAAGTGGGAGTGAATGAAGCAGTGTAAATAGTGCTTTGAGTTTGGAAACTGGCCACATAGATGCAAGGAATCATAAATCAGCATTATGTCTTTTTTTTAAATAAAACCAAGTGTTTATCTAACCAGGAACAGGTCTTTGGACAGCCTTGCCGGTGCGTACTGTGCGTTAACCACCGCCAGAAGTCTATCACTCCTAAGAGTGTGCAAGGACTCACTGAGTGTCGTAGACTGCATTTGTTTGATAATATCATATCAGGTGAGTTTGGGTGCCTCTAGCGGTGAATCCTGAAACTGTTAGGGGATGCGATCATGTTCGAACCAAATCGTTACAGCTCTCCGCGAATGCAGTGCAGGCTGTCCACAAACCAGCCCAGCTATAAGGCGCATGGAATCATGGGATTTTTTCCAAGCAAACCAGCATAAATTTATCTCCCACAATTCAGTGCATTTTATGTTAATGAAGCCGTTGAGAATTACCAACAATGAACAAATTTCTCCGATGGTGGGCTTCTCTGTGAATTTACCACACAGGTCATGTGATCAGACATCACATCATGTGTTATGCTTGGCTGCGGGTCGCCATTACCGTCTACCCAATCTAGGTTACCGTTGTTCACTTCTAGGAGTAATAGATTTCTGACTCTGCTGATGTTAGCAGAAGCTATATGGCTAAAAAACAAGTTCTTACACTGATGAGGTTGTGTTCTGGGAGGCTGCAGGCAGCAATATGGTCCTGGAGAAGCTGCTGGGAGAAGTTCTGATGCATCTGGGCCGCCTCATGTGCGTCGATCGTGTTGCCGCAGGCCTTGTTCAAATCTGACACAGCACATGCAAGACAGCGCAGCATAGGTGTTAAAACGTGTTAGCATGATTCACAACTCCAGGCAGTGCAGTTCTAGTCCTAAGATTTGAGAAAAGGCAAAAATATTAATTATTCTCACCTGCTTCACTGAAGGCAGACAACATGGAAATGTCTCAGCAAATATTAAATTAGAAACAAATACCGTCCAATTCATCACATACAATTTGACTGACTACGCTTGCATAAACCCCCCCTCCTGCCCCACTCGATGTCACCCTACTTTAAATGCAGTCTTTCATTGCTAATCATTTCTCCATTTTTCTTTATTTGAGCAAACAATCTTAAGCAGATAGGAAAACTATGCATCACCTTCGCAATATGCCACCTTCACCCCTCATTGTGGGAGCAAGGTTTCGCTAGAGCTTACCCTTCAGCAGAGCAGAAGACCACAGCTGCACAGACATGTCCGGGATCTTACTGGCCAGCTGCATGGCCGGGACCACCATGTTGTTGCTCTCCTAGACAAAACAATCACAAACAGTCAACAAAAAACACACATACAAACCAACACACAAGGATTTACTGCATACTTAAATACGAACAAGCTATACGGCTGGAAATATGCCGTAAATTCAATACGGAGGAATTATAAAGGAAAAGGTGAAGAAAAATTAAATTTTGACTGATAATAGGAGCAAGCCCTTAAAGACGGAAACATGTTCAAGCTCAACAAACTGAGAGATGATAGAAAAAATGCCATAGTGAATAATGGAAGTCATCACTCTTCAATTCCTGATCTTTGCCATCTACTGAATGCTGGTTTTGACTGAAAGTGAAATAAATTGTTGAGAGGCCTGACCAAACAGCCAATGTTAGTTGAGCACAAATATAGATGGCCGTCAGCTTAAGACAGAACTCATGCATAATCCAAAGGCTTCTTCCAATGATGCCACAGCAGCAGCACATGAAACTAAAGAAACTGAACACATGAACACAAGCACATGTGATGGACATCCAAGATCAAGGTTGAACAAACAAAAAAATGAGGTACTGATCCAGCCAATGGCCTCGTTTGTACCCGATGGTTTCCCAGCACATAGAAGATGTGGCCAAGCAGAACCAGGGAGCAGGCCGTCAGGCGATTGAGATCCTCGGCGTTGGACATCTTCAGAGTCTCCCGCAAAAACCGCCTAGAAGGAGGAGAGGAGATGAAGAAGGGGCATAGGTGAGAGTGATTCCACTGAAATCATCAGAAAAACGTCTATCCATCCACCATGAATCCACCCTATTCCTGGGCTGGTTCAGACAGGACTGAAGCCTGTCCTAGTACACAATGGGCAAGAGGCAGGAACACACTCTGACACTCTGCTTATCCATTTCAGGGCACATGCACCACTCACTCATACACTCATACCCATGGCCAATTAATAGTCTCCAATGAGTCTTTATACATAACTTTGGACTGTGGAAAGCAACCACAGTACCCAGAGAGAACCCACATGAGCATGAGAACTTCACACACCCACAGGGAAACCACTGTACATAAAATTTTGTTGTCAGAAGCTGCCAGCTGGGTATTGAACTCATTCCATTGTGAAATAAGTACAATGAGTGTAACAGGACTACTACAGCCCCAATAAAATGTTCACTGCTGATCGCAAAGCTTCATACAAAATTCATTACAACATTGTGTACAATCCTGTTTACGTAAGACAATCACTGAAATGGTTCTGGAAGCCCAAAATGACTGGCTTAATAGGACCACATTTTTGTACTTTTCTTTAACTCTTTATGTTGCAACTATTATACGAAGCGTCCAGAATTCACATCTGATTTCCTTTGCTGCTGAGGACAAATTGTCTTCAGCCATGGTTTTACGAAAACTAATGCTGGCAGTTGCAAGCAACAGGAGTATTCTGAAGAAAACCATCACAAAGCTATTGACATTTAATCAAGCTGTCATTGGGAAAGACGCTGAAAATAGGCCTTCTCTATTAGCATGCCTGCTCTGCATTACCCAGAGTGGACCAGCTAACAATGGCACCAACTGTGAGATTGTGAAGCACACAGAGTAATACTCACTTAGCCTCATTGTATCGCCCCTGGAAGAAAGACAGTAGTCCCCGGATGTAGAAAGCTGCTGCTCTCAAACAGTGTGAGCTGTGAACATTGTGAAAGACAGCACAAACACTGAGAACTGAGGCATCATAGATGGTAAGAGTTGGGGCAGACAGCATGTACACTGCCAGAGTGGACACAGATCATTAAGAGACAGCAAACATTAAGAACCAGAGCTGGGAAAGACAGTGCGTACACAGTCAGAGCTCAAAGGTACCATAGACAGTTGAGACCAGAGAAAGACACCAACAGAGCCAGAGCTGGAAAACACGCATGACAAGTGTTTATCAAATGCACAAAGTGAAACTCTCCATGACAGCTAACAAGCAGCTAAAAGCCATATTTGATTGAAGTAATTCATATAAATGATTACAGAGATAACATAACCAAGATAGAACTGAAGGCTATTATTCAGATGAAAAACAATTCTTCCCCCAATAGCGCCATTACACAATGGAAGGCTGAACACATAATGATCTACATTAATTAATGAAAAAAGAACAGCAAACAGCATTATCTTAAATGTTGCTGGTGATCTACTTTTGGGCAGTCTGTTTAAAAACAAGGACAGCAAAGCTAAGTTTGAGAGATATATTGACCACAAAGCCCTGTAGAAAAAATGATATATATATTTGAAAAAAAAAAAGCCTAGCATTTGAAACAAAATTTGCCTCAGACAGCATGGACGATATTAAAAATGAAAAGCGGAGGATCTACTGCAGATGTTTTGGAAACACATTCCAGAAAGAAGCGATGATGATTGATATCTAATATCAACAAAATGAAAAACGCAGTTCCTTTGAAACCGTAAAATATAGTAAAATTCCACTTCAGCTAGTTTAAGTGTTTCACTGTTCATGCCTGAGAATAGGAAATAGCAAATAATGTTTTTTCGGTCAGAAATGCCAATATAAGTGATTGTTGCATACTAAATTTAAAGGTTGGGATAGTTTTGTAGTTATTCTGGGGAAAATGAGTCTGAAAATGTGGTTGTTTTTGGTGTAAATCACAGAGATTTTGGGCACTGGAACCCGAAAAAATCCCCATGAGGGTAAGAGATCACTTGCAAAGTTTTTTACAGCCACAATTTTACTGCAAAAAATTTTTACTCTTGCTATGACATTAATATGCATCCCAAATTTGAATACATAGTTTTTATACTGGACATACCAAAAGAAAAGTTAGGGATCACCCAACTTTTCAATATTAAAATATGATATGGAAAAAAATACAAACTATCACATATTTCAAATTCAAAATTTGGGGTGATCCCTAACTTTATTTGTCCAGTATATATATATATATATATATATATATATATATATAGTGTTTCACTGTTGTGTAAATGTGGCTCAAAATGAGCAGAAAACACAAAATCTGCAAAAAATTTTTACATGTACAAAATGGCTCAAAATGAGCAGCAAAAAGCGTCGGGCGGATATTGGATGTCAGAAATTGCCGAGAATTGATATTGAGCATCGCCAAATAAACATCTTTGACTATGTAAATTTAGAGAAAATCCTATAAACTTTGAAGCCTCCAGAGCCTGGAACAGAAAATCTCTGCGGCGGCAGCCCCGGAACTAAACCATAGTATCTCCTGACTATCGTCGTCGGGGAGATACAATTATAAACATCGTCAAACCCAGGTACAGTCAATGAATTGAGGTACAGTGTGAAGCATAACCTTAGGAGGGACAGCATTACAGCAGTATTCTCAATAATGCAAGGCAAGATATGTCCCCATACAATGAAGCAACAGCATATAAATTACCTCCACATACATATTGAATATGAATCACATAAATATTACGGATAAATTTAAATACCATATTCCCTAACTACTAATGAAACTACTTGTTGGCATCTCCCAAATGAGACATTTAAATCTTCAGGACTAAAAAAAACAGCAAAAGTAACTACAACCCCCACCAATTAACTAAGGACATCATGACTTCTGCCCTCTTTGAGCAGTGTTCAGTGAGATAAACGGTTTCCTCACCTGACGGGAAAGTTATGATCCGGGTTTATCCTCTCCAGTAGACTGTACAACTTCAGAAATACAAATGGGGACAAATCAATGAGAGCCGTCAACATAGTCACATTCCCAATAGCCAATCTAGTACTTCACCGACCAACATCAATGAATTAAAAACAAAGAATCAGTGACACAGTTACTCTGATCTGTGACTAAGTTCCAGTTATTTGGCTCAGCTTAGACTATTGTGTCATAATCGTTGCAGAGCTGAACTGCTTGGACAGGAACATTTTGTTAGGCTGGGACAGAGACGCAAGTGTTTATGCAGACCTCCTGATGTCTGTTGCCCTCCCTGATATACACGCTGGCCAGGTTGGTCACAATGAAGGTCCATAGCTCCTGGTGTGTGGTCAGCTGCAACAGAGAAACACAGAGTTATACACCAACACACACTGGCCCCTTCCTGTAACCTGAGAACTGTGGTGTTTTAGACTCACGCGCAGAGCAGTAGTGAACTGTGCCTCAGCGTTGTCCATACAGTTCACAGAGATGCAGTACAGACCCTGAAACATACCACAAAGTGCCAAGTTACAAAAACAGCACAGAAACAATATACGTCAAGAAAAACACATCACAGAAAAAGTAACAAGAACATTCAGCACAGACACAATATAGACCATAAAAACAACACAGACTAAGTTACAGGAACATTCAACTGAGAAACAGGATAGATTATGAAAAAACATCACAGGCAAAGTTACAAAAACATTCAGCATAGAAACATATTGATGATGACAATCACAAAATAGGCCAAGGTCCAACTAGGACAGTTCAATTGCTCGCAACCAATACATGCATCATCAAAACCTTGTATTACATGGTCACCCAAACAATACTGAAAGAGCACAATCTGCCCTAGATCTAAGGTTAAAGCTGAAGACCATTCCATGGTAACAAACTAAATCATAATAACTCCCTCACTACCAGTACTTCACTACCAAGTGTCACTACCAGTGAAGTCTCCCTGGCAGCCATGGAGGGCACTCCTGATTAAGGGGCAGGGTGTATACACACACACACACACAAACACACACACACACAAGCTCTGGGATGCCCATACCCTAAATCAGGGATGGGTTACTCCATTCCTGGAGAGCTGCAGTGTCTGCAAGCTTTTGTGGTCTCCTTTCAATCAACAGGCAATTAATACATGGAAAACAAGGTATGTGGACTCCAGCTAATCAGTGGCCTTAATCAATCACACCAGCGGAAACACACCGAAAACCTGCAGATACTGTGGCCCTCCAAGACTGGACTTGCCCATCCCTGCCCTAAATCTAGGCAAGGAGACATCGCCACAATCAACAATAGATTCGTGTGGCGGATATAATGGTCCTGCTTTTGGTATGGATGAGGGAGTCGGGGAAATTCAGCATCGATGCAGACCCGCTGCCCGAGGGTTTTACAGTCCACTCCCACTCACCATTAATTGAATTGAGACAGACTTCAACATGGCGAACCTTCCCCTCTAACATGGGAAGAGATAGAGATTGAAAGAACAAGAGTGTACTGGATGACCTGGGATAGAGCCGTACTCACCAACAAAGTGTGAAGCTGAGCTGCGTGGTTTGAGAATAACCTGGGGGACTGCTGGCACAGCTGACACACCTGAGAGATCTGCAAACAGAGGGAAAACCCCTACATAACACACACACTATATACGCACATGTAGGGCTCAAGCAGATACAATCTTATATGCTAGCATTTAAACTTAGTAAGCCAGGTATATGAAGTTACCTCCTGTAATGCTGTAGCCTTGTGACCGGTAACTAGCCGACACATGATGATGTGCTCAAGTAGGATGACTTGGAAGGAGGAGAGAATGGGACTGCAGTCCAGCACTGAGGATTAAAGGCATGGACAACAGGGCAAATTAATGTCCAAGCAAATAGCAGAAGTGATCTTCAGTTCAATTACATTACCACCATTTAGCTACGTATAATCCAAGAGGAATTTGCAACCCATTATACTAAGCCATGGAGCAACGAGGGGTTAAGGGTCTTGCCGCTTGGCTTTAGGCTGGCCATAATGTCTCATATACAATCACACTTACTTTTCAGCTTTTCTAACTGCATGAGCGCTTTATCCGTATACTTCTGTGCTTTCTCCAAATAGCCCGCTTGCATGGAGTGCATTACGGTCACCTGCAAATCACAAGCAGACAATATCAGTGTTCTTAACAGGTCTGTACAACTAACAATCAGTGTTGCTGACCAGATTTGGTACTCTGCTTGATTACATTATAGTTATTAATTACCATTAGTCACTCAGCTATTTTATTCAAAGCAAGTTAAAGTTGATTAGACCATGCAGTGGCGAATCCTCTGGGCGGAATATAACCCCGTAAAGTATCTTATTCATTTCTTTCCCTGCATTAGTTTGCCCTTTCCCAACATTAGGTGTGTTTCCCTTACCCTTAGAAAAGCGCAAAATCTAAACAGCGAAATAAAAAACTGGTCATGGAAACACGTGAATTTAAAAAAAAACCTCTCAAATATCACTAAAAAGTTTTTACGCTCTCATGAGATGATTTTCCAGACTTATCGATATTGCAATATTTAGCAAAAGTGGAATGGAAACACTTTTTTCCGCATTTACAAGTCACACTCTCCACACGCGACAGGTTCTGACCAAGTCCAAGAACATCCATATTCAGTTGAAAAGAGCATTGCGAGACGAGAGTTTACGAGGTTTATTTGCAAAACATCCTCAATTGGAAAAACTTGCAACTCGCAATTGTGCATGGTCAATTTTTAGAAATATCGCTTTCATTTTGCAGAAAACTGTGATGGAAATGCAGCTACTGCAGCAGTCAACCCAGTTCTTTGGAGATCTACCATCCAATAGGTTTTCACTCAGGATGGTAATCTGAGATGACACAGGACTTGTGAAAGTGTACAGCGCAGATGAAGCACGAGTTCCCCCACAGTTGCAGGGTAAAGGAATGGTGGCCTGATGTGTGCAGATAACAGCCCCTAGTCTGTAAGGGCTGTAGGCTCTGCAGGTGAATAGCCATCCAGAGCTGAAGCAGGGGAGCTCACCAGGTACACCAGCACACACATGTGCTCCTTGGGCAGCCAGTGGAACAGGTATCATTTCAGAGCTCCGGGGTTGCTGGGCAGGATGAAATCAATCATATTTCTGAACCATTGTTCTTCATGTCACGAAAAAATGGAGTGTGGAAATGGTCTGGATGCACTGCTGAAGCTGTTTCAAGCAGGGCTTCACACTTTTAACCTTCGACAATAAGGAAGCCGTAATCAAACACCTGTGATCCACAACCATGAGGTTATCAAACCAACACTTCACATGAACTTAAAACAACCATGAGGGCATCAAACCAACACTTAGCCTGTAGTACACAACCATGAGATTGTCAAACCAACACTTTTTCTGTACTACACAACCATGAGGGCAACAAACCAACACAATCTGTACTACAAAATCGAGAGATTAACAAACCAATACTTCTGCACTACACAACCATGAGAGCATCAGACCAACACTTCACCTTTCCAAAACAACAATGAGGGCATCTTAACCTAACACTGCTTCTGCTGTCACTCAACTCCAAGGGTATCCTCTCAACCCAATACACATCCATAAGGGCATCTAAAACCTGCCTAATTCCACCAAAAACCCAAGAACCAAACATCTCCAGTTGGACTATGCAACAACAAGGGCACACAAAACCTATCTACCCCATACTACCCAACACATCACAAAACCAGCAGTGCATTTTTACACATAATTTCACCAAGATCACATGAACACAATGGCACTTTATTCCAACACTTCTCACACCCAAAAGGACAACACAACTCAGAACTTCACCCAGGTCATGTGACCACAAGTGCCTCTTAACCCAATACTTCATTTGGCCGAGAGAAAAAAAAAGTTATTCCAATTCGGGACTCAAGAGCAAGGGAATAAATATATCCACACCTAGGAAAAGCTTCAGTAAGAAACATAGAATGACCATTTTCTTGTACCAATTTTACCAAAAGAGAACTCTGTTACACATTACTTTCCCACACCATTAAGCTGAACAAGAAGATAATTGAAAATGAGTGAAACATAAATTAGGAAAAGCAAAGAAAAACACACAAATGCATTGACCTGCAAGATGCTCAGAAGGAAGCAGACCATAAATTTGGCCTTCACACATCAAATCCAGTGTTATTTGCATATAGTTACCCAAACCAAACTCTCAGGTCGAGCACCAAGTCTCATATCGCCCCTGAAAACCTTACCTGCCCAGCATCCAGGTAGTGTGTGACCTGCAGCACCAAGAAGAAAACCCTCAGAGACTCCTTCTGAATGGGGTTTCCCTGCCAGTTCTCCACGATTTGACCGCAGAGCGTCAGGAGAGGGTGCACCTCCTGCAGCTTACGCTCCATTAGCAGCAGCTAACAAACAGACAAAGGCCGGGAAACACATCACTGCTACAGCAAGAGAGTAAAGTCATGTCCACAAGGTCATGTTAACAAGGGTAAGTTTGAACATGGCAAAAACACGTTGATCATTTCTGTCCCCACTACTGTTTTCAGCATCATTTTTTCAGAACTTCCCTGTCCACACGGGAACAGTAGAATGGTAAAAAATCCCCTAAAGGACATGCGCAAGACTTTAAACTCATTCTTTACATCATTTCCATACAACCATGTATGCGTTCCTTCCGCTAAGCTATACCAGTCAAACATCAGACCGTCAAAAATTTCAACAATATCAAGAGTGCTACCCAAAGTCACCAATGAATTCAAAGTGTCCGGAGCTACTGAAATCATAAATTGTGAGTCATACCAAGATTAAAGCTACAAGTGCTGGACACATCAAAGATTACCTGACAATCTAATGTCATTGCTTTTGGAAAGCTGCATTTTCCCTATCCAAAGTTCAACTGATAAATGCAGTTTTCAAATTCATCCACTTGTGACCAGTCTCTGAAAATCTGTTTTTGGTGGTCAAAAATTAAATTTTATCACAGCTGGAAGGCCAAGACTGAGACTTCAAAGGGTGTTTTCATATTTATCTACGTTTATATGAACAGGACCGAAGACAATTATGAATAGTAATACCTTATGCAGACAGCACATATGAAACATATTTAAGAAGCATGCTTCAAAATACTAAAAACATGCATGTATGAGCGCATGTGTTCACATTGCTCAGTCTACTGAGCCAGTACAGCACAAGATCAATTGTGACTGACAGACCAAGTGCAAACTGTGCAATGTTTCATCAGAGCAGTTCTCCCTTTTCAAAATAAAAGCACTTCCAAAGACACCAGGAATACAGGCAGGGCCCTACAGCTCATTATTGCGCACAGGTATTTCTAATGAGTCTTAAGATGCTCAGTGGACTTACCATTCCTTTGCTCAACAGAAACAGTGCTCTGTAAGAATGAAAGAGCATTTGTCAGACTAATTGTCAAGTAAAAGACAACTTAGGCATGCATGGTTGTTATGACAAATATTGTAATACATTTCCAGATACTCAGCTAATAATACCTCACAAATACTATGTAATAGATTAAATTCCCCAACAGAGCCCACTGAATGCTGTGTACTCCGTGCAAATACCTTGTGTACTCAGAGCCCACGACCCGTGCATACTCAGCACCCACTCCCAGAAGATCACATGCTGAAACCAGGTCCTTCTCCAAAGTGTGCAGTTGCTGGAAAAAGATCAACACAAGACTGCATGAAACACTTTCATCATCTTTTTTTGGTCCAACTGCAAAGGCCCATCAATTTTAGTCACCAATAGGGACTGACATCTCAACCTCAAAGGAAAACAAACATGCAATTTGGAAGACATACAGTGAGGGCAGCAAGGCTTTGGACAGCGAAACAAATTTAAGTGGCTGTAATTACGCCATGGTAAGATCAGAATGGAAATAAATATCCTTTATAGCAGTTGGCAGTGATTTGAGAGTGTTTCCATTCATAAGCACCAAACAGTCTAGGTAGTAGAGACGATTAACTCTGGGCAAGTGACCAAATACTTACAAACCTTACTGTACCAGAACATAGCAGAGGCAATGTTACAAAATGTCACTGTTAATGTATATCTGTATGGCAGAAAGGGTTTTTTTTTGCTATATTAAAATGGCTGAAGATGGTGCCTCACCGCAAGCTGAAACAGTAGACGGCAGTGCCAGTAGGGAGTCTGCTGAGAGATCTGGATGGCCTTACGCAGCAAGGGTTTGGCAGAATCCACTAAATTCTGAAATCAGACGCAACACAAGCACATACCGTAAAAATGCATTATCACAAAAAGTGCTTGAAGAATTACCAGAGCTTAAGAAAAACCCACATTTCTGATTCCATGTCAAAACAATTGAGTTTCACAGCCAAAATAAAAGGAAGCCAACCATTCAACTGTTAGATTTTCTGAGAACAATGAGCATATAATTATACAGTGGAATTTAACTGTATAAATCTCAAAATAAATAATAGCATTATTTGATAAGTTACATCAATGACAAAATGCTTACCTGTTGGCAATATAGCTCTGAAAGAAGACTTGCAGCTTCAAATTTAACATCTTCAAACTGAGGGACCTAAATATTTTGTCAAGGAACTAACTGGGATGGTGAAGAAGTAAATTTGACAATTTGACACAAGCACCTACAGTACAGTGGATCATTCACATTTCCAGCAGAGCTACATTTATTTGACGCAACTGTACATTAGAAGCATACACATCTCATACCTACTGAAACGATCGAATATGGAGTAGTGATATTTGCCACCTAGGAATGATTAACTATCCCACGGAAATGCAGATCAATATTCAACAATCAAGTGTATACAACAGAACCCAATCAGAATGAAAAAAATGTAAGATGTCAGAATATTTGTGGAATAATTTTGTGGAAAAGGATATTTGTTGAGAAATGAACCACTGCGGGGAGAAGGAAGAAATAATTATATTAGTCACACTCAAGTTCATGTAGAAATCAGTTGTCGAACCAAAGAACATGCTAATACTATTCAACTATGCTTACTTTAGAAGACAAATATTCATACTTCTCGCAACCACAAGCAATGAATCACGTCCATTTAGCCACCATATTATACAAATGTAAAATGACTGTGTTGCAGCAAAGCAACCTGACAGTACTTTTCACAAGAAACTGACATGCTCCACTAGGCAGCGGAGTTAACGTTAGCGAGCTACCTACTACGCATGCGGAGAATGACACTAAACACATTAAGTTCCCTTTAAACCTCACATGACGGCTTCAGATAATATTTCAGCCATTTATCTGCCTTTGGTGCTTGAACTTATCCTCCATTCAAGGCTTCCCTTTTCTCTACACTCATCGCCGACGTGGCCTGCTCATTTCACGCCACAGTATCACATCCCCGAGCTTTCCCAGAAAATCCTCACCGCCTTATCCAAGTGGTTCCGGGCGAGTTCGCTGTTCTTGGTGTGATGATAAAGAACCGGAGCCAAGCTGCAAGTGAGTTCGCGCTTCTACCCTTTGCGGAGGCTTGAACTGAAAAACGGCCTGAAGACAATGGACACAAAGACGAATCTTAGGGGGACTTGATGTACGGAAATGTTCCGCGAATCCAAGCAAAGCGAGGTACCAAGATTCTGGTGCCTCACTGCCAGACGCCATTTTGCCGACAACACAAACAACAACAGGCACTGGCCGTTCTCAATCCCCGCGTGATTTCACCGTGTACCACGAGAATGTACGAGAAGATGGTGACCGAATGGGTTCTCGGGACATGTATTTTATGGCGCTTTTCCACTGCACGGTACCGGCTCTACTCTACTCTACTATACTGGCCGTTTTTGCTTTTCCATTAGGAAAAAGTACCTAGTACTTGGTACTAGTAGATACTTTTTCTGGTACCTGCTCTCCTGGGGTTCCAAAAAACGGCCGACCAGGTACTAGTAGGTTCTAAAATGTGACGTGCAACATTGCAGCCCACTGATTGGTCAGAGAGAATCGCATCTGCAAAAGACATCTCGATTCCGCATTATCGCCAGGAAACTGGCTTCGCTTGCCATCATTGAAACAGGCGTTATACTACGAAGCTGGCTTTGTGATTAAGCCTGACTTCAGCACTAAGTAAAACCAGGAACCTCTTCAAATCTGGAACATGGACTAAAGTAAAAGGAGCTGTTCCGGGTTTTACTTTAGCTTAAAGTCAGGCTTAGTCACAAAGCCAGCTTCATAGTATACCCCCCTGGTCTTCAAATTGTGTTTTTGAAACGTGTGTTGTTTTAGGCAGCTTGATAAATATACTGTGCGTTGCCTTACCTTTCAAACAAGGTTGCGTTTGTTCACTGAAGCTGCTGCATTAATGAAATGCGTTTCTTTGTCTGTGGCCCTGTTCGTGGCGAAATTAGAAACAACGGGGTGATACTGAGCCTTTTTTTTTTTTTTTTTTTTTAGCGTGGCAGCAATACGCTTCCGTACAGATGAGATGACGCATCGTAAAGCGATAAATTCTAATACTCTGCCGGCTTCTGCGATTTGCGCATTTGCTACGTGTTTTGCCTTCAATTTCAAAGTGAAATGTTTCATGAAGCCTGGATATGAGTACTCTGTGCCTTTTACGTAAATCATTGTTTTGCGTTTTTAGGTGGTACGTTATTTAATGTGCAACCGAATCGGACACAACACCAGCTGCTATCAGGAGAATGTCAAACAGAAATTACAATTAAGGGGTGATTTGGGGTTAAATGGGCAAAATTTGATTATTTTTCCAAAAAATTTTTTTGAATAAAAATATTCTATAATAACCCACCTTTAATAATCACTAATTGCTACAAGGATTAAAAACTGAACTCAACTTTTCAATGCGGTCTAATGCATTTTCCATTTATTTCCTAAGGTATTACTTTTTCAACGTTTCTCATGTTTGTGGCAGCCATAACTTTTTTTATTTATCATTGAAAATCAATGAAATTTGGGCTGCAGGTACTTTACTTCATTAGAAATGCAATGACATAGGGAAATTTTGCCTATCTGTTACATACTTTGAATATTTTGAGTATTTGTCAGATTCTGCGCAAAATAATTTCAAAATTTGAGTAAAATGCCCAAAAATTACAAAACTGATAAACTGGGCAAAGAATGGCTATGTCTTTACAAATGGATAAGCAATGGCTTTTAAATGATGAAAGAAAAACTGAATTCTATCATAGAGTTAAAGAGGAATTGGTGCCAGAAGTTTTCTGCATATTTAATGAGCTTGCTCGGTTACCATGGCAACAGCAAAAACAGAAAAATGCCAACTTGTATCTTTTTTGGTGGTTATTACATATACCTCTTTAGATTAATTCTGAGTTGTTTCCTGGTGTCATTTTTCATTAATCCCCAGATCACCCCTTGAACGCTCGCGGACTTTAGTGCCATTACGTGGTGACAGTAGTGCGCGTCCCCTGATTTAAACACATACATATTAAACAGAATCGCCGGAATAAAAGTAAACTTGATATAACTGAGGATGCTGTCGCGGCGGTCACATGCTGCGTCACAACGACGAGCAGGTACCACAGAGGCGGTACTATCCTCTAATGGAAAAGCAACCCCAAAAAAGTACCTGGTGCCGAGTAGAGTAGAGCAGAGTAGAGCCGGTACCATGTAGTGGAAAAGCGCCATTAGAGAGGAATGTCGAGTGAGCAAGGTTGGTGGTTCTAAGACATGGTCATGACATTAGGGACCCCTCTGTACGATGGTTTTTGTTCTAACCTCAGTGGAACCGTAGAATTTTAACAAGCTTATGTTTATAGTTATTTAACTACTGCTTTTGACTTAGGTTTATTGAAGCTCATAGATCACATTATATGTAAAAAATCGATGCATGTTCAGAAAATAGAATTTCTGTTGCCCGGTGGCGCTCATTGGTCCATATTTCGCATGAATTTATAGATTTTTTTAAATTTACACTGAGCAAATTAGGGGCTGAGGTGAATTAATTTTCTCCTAATAGGTGCAAGTATGGATAGCTTCCCACCAATCCTAACCATTTGGTACACAATAAAGAATTCAAGGACAAAGCAATTGATACTAAAGCTTGCCTGCAATATGTAGAATAAAAAAATACAAATGAAATGGTGATCACATACTCCAGAAACAGGTTAAGAGGCCATAAACCTCAATCTTATTGGTTACCTCTATGAAGTAATTATTGTTTGTATATGGCAAGAAGTACAACAAGAACGTGTGAATTATGTTTACTGCATTATTGTTTCTGAGGCAACATGATTTTAAAGTTTAGCAATCCCATACCATAACATGCTAATCAAGAAAAATTAACCATTTGTAAAAATTCTGGAAATGCATTTGCTGTTGGAACTAAAACCACCATGCACTGGTGGATTGAGCTTGAGTTAAATCATCTAAATTGCTTGGACGGTGCTATATCAATATATTTTTGCTCTCTTTCAATCATACAATACAAAGTCTTTTTATTTTGGTTGGACTGACGTAATTCAATGGCTTGTATAAATCCAAGGTTCATTTATCGAGGGTCTCATTTGTTACCGCTCTACTTGTGTTTCCTCCCTGTGCTTTTCTCAGCCATTTCCACCTTATTAATTGTTGGTGGTGTATTTATGTTCCTGGTTTGCTTCTTCCCTTTGCTAGACTGATGTTTTCCATGTTTATCTTTTGCGCAAAAAATTATTTTATTAACTTGGGATTTCAATCCCAGCGCTATGCATCCTGGCGAGTAGTGTTTCTTCCAGTATCTTTTTTGTCCAAGTCCGAGAGTGTCGATCTGCCCTGTGGGCTTCATTTCCTTTGGCTCAATACCCCGGCTTGACATCTCGGACCAGGCACCTTCTACTGCGCCCAGCCTGACCCTTTGTGTTCATGTTCACCCCTACTAAGCCCTCAGACTATTTACTCTGATTACTGTTCCTGATTGTGCTTAATTAGCTCCCGCCGCTCGCGGTGCAGGAGCTATGGTATTGGGCTCCGTCCATGCGTGCGTGCATCCGTCAACACATTTTACTTTATCTCATCAACTCTTTCAGCTACAGGCTCCTAATTTTTACTTGATATGCATCTCATAAAGGCCTACATATAACATGCCTAAAGGTGACCTTGGCCTATTTTTTCAAGGTCACTGGCCTAAAAATGTCACCAAAAACTTTGACATTTTGCTTTATCTCATCAACTATTTCAGTTACAGGCTCCTAATTTTTACTGGACATGCATCTCAAAAAGGCCTACAAATCACCTGCCTAAAGGTGACCTTGGCCTATTTTTCCAAGGTCGCTGGCCTAAAAATATCACCAAAAACTTCAACATTTTGCTTTATCTCATCAACTATTTCAGTTACAGGCTCCTAATTATTATACCTATGGTATCGGCTCCGTCCGTGCATGCGTGCGTGCATGCGTGCGTGCATTCCACAACAAAAACTTTGACATTTTGCTTTGGCGGGAGCTTCTGGGGCCGCCAGTGCCCTATATTTACCTCAAGCTTGTATTTATTAAAGATGCCCTCTGGGGTTTTGTCTTGGATCTGCGTTTGTTTCCTGATTCGAGAAAAGAACCACTGAGCCAAACATTGTGTTGTTGGTGTGCACAGCATGTACTTTCACAAAGCTACTTCAACCATACTTCTGCTCCACCAGCCAAGCTGAGAGTTGAGACAGCAGCCTCTGGATGGGGTGCTACCCAACTCCTTTGCCTCTTTTAATAAGATACCTCTCTGCTCGCCTCGTACCAGCTGGCAGTGGTTGGCAGCTGTTTTCAGAGTAACATGCAATTGGCCAATGTGCTACAGGGATGCAAATTGGGAAGGGTCTGCCAGGATAGGGTATTTTAAATAACAAGTTCTCAGGCGCCTCCTGTTGGCCAGACGGGCGCTCGTTAGGAAGATTCTAAGCTTATTCATGTTCGGGTATCCTCCGCCCTCTATCTGAACTTTCAAAGTTTCAACCAATGAGTGTATAAGAAGCGGTGGCAACGGGCGCGTGCTTCGGAGGAGAGCCGCGAGCTGTCTCACTCTCCTGAGTTGGCAATAGGGGGCCGCATAAGCGAAAAGCCTTGTACATAGTTCCCCAATTGGACATTCTAGATTCGAGTGGGATTAGAGATGCCAAATTTAAAAAAAAAAAAGATACCTCTCTGCTCTTATCAAAGCAATGGGGGCACCAGTTGCTCTAAGCAATTCCTCATAGATATGTATTGAAGACAGTGCACTCGGTACTTTTGTAATTACGTCATTAATTTGAACAAATTGTTTGCATGGTATTGCCTGTAATCTGCCTTTGGAAGATTGGTATCATAGTAGCCTTCATTTGCCACTGAGGAGCGACTCATTCTAATTTTGTTATGATCTGGACCAGAAACCAAATGCAAAGTCAGGGTATAATCCAATGGTGGGGTTAATTGATTGTAATACAGTATTGACTTAGGGATAGAGCCCAGAGCAGAGTAATACACTACAGTTCAGATGGTACAAGCTTGGGTGCAGGGGGCGTGTCCGTGCCTGGGCAGTGGTGATCTGCATCAGTTGCCTGATAGAGTGCACACTTCAATAGAGTGGAACTGTCAGATAGCAGGACCGGGAGGTGGAGCAGGAATGCAGTCCCAATCCTGATTACCCCAGAAGGCTTAGAAGGTGTTCCTAATAAACTGGGTAGAGGAACAATTAAAACCTGATTAATGGGATCGCAGTCCCAATCCTGGAGACCAAGATTAAAGCTTGGGGCTTGTTCCTTTTAATAGAACTAGAACAAGAACTTCTGTATTTAACTGTCATTAAAGATTACAAATAATTTCCAAAGAACCATAAACTCTTACTTGAGAGTATTGACTGGTTGCTGAAAGGCATGCAGCAAGTGACAACCCAGCAATTCCCCTCTCAACGTAAGGAATAAATACACCAACACACATTAGGGGATGGGGAAAGATGAATTCATAACAGCTGGTGGGGAAAGCACATGCACTCAAACCAATCAAAGGAGACAATACATCTAAAAGACATGCAAGCTGCTGGATGGGATAAGACAAGAAAGGGAATCACACAAGGGTTGTGAAAAATGTTGTATTGCAAAATGATTATTTGGTGTTCAAAGAAAGGAGGATCATTCTTTTGAGCTGGGGCCCCACGTAATTTCTCTTTACTGGTCTGAGACTGAGTTAGTGGTGGAAGTCCCACAGAAGCCAAGGAAAAGAATTGAGTCCAAGCCAAGCTAAGTGCGGTCATAACATAGCGGTAGTGTGAATGTTGCTCCCATTAGGCGAGACGGAATGTCTCTCTCTTACAGATGGGCTTGTCATTCTCCATGTGTTCTCAGAAGCACTATCTAGACATGTTTCCCCTGCTACTTCTTATCAGCAAATTTATGAAGGCCTGCGCTCTTTCTTCCACCGCACACCTTGGATGTGGTAGATTTTTACATGGATGAAAACCACCTTATCTCTGCTGGCGGTAACAGCCAGAGTGGCACTCATATCAGTCTGCAGGTTGCAGAATTGTCGCAAGAAGAGTGTGAGTGATTTTTCAGAGGCCAGACAGATAATTGACCTTCACTCTGCCTGTACGCTTTTCTAGAGTTAGGGTATTCAACCCGTGACACTCCTCTCCCAAACATATCGTCTATACCAGAAAATGTATAAAGTTTTTTGCAGGGCATTTTCTCAAAGTTAAAAATGTGTCTATAGTAAGCTCAAAAATATTTCTGATTACATACTGCCGGAAAAATACGGTATTCCGGCACACTTTCCGTCTCATGGCAGGGCAGCCTATGCATCAACATACAGTACCGATGTTCACCAGTGCAAACTCCTGGTCTCCAACTTATTCATGTGAATCATATGCATCTCTTTGCCTTCATCAGTGTCACTTGGATTTTTTCATTGTGACCTTGTTTTCACAAAGAAAATCAGAACCATACATTCTGCAATACTCATATTCAATGTTCATTCCAAGCTTTCCCATAATGTGGTCTAATGATCTAAAGCACTGATTAAGAAAGGCCCAACAATGGGGAAACATTAACTTCCTTATCACCTTTAGTTTTCATTTTGTATGAATGAGAGCAGCCAAAAGTCCTGCCAGAATGTCCAGTATGTCCACCAGGTGGGGCTTGTACTACATGCAACACCCTGTGTCCCACATTTTTGCCTAGGTGAAGAACATGACAAATTTTGGTTGCTGTATTGTTGCCCTTCACCTCAATGTATGAAATGGCATCCTCAACCCCCTTCATACTGGTCTGCAGTATTGACTGACTGTGGTTATTTTATGCATCATTGCTTTGGTCAAGGGAGTGCAGACTGTCCAATTCTTGTATGTTTAATAACCTGAGCATAGTAATTTCCCTAAATAGGCAAGGTGTAGTGTGGTGAGCGAAGGCCTTGCAGGAGGTCAACATTGATGCCTTTGGAGATGGGAGATCTGGATTTTTGCTGTCTGATAGCACAGCTGTTTTTGGATGCAGAAGATCTGGGTTCACATCCTGGGCCTGAGCTGTCTGGTAACACATCTGCCATTGCTCGCAGAGGACCTGGGTTCCAATCCCAGCTGGAAACTGTTCAATCTCTCACTTAGATTTCGTTTGTACTAATGCAATTTTTATCTCCAAGGAATGCAGACTTTTTTCTGGAGTTTGAGGCTGAGAGTGCGTGTTTGGTTCCGCCAATTAGTCACTGAAAGATGGCCACTGAGATCCTCATTATCAAGAGACTTAACTTTGCTGGATAGTCCCAAGGTCAACCGCTAAGGCTTAGGTTGGTTTACCTGCTGAAATAACTAAGTAATGTTGACAATCAATTAATCAACCCTTTTTTGCATTGTTCAATGGCATTCCAAAAGCAGTATTTATGTTAAAAATTATATTGAATTTCTCATTCCACTGCATTGCTGTAAGAGATGTGGGTTGATGTTTCTGTGTAACAATGCAAACTTTAAGCTCTCAGGTTTGTTAAAAATATTTTTAACCAATGTACACTACAGGCCAAAAGTTTGGAAGCAAGATCAAATTTGTACAAAAAAAAATCAGTTTCATTGGCATACTTTGCAACAAAATAAACATGGTTATTATATAAAGAGTCACTTATCAGAATAAATTTTTACTCACATTATCAGGCCCATATTACTAGGCCCATGGTCCTAGTGCCCGCTGGATTGCCGTTGGCATCCGGTGGGCTGTAAACCATGACATAAAGTGAATAATGCAAACTGTGATTTGTTTTCTACTTTTTCACTGAAGTTATGACTCTTGCAAATCTTCTCAACCCAAAAACTAAGCCCCTCCTTCCTTTTGTTAATATTTATTTAGCAATGGTCTGGTATCATCTATGTATACAGTACCTAAAGGTAAATACAGGAAAATGGTGCATATCAATGAAAGAAAAGTCTAATCATGCAGTAAATTCATCCCAAAATCCATAGATTTCATACTGGTTTTTAAGAAAGGCATTGTGAACAGAAACTTGAAGGTGCTTCCAACTTTTTGACCTGTATTGGCCTTGCTTCCAAACTTCTGGCCTGTAGTGTATGCATTGAAAAACTCATGACATCCGAAAGGTGGTTTGTTTCCATTAGTTATTTCGCATCTTTCAGGGGACGATATTGAAAGCTAGTGTTGCTTAACAGCTCAGGCCTACCTCCCAGTAATATAGTTTTCTCTTATTGTGATGAATAATAAGATGGCTGACCCCAGCAGCAGTGAAAAGTACGCTGCACATAATTAAAATGTAATCATGCATCGCATTTTTTAAACAGAGCGTGCATCACTGTTGAGACTTTATTGATTTAGCTTTCTACATAGCATGTATGATTCATTTTATTCATTCTGTACTGTTGTATTTGTATTGCCTCCCCCAGACCACCTGGGGATGCGGTGACTCCCTGATGAGAAGTGCCAACTCTTTGTCGTGGTTGCCGGAGGTCAGCATGGGCACTCAATGACGTCAGGAAGGCAATCCCTGTAAACCCTGGGACTGCAGGGGCTGGCAGAGGCACTGTAGGGACCCTCAGGCAGCGTACAAAACCAAGATGGATAAAGTTCCCATCAGCGCCATAGTCAATTAGAGCCCGGGTGGTAATTAGACAACCCCTCCAGGTCAGGCTAACAGGAAGATGAGACAGCAGCACCCGACAGCACCTCTGTATCAGCCTTCAGTCGTGTCAGCCGGGCTGGGCATTCATCAATGGCATGGGTGATGCTTCCCCAATAGAGGCAGAGAGTCAACTTTATCCAGCTTCAGGTCGCAGCTTGTGAAGCTGAGCCCAATCAAAAGCTATGGATACTGGAAGCAGCAGGTGGGGATAAGCTCCGGGTTGAGTGTTTTGGGATGCAGGCAGGGAATGCACCTGTAACCTTGCCCGCTGGTCCAACTGCTGGTCCTGCAGACAGATGTCGATCTGTAGCTCTATGTTGATGAGTTGGTCCGAGTCTGAAGGGAGGACAGAGGTGGTCAACTCATCCTGGATCCGCTCTGCCAGGCTGAAACCATAGATGTCATACAATGTCAGGGCATCCTAGTGCATGGACACAGCCAAGGTGGAGAATTCGATGGAATATTCTGATATCAACAGGTTGTATTGACGCAGCTGGAGTAGCTTCCGGCAGCAGCATGGCTGGAGCGGGAACTGGGCTAACAACTTCTTCATTTCTTCAGTGACAGCAGCAAACAATGACATGGCAGGATGCCCTGCCTCCTAGCAGGTGGCAGCCCAGTCCCTGGCCCATCCAGAATGGCAAGTGATGACAAATGCAACTCTGGGATGTTCAGTGAGGAAGGAGGATGGCTGAAGCTCAAAGACCATCATACTCTGAGTCAAGAAAGTGCAACAGGTGGTAGGGTCGCCGGTGTAGAGGTTGAGGACTGCCAGCTTTGGCTCGCGATGGGCTAGCGTCTGAGTGGCAGTCTGCTGCAAGATGGCCTTGACTGCTTGAGTGGCAGTGGAGGAGTCCCTTGCTTTTAGATGCTGGATTATGATTCATTATTGGTGCTGGGAACCAGTCAGTATGTTCTAAATTCTTTGTCTATCAAAAATGAAATGTAACTTTTAATGGTAGTAACTTGCACAACCCTTCTTCCTTACCAAGATAATACCAACAAGCTCCAAAGCCTATTCAGGGTCCAGGATTGGGACTGCGTTCAAGTGAACCAGTTCAAGTCATCTCCTTTGTCCAGTTAATAGGAGCAAGATCCCAAGCCTAATTGAGGATCCAGGATTGGGACCGTATTCTTATTAATTCTGTCCAAGTCTGTTCCTCTGTCCAGTTTGTTAGGAACAAGCTCCCAATCCTTCTATGGTCATCAGGATTGGAACAAAGTTCCTCTCAAGCCACTGCATCCTGCCTTCAGACAGTTTGGCTCTGACAATGTGTGCTCTCCATCTGGCAGGCATCCCAGAAAGCCACTGGCTGGAGACTGGTAATGCCCTCCTTCGCCCGCAACGTCTGAACTGAACTGTGCCTTCTGTGCTCCATCCCACTGTTACCCTATTCCCATCGATAAACCTTTCAGTTGTGTTGTATTCTAACCTCTGCACTCGATTACTGTTCTGGATCAAATACATCGTCCAGCCATGGGATGGAATCAGCAGAGATGCATAACCCAGTTGATGCCCTGAGATACCGAGGTGGATTGGTCAGCTGGAGGATGAACTCCAGCGGCTTCGCGACAAGAAGGTTGTTACAACAGCCTTCTCTGTTGAATGATTGCAAGCTAAATTAAGATCGAAGAAATGCACGACAATTAATGAGCAGTTCCGCAACTACTGCTGTGCAAATCCTTTTTTTTTTTTTTTTTTTTTTTTTTTTGAGCCAAAGCATTAGCAAAATTCTTCATTTCTCAGGAAAAGACTCCAGAACTTGTCTCCCCACATTGTTTGGCAGTATCACTCAGGTGTGGCAGTGGATAATACATGGATAACTAGAAGAAAAAAAAACCAAGTCAAATTCATCCGTACATTATTAGGGGCCAGGCAGCAAAAGCTGCCGGGAACCTAATGTTTTTGCCGGTATTATTCTTCTTCTTCTTCTACTTCCTAGGAAATCCTACTTCCCATACATGAAAAAATCACCAAACTTTGCACAAAGGTCCAGTCCCATGCCAGATTGCCTCAGCTGCAAAAACAGGCCAATAGTCCAGATGGTGGCGCTACAGCAAGCCTCTAAAATTCAAAATTTTGAAAATTCACAACAAATCAACCATATGTGCTACAGATTTGCAACTTTCACCAAAATGTAGCCCCAATACTTAAGAAACTTTTGTCCACTTAAACTTAGTACAAATAATGAAGTCTATCACTCTGTTTTTTTTTTCAAAAAAAACTGTAAAACTTATAAAACTTTTCTTGCCCCACAATTTTTGCTCAATTGTCACCAAATTTGCTGTACTGAATCTTCAGATCGTCCTCCACAAAAATACCACCCGGCGTTTCGATATTTGAAAAATTGAGCCTTCAGTGCATGAAAACGTTTGACTGTAAACAGTACTGTAAACATATACCAGCCAATTCTTGATAAATACATTTTCAATCTTCCTGAAAAAAATTGATAATATTTTAGAGTCATGGTCGATGAAGTTTGCCAAATATCAGAATTTTTTCTCAAAAACTTAATTTTTGAAACCATTTTGAATTCTGCTCTCATGGAACAATTGGAGTCAATGTAAGAATGGCATTTTTAAACATTAGATTTTCTCTTATGAAGCAAAACACTTATTGCTAAAAACAAATCACCAACATTTCCATGCTGTCCAGCTGCAATTTATGTATTATCAGATTTTTGTCTTGATAGCAGAAATTTTGACATTTTGACAATTTCTGAAATCTTCCTTGACAAATGCTGCCTGGCTGGTGACTCCCTGAGTCGATTAATGAAGCCACACACCATTTGTCACTTCCAGCCAATTAGTTCAATGAGTTAGGAGTTGCTTCTTAATGTCAGAGGTTGTGAGTTCATGCACGAGCTACGGCAGTATGGACATTGTAATGTTGATGTTCTTGTTATTTGCCTATTTAGGAACTTATTGTTTTCCTCAATAAGCGTTTAAATTTAAAAAACTTTGAAAACCAACCAACCATACATGCTACCAAACCAACCGTACATGCTACAGTTTTGCAACTTTCACCAAAATGTAGCTCCAATACTTTAGAAACTTTTGTCAACTTAAACTCACTACAAACCTTCAGATCCAGCAACAAGAAATATTATTTTCTGATTGGCTGTTAGCTCGCTAATTCAAGACAGCTGTATGGATGGACTAAGCAGAAAAACCTGTCATGAGTTGCCAAGTCCGCTTATAATACGCGACTTTGGGCTTCATTTTTCCTGAAGTCGCTTGAAAAAATTACGGGTCGCGGGTTGCGGTTTTTTTTGGGCTTGTTTTTAAAGCTGCGGTCGCTTATTTGTCTTATCAGAGTTAGCAACCCTGGTCTGGGCCTCTGAGGTTTCATAACTTCTCAAAGTGAGAAATGTCATGTGCGGTGTGTAAGCGTGTGTCTCATGCCCAATGCACGAGACTGGAGCGCCCTTCTGTTGTTGCAGCACGTCTGCAGCAAGCATCTTCCTGTCATGTTCACGTCAAAGAGAGGGATATCCTCAACTGAGAATATTCATGCCTGAAATAATCAATCCATTATGAAAATAGTTGTGTATTAACTATTATGTATTTAAATAACTGATTTATTGACAAATCGTCGCTACTTTATTCCTTATTTTAGTCCTAAAATGCGCTAGAAGAAGTTTGAAATGCATGTAACTCTTAAAAGTAACTTGCTAATTACACTGAACAAAAATATAAACGCCCCATGTCAAATATTGATGCCACATGGAGCTAACAACTCTAAGTGAGCATATGCTGACTTTTACTTGCACAATAGGGATATTTCTCTTGATTTGTGCACCATTTTTTAATCTATCTCTCTGTCAGTGAGCATTTGCTCAGTGATGCAGTGATTTCACTCAGTACATGGGTGTGGCATTTCCAGACTGTGATCAGACAGAATAAGCAGTACCCTGACACTCCTTATACTGGGGACAATAAAAGGCCACCCCAAAATGTCAAATTTTGTCAAAAGTCATCATGCCTCAGATGTCTCAGGTCATCCGGGAACGTGCCATTGGCATGCTGGATGCAGGGATGTCCACCAGAGCGGTCTGCATGCAGTTCCTTGAAGCAGAGCACATTCCAGTTCTGGACTGGCCTGCATATTCACCGGACATGTCACCCATAGAGCACCTTTGGGATGTTCTGGATCGACATGTCCGTGACCGTGTTCCAGTTCCGGATAATGTGCGCCAGCTCCGTGTGGCCCTCCGGAAAGAATGGAATAACATTCCACAGCCCACGATAGACAACCTGATCAACTCCATGCGAAGGAGATGTGTTGCTCTGAGAGACGCAAATGGTGGACACACAAGATATTGAACATTCAATTTCTTCAACCTGACCCCCAACGTGTTCAAATGATTGTCACTCCTTTGCAGATGCCAATATCAAGATGTAATGGACGGTGATCTGAAGACTAGTCATTAACAAAAATGAATTTTGATTCACTTCATATATTGCATAACCCTAATGTTAATAAAAACTCATAAATTTGACATGGGGCGTTTATATTTTTGTTCAGTGTAGCTCTGTGAGACGAAGGATACTAGGCTATTTGGTGTCAGAGATCATAAGTTCAAATGTCAACCAATGCAAAATGTACGATGTAATCCCTCGTTTCTTGTTATCCTCCATTTTTTGCCTCTTGTTGCTCAGAAATGTCTAAATTTGCCTGGCCTCGATATCGCTGCTTTAATCTGTTTCTTCCTAATCAACGTCGACAGTCAAAACTATGAGCGACAGCCAAGAACACTCCCCAAATAGTTCGCAAATCGATCACCGGATTCACACATACGGCAATTGCGAGTCTCAAGCATGCATGTTCTTGGCAGTATCCGGAGCAAACCTTCGCGAAAATGAGAACATGCGAACTCTACGAAGACTTGTTGAAGCAACAGCGCTACCCTCTGCAGCCTACCACCGTGTTGCCCTCCAGAATCATCTCCTAACCCGAAAGTAAATAAAATACATTCTCAGTACTCTGATTGAACTCAAATTGCTAGAAGCGTAATGGCTAAATACAGAGCATTTTTAGCCGCACTCAAAAAAGTTATTCTTTTCTTAACAATGAAATCAACGTCACTGATTTTAGTGTAACAACAAAATATTACCACAAGGTGGGGCCAAATGCTTAACAGCAGAATCAGAAGTACAAATTTATGTCAGTGAAACATTGAAATTAAGGAACATTAATTGGCTATATATTTCATGAACGGAGTTCAATTATTATTATTATTTTTTTTACATCGTATGAGTGTTTTCAAGTACCATAACACTGCAGAAAAATGTACAATATTGAAAAATGTTTCATTTGAAATTTAGGTCCAAACGTAACCTACTTTTTCACTTGAACATTTAAGAACTCGTTTTTATTTTCTTTATAAGCATGCAAAAAAAAAAAAAAAAAATTCTGAGGACGCGATATGCGATTGCAAAATACACGGAATGAAGGTTATTTTAAACGTAAATGTTGTAAAACGTAACAACGAGGGCAAACCGCTAGATGGCGGTTATGCACAGTGATGTGATGTGACTCAAAGGGGGGGTAAGGTCTGCTTTTTACCCCCATGCCCTGAACTTGACCTTCATACACTGGCTCCTGTCTGAGGAAACACTTCCATACGGCACAGAAAGGCTTTATTCAGTACCTTTCCTTGAATAATCTTTCAAACTCAGAATATTTCACTGCAATAATTGTCACGGTTAAATATCTATCTCTAACATACCACAATAAACAACATATTAACCCCTTAAACGTAAGCAAACTTTTCATGTAAATTTTCCCTCAAGTAGATTTAAAGTGGGAAAAAGCTTTTTTTTTCACATTGTTCATACATGTTCTGTATCAGCTGGTTGCAGTGCTTCACTGAAGCTACATCATGCTTATTTTGAGAAAAATAAACTAATCCAGGGTGCCTTTTTTGGTGGCCACAGCATTACATGAAATGGAAATTATTTTGATCTTTAACGTCATTTTATACACATTTTTTCATAATTCAACAGGACATTTTTGGGATTGTTGGAAACCTTGGGATATCCACTAGATTTAAAATTGGCCTGAAGTTCCACAGGTTTTAATATAGTTACTGCATAGGGTTAACTGACATGGACACGGCACACTTTGAATCTGTGAATTCCAGTGTTCATTCTGTCAATAGTCATGGATGTTTCTATGAGTTTTCATGAAATGACATGATAAAGGTTGAACTACAGAATTTCAGGATGTAAAAATATTCTCTGCCATCTATTTAAACATGTAATTTGAGGATGTAATTG
Organism: Gymnothorax javanicus; assembly: GCA_029692085.1. Lineage (NCBI taxonomy): Eukaryota > Metazoa > Chordata > Actinopteri > Anguilliformes > Muraenidae > Gymnothorax > Gymnothorax javanicus. The sequence goes on from CM056196.1 coordinate 32,514,645, forward strand.
TATTATGGCTTGCATGCTAATGCTACTGTATGAGCTCTGGCTATCTTCATGTCACTCATGTAAATTCATCAAACTCTGTTCACGGCTGCTCCAAAGCAGCATGCATGAAAACCTATGTGCAAGTCCATCTTTTAAAGAACAATGTACAGTCTCTTAAAGATCTGTATTACACAAACTTGGTCTAAATTGAGAAGGATGATCTGCAGTTTTGTCCTTTATGGGGGAGAGTGCATTGATGCATTCTCTGGCCTGAATTGTGCAAGGGTGTTTCTCTTACTCTGACATCATTGGTTTACCACAAATGAGATATTATATAAATATTGTACTGGTTTTGCTGCACTTTCTTAATGTCATTTCAACATTGCAAAACATTATTGCCGCTGTTAGCCAGCTAGCGATTGAGATTGTTAGGTTAGACAAATAAGATAAAATATGAAATCCAAAGCATGATGTTCAAAATGAGGCCATCAAGTAAAAAAGCTACTGAAAGAATTGCAAACTTGCATTTACTCTGCCTGAGAAACTAGCTGGCTAATTTGTGTGAACACTACAAGGTGTTACCACCACCTCCACACCTCTTCTTCTGTGGTATGACCAAACTTTAACTATGAGCTTCAGAATATGGCCAAAGTGACCCTCCGGAGGGCAGTTGTGAATGATAGCACCTCTCTTCCACCCTGCTAATAATACAGATGAGTGGCTGTATGACAGGCTAGTTTGGTAGGGAGGGAAGCCCTCTGTTTCCCATAACCTGGCCCTGACCTTGACACTGAATCTGGGGGTACCTTCTCTCAACTACCCCCCTCAAACATCCACCCACCATGAGGCAACCTGGTAACCACAAACAAAAAAGGGTATGGGGGGTGATTCTGGAGGGAGAGAAGGGTGTGGAGGAAGGGGTGATATGGAAAGAGGAGGGGACAAACACAGGGTTCTCCTTAGAGACACGGTTGCCATGGGAACCTGGAGCCATGCAAGGAAAATAATTTGCATGTATTCAAATGACGCATGAATAATTTACTACCGGGCTTCTGGGGAGCAGCACACAAAAGGTCTCCCCAACACACACACACACACACACACCATCGTTTCCACCCTGACCTTCACTTGACTGTGTGTGGGAAAGGCAGGAGATTGGCGGAGTGAGATTGAGGGAGAGAAAGATGAAAGGGTAACAAAAAATGCTTCTTCATTTGCATATGTCAAGAAAATCAGACTTTTGAAAATATATGCCTGGTCACCGGAACGTTCCGCCGCAGCGTTCTTTGTGCCATTGATGTGGGTCAGGTGCTAATTGTGGTCTCATACCTCGGCACCTCTCCAAGAACTCAGCCAGCCAGGTTTATGAAGTACACTGCCCTGCCAGCTATAAGCATTTAAAGCCCCAAACAAAACACAAACTGGGCAAAAACCCTGAAGCTATCAGCAACAATTTTCCACCTACGTTTAAAAGTGGATCTGCTCAGAAAAAAAAAAAAAAAAAAAAAAAAAAACATGGCCGCCCATCTTTTAACAGCAATCCACTGGCCCTGGCAAAGCGCTCTGGATATAATGTCCCCGTCATTCCACTCGATTCATGGGTGCCCACCGTCTGCTTCCATAAATACCCTCGCATTAAACCCAGAAACACATTACAGCCCCGTAAACCAATCAAATAAATAAATAAATAAATAAATACACACGGTGCAACACTCTTTGTCTCCAATGGAGAACAGCTTCATCTTCTCCGTAATTTTACAGGAAATGTTCACATTTTACAGTACTTATACCTCTCAACCCCAACCCCGCTCACCCACCATCCACACCTCCCCACCCCCAAGACTTGTTAATTTTATAAGATACAGCATATTGCCACTTATCGGCTGGCTATGTTGTAAAGACACCGCGGTCACTGCATTACTACGAGCCCGGGCAGGAGATTTCCATTACGGACGGTATTTCAGACTAAGTCATGCTTCACTCAATCAAATGCAGTCCCCGCGCAGACATTCAAAGTGCACGCCGCGTATGCGTTAATGGAAACTCCTGCCTTCCTTTTCTGAGGCAGAACTAAATTACACATAAATTTGAAAACCCCAAGCGCTGTCAAAGACGGGTTCAGTCTTTACAAAAGCTGAAAGCCGAAAGAGAAGCCTGTATGGCATTTTCAAGTCCAATTCACAGATATTTTCTCAGAATAAAAATTTAAATAATAAAGCATGAAACATGCTTATGTCATAGGAGAAATATGTGTCAGATGTCCCGACTAAAAAGGTTGGATTCATTATGGGTGGAATTAAGGTTTTTTTTTTTTTTTTTTTAAATAAATTTAGTGTCTGGAGACATTGTATTCTCATTTAAAAAAAAAACATATTTTTAGATTTCTATTGACTTTAGTGGAAAAACAGTAAATATTCTTGTAAGTTGTTTTTACTCTTAAAGGTGTAAAAATCACGCCACGTATTGTATTCAAATGTTGATACCACTACTGATCATCGAAAGCATCGCTATTTCAGAACTCTGACTAGAATTTTTAAATTTATTATTTTGTTTAATCCATTGTCGAAATTCCTATGCACACTCCTTATAAGCTTACATTGAATCATTCTAATCAGCCCACTAACATCATGTTATGGTTAGCCTACATGACATGGAAAAGAAAACATTAGGCTACATTAGTCTTGAAAGAAGACTTGCTAATCAACTGAATCTGTTCTTTGAGTATTGTCTCCTTCATGAGCTCCCATGTCCCGGCATTTTAATGTCTCTGGGAGGGAGGTTACCCATGAATTCATTCTCAAGTCAGATATTGATTCTCTCGAATACCTGGACACCTTTTCGCCAATCGAACGAGCATACAGAAACACAAACTCTCAGGGCTACTGCAGATGTCAGCATATCCGGCGGCACTTATAATGATCATAGAAACGTCATCTTGTTGTACACGCTTATTAAGTCCTTTCAGAAGCATACTTTCGGGCACCTGTAAGTATTATGAAACCTTCCTGTTACTTTTCAGCATTCATTTCAGTGTTGGAATCTATATTAACTGTGTCTGACATTAATGTATCCGGTAGATACAGGCAGATTTTTTTTAAAATCTAAATGATGAAAATCTAAATGGTATTAAACTGAAATAAATGTCTGTCTTTGGAAAACAAAATTTACAGATGGTATAGATTTGGCTATTTAAATCAGACCTGAGAAACATCCGTTTGGATTAGTTTTCAAACGGATAATTATGGAAAGCTTGAAATATGTGTTTTCACAATTACCAGCCGTAAGGTTATGATTTAGTATAATTTGAGGTCAGAATAAATAAGCGAACAATGTGCCAAGCCGGGCGCCTTAAGAATAGGAATTGAAAACGCTTCATCTCCTCACTGATTCTGAATCCATGAGACATTCTTATCACTACTTATGTAGAGGCAAACATATTTCCATCAGAAAAATCTTTATTCACATATGAAAATAATGAAATACAACGGTTGCCTTATGCTAGATATGTTTAATTTAAAAAATGAAAATAGTTCAAATGTGTAAATGTGATATATGAATCGCAGTAAGATCTTAAATAAAATAAAATAACAACAAGCACTACCAGGACTTGAATTAATTTCCCATTTGATGATAAAGATACAGGCCATGGTTTGCGCGCAGGCTACATGGCTGCGTCGCAGTTTGCGAAGTTCCAGTATAGGAATGCTAGTTTGTTCAGGACATTTTTTTTTCTCTGAGACACTGAAGAGAGAGTTGTGAGTTCTTTTAATGGGCCGACATCTATTGTCAGATGAATGCCCCAGACTATGCATTGCAGCCGCGTTATTGTCTAACATAACCTTGGCTTCTTTCGTGGCAAGCATTGGGCCGGGGGTGTCCTTTGCAATGTGTGTCATGTCTAAGTCCTTTTATGAAATCGAGGTCGTATATATGTATATTTTTGGGGAAAGAGCTCAGAGCTGACCAGAGGACTTAGCATGATAAAGGCAGAGGTCCTGTGAACCGTCTGCTCCTTGTGTTTAGCTTGACACCGTGTTCAATAGCGGTGGAATGGTTAGCATGACAACCTGCGCACTAAGTTGTCAAGAATCTTGTAAGCATCTCGGTGGCGAGGCTCAGATAAACCAGAACGAATTTTAATACTCATTTCACTTGACACCTTCACTGTCGTGTAATTTTGTAAAACTCCATATATTTAGGCCCGTCGTGCTTTATTTTGAGTCAGATACATTGAAAAAAGTTTTTTTTTTTTTTTTTTGTGCTGAGATTTGGCCGTGATATAGAATATAGGCAGCAATCGCTCTGGGAGAAGACATAACATAAATACTAAGTCTTATTCATAGTGAATGTTGACTCACTTTTTATTTTATTAATATAAAAATTCCGTCAGTTGTACCGTAAACTTTAAAGTTACGCCTTCAGGTGGTCGGCCGTAATTGCCTGGCCAACTAACTATTCTCTGAGCCGATATTTTCAGTGACAGTAGCCTATAGGCCTATATTGGCCTACTCATTCCAAACTCCTGAAGTGGGGCTCCTAAGTGACTCGTCACTGGCTGGTTTTGTTTAACGACGCACATTTTGTGAGCGCTACAATTGTGTTTTTATGGATCAATTTAGTTCAACTGAAATAACAGCAATGTTGAGGCTGTGTTTTATTAGCTATTCTTCTTGGTTACAGGCCATTCTTCTGATTTCCCGACACGCGTTGTTTGCCGGTGGTCTAAGCTGATCTGTTTATTGTCTGTCAATTATCTGTTGTTAATGTTTATTTGTTTTTTAAATGGGTGCTAATCTCAAGTGGGCTATTCACTATTCGCACACTTTGATTCATTAACGACTGACTGACCACGAGACAACCCACCAGACCCTGGTGAACTAACCGCTTATTGACTGACAATCAGACGGCGGTCAACTCCTGGTCACGCTAAATTCCACCCGAAAGGCATGTGGTTTACATTGTCTCTGTAAGCCACTTTATGACTGGTAGGCACTTGGTGGTACGAGATACCGCCCAATCAATGTACGCATAGATGAAAAACGTTGCTGAAATGTGTTAAATGAAAATAGACGAAGTCAAGACCAAAACTGATCATTTATACTCATTTTCCAGAACGATTTGCTGTTTAATTATGTACTGCAAATTATTAGCGGCAGCTTTATGGATTAGCGGGTCACCTAATTGATTTAATTCCTTTTTTAAAATTCCAGATTTTATGCTGCTTATGGCAACTGTACTCATTTATGTCTACCTTATGCTTATACAGCGCTGAAATTATATAATTTACATAATCCATAGTCTAATATTTAAATAATGTGGATATATTCTCACTCACAGGTTCATGAATGGCGTAAATGTTTGGGGACGTAGAATATCAATTATAGTTATTAAAACTTAATGTACAATGCTTTCCCCATAGCTTCTAAGTTATGTCCTTAATTATGCCTCCAGCATTCTAAGCACATAGGCCTGATGTTTTTGGGAACGAGGTTGTGCGGGTTCAAACCAGTCTCCCCCAGGTGTTACTGAAGATTTTTTTTGACAAATGAACATGCAATGATGGCTACCTGTTCGGTTATGTAGCTAAATGATATCTTCCTGAGTGGGACTATTGCGGCGGTTTGTTCTCACCCGTTTCGTCAAGTTTCTTGAAGCTCTCCCAACGTTTCCATCAACATTTCTTGACTAAATATTTTAGGCAAAGAAGCAGGTTCTCTCGCCTAATAAAAATGTGCGTAAATTGATCTTGCATGGTATCTGGCAAGTGCAAGCAATATACAAGCTCGCCGCATTTCGGTTTCCAAGTTCTTCATGTGTTTTATTTTTGTTTTACCGTCCAAGGCAAGAGCCATTACGCCTATGGTCAAAGTTGCTCACACATTCGCTCGCCATTACCGCTGTTTTCAAGGTACGTTTCACCCTTTGATGAACGTCATCGTCTGGATGTACGTATGAGAGATGGGCTTATGACTCTTCATCTCCACAGGCCGGGGACAGTGTAAGGCCTCGCTAAGCTCCTGATAGAGGTTTAAGGAGGTGATCTTGGACAGGAGGTGGGAGCAGGTTGGCACTAGAGTAGCTGGGAGGGGGGCGCCTTTGACATTAATCCCCTGTGCAGCATTTAAAGTGAGGCTTGTGCTCTGAAGTTTATCCCCTGGTGAGAGAGGGGAATCTGCCATGCTCAGTAAGCATGTATACCAGACCTATCTCATGGTTGGCTGGAGCCTCCCTGGGTGGGCCCCCTGGTCAATACCCACACTGCTCGGTGGTCAGGGAGAATGGGATAATCTCGCTCTTTCTCTCAGCGGTTTCTCCCCTCCTGCTGGCCGAGTCTAGGCCCAGGCGGCTTGGCCCTAATTTGAGGTCAGACTCTGTTACAGTCAATGTTGCCTGGATTGCCATTGGGGGGGTGGAGGGCGGGGGGTTGGTGATACACATTCCTGGATCCTGAGGGCAGGGGAAGGGGCGGCCATTTTAACTGACATGCTGGAGCTCACTGGAGCATCGCCATGGTAGCTGAGGAGGAGCAGCAAGGGAAATACTATCTTCTCTAGCAGTGTGTGTGTTTGTGTGTACATGTATGTATGTGCGCTTATGTGTGCGTGTGACCATGTGTGTGTCTGCCCGTGTACAAGATGGTGTGTATTTGCAAGTGAATGTGAGCGTGTGTGTGTGTTTGAGTATGTGGTTCTGGGTAAATGTGAGCATGCATGTGCTTGGCAGCATGTTATGAGTTTGTAAGCGTGCGTGCTTATGTGTTTGTGAATGAGTGGGCACGGGTGTGAGAGAGCTTGTTTGTGTGTGCACATATGTGTTTGTGTGTATGTGTGGGTCTGCGTGTGCACAAGATAGTGTGTATCTGCAAGTGAATATATGTGTGAGTATGTGCCTGCCAGCATGTTTATGGGTGCACGTGCATTTGTGTTAGTGAATAGTGCGATGGGTGTGTGAGAGCTTGCTTACGTGTGTATAGGTAGGTGTGTGTGTACAGGTGCAAGTTTAGGTGATTAAGCATGTTCATGTGCACTTGTGTATTTGTGTATAAGCATGAGTGGGTTTTTGTGTATGCATGCTTCTGAGTGTATAGCTATGTGTATGCCCATGCAAGCATTGAGCATGAGTGTACGTGAGCATGCACTTGAGTGTAACAGTGTGAGAGTGTGTGCCTCTGCCATCTTGTGTGTAGCGGTGCAGCAGCCCTTTCTATTCAGGAGACTTAACTTCAAAAAGCTACACTGAAATGTACAGTGGCTTCAACAATAAACATTTCAGCGTTCACAGTATCTCACTGTCATATTGACCCTGTATTCATGTGGCTACTAAATAATGATAGATCAATTCACTTCTCAACAAGTTACCCAATTTTATATGTCAGTATTTGGTACATTACAGACATGCTCACTTGTTCATTTAAAATTAGGAGTGGGATGGACTTACAGTGAATTCTAGATAATTCATGAAACAGAGTTCCAGCAGTGAATGTAAGACAATGAAGAGGCAATGACAAAGTCAGACAAAAAATTCATTGTAAATATTTTATTTAAAACTAGCAAAAAACATAAAATTTAGACATATGGACATAAAACACACATCATTGTTTTTTCTCATTTAACGACTACTGCACATATGAGTATTATTATACTCCCTTTGCATAGCTCCAAGCTGATAATCTTATAATAATATATTTGATGACATATGAATGATTTCAAAAACTTCAGCAAATAAATAAATTCAGTTTGTGCAACAATTAATCTCCCAAGCTATTCAGACAAGAGACTCAGCAGAGTGACTGCTTGTGCTGCTAAGGATCACAGACTGCTATTCAGGACCTCTTGGGAACCACAAAGGGCTGCCCATGAATATGCCAGTATTAAAAGGAATCTTCTTTGCTGCAATAATGCAGAAAATCAGCATCTGCTGCTGGTTAATCCTGGCTTGATGCTATCACCGTCTGCTTAGTCTGGGGATCATTTAAATCTTCTCTACATATTCTCCGCCACTCTCCTCGAAAAGTGCATGGAAGTCATGCCTGTGGATTATTTTGTCACAGCGCCAGAGGATACAGACATTTTAAATAGCTGAATGGACACATAAAAGTGTTAAAGAACTCACTTACCTGCTTTTTTCTCCTTAAATTCACTTACCTGTCCCAGAAATATGGTTGCATTTCTATGCAATAGACTGCAGGGCAGCAAATGAATATTTAATGTTATTGAGCATATTTAACTTTTCCCTAAGAATTAGCTTCCCGTGGTCTTCACAGCTATCAGGGTCAAGTTCATACACATAGCTAAAATACAGCTATTCCTCGGCTAGACACACCGAGGAGCCGGTAACTGAGAACTGTGTGGGCAGTTTGCTTGGTACATTCAGGGTGGGGAGGGTAATGCTGGCTTGTTTGGTGTGAGATTCAGTCTTTCATGGACCAATTGCCTGCTCTCTTCCTGGACTTCTGCTCCTGAGGAGGGAAAAACAAAAACAGAAAAGACTGAGATTTTTAGCAGGAAGACAGCCTAAATGCTTGTCAAACAGGGCACTACGTATAAGGTTAAGTGATTGGCCTGTAAATATTGAAGGGTCAGTTCCCCACCATAGACAGTTTGTGTTGTTTGTTGCCCGTCATTTTATTGCAACACATCCAGGTGTAAGTGTGGACCAGGCGTCTATTCCCACAGTGCTGCACCGTGTCCAAATCAGCTAACATCTAGGGTAGCAGGGTACTCAACTGGCTATCACAAGTGAGCTCTATTCAGTTGAGCAGTAGATAATTGACACTATGTTTAGTAGCCAGCATGTATTTTGAGGGCACGGTGGCGAGGAAGCCGTTTCGGACACGGCCCTGGAGATTCCGCAGTCCTCCTGCTGGTTTTTGTGACTTCCTTTTAATCTGCAGCCAATTTGCACCTCAGAAATGAGATGTGAGCTTTCTGGCCAATAAACGATTTAAATTAAGCACTCAAGTGCGAGATCACATCAGACGCCAGCAGGCACAGTCAGGGGTATGGCATAAAATTCTGGGCCTAAAGTATATGCAGCCTCAGTGTGCTTCCTCCAAATTGTAGCCAAAATCCTGGTCCTCTAGCTCTTATGAGGCCCCAGTTCCACCCTGAATATGTGGTTTCAAAGGTGTAACATTTAGGTTCAAAAAGTACGATGCCTATTCAGTGTTTTGGTCGAACCACCAAAATTTGCTTCACAGAACGATTAGTCAGAGGGTGATGCAAGAACTAAAGAGTGAAATCAGCCAAATGAGTTTATGGGTGAAGGAAAGACAAGGCTCGGTGTGTACTTTACACCTCCAGTTACCTCCACGATGACCCCCCGCCCACTGTGACACCCTCAGAGCCCCCAGCTCCTGAAAGCAGCAGTGCACACAAGCTCATGTACTGCAACTCAATCACACTTGCTATTAAATACTATCAAAATACCCAACGCTGCAGGCATGCTAGCACAGGGTTAAGCCCATGGTGTGCTAGCTGCGCTACCGCTAACGTCTGGAGGATAGGGGCGAGACTCAGGGGTCTTGTCAGCCAAGGGGGGGAGACCCCGGAGCCTGCAGACAGTCACAGGTCACAGCACAGCCCGTCTGGGCATTCTGTCTGACCCCTGAGTGACACCATGGACCGCGAGGAGGGGGTGAGACAGAGGTCAGTGGGGAGCAGACCAATATCACCTCAGGGATTAAGATAGAGACACACTTACACAGTGAACCCGCTCATTCACAAACAGCCAGCACATCGAGGCGCGCTTTTGCTTCGTCATATTTTGGGGTCACATGACATAGACAAGCAGCAACGGCTACCAGATGCTAAGCGTTCAGAGAATTAGCTACCATTACTTTCAATCCAAAGATCAGGTAGTCTGACACACTTGTTTTGACTTATCAATGCTCCCAGTGCATTTGACACCAATACATTGATCATGTTCAAATGTTCATTTTCCGTTGACTATTTTTTAAAATAAGTTTGAACAAATGATTAATTACTTTCTCCAAATGACCTTTGTATGTTACCATACCCTGAACAAACAAGGGCATTGAGCAGTAGTAGCTAGCATACCGGGCTTAGCTTAATAAGACAGCTTCTTTTCCTGGTGCATACACTTAGGCGCACAGTGAAAATGTACCAATGTATTTGGGACAGTTTCATTGCTCCTACACTAAATCCTCTCCACACAGTCATCTCTTTAAGCCGACAAACACTCCATATGAAAGGAGGACTTGAAAAAAAGGCCAGTGCGTGCAATACCGATCGTTGTGACTGTGTAGGTTGAAGATGGGTCATTAACATACTAGATTGCATAGTGCAGATGAAGGGGGGTGCATTTGAGACAGAGCAGCTTGGGAGATAGTGTACCACAATCTGGTGACTGGGGGTGCACTGGTTAATATATTAATATATTCAGAGTTTGGCTGGGGGATGGGGGGGGGAGGTCTGGAGCGCCTCAATAGGGCAGGAGAGCGACTGGGGCTACATACGCGTATAGGGAGGGGGTGGAACTGGAGGAATTGGGGGGGTGTCTGGGCCCTTGTTCAATTCAGACTATCCATCTGATGTCCCAGGAACGTTCAGGACGAGGCCGAAGGGTACAGAGCCGTTTAGGCCCCGTGCTGCTGCTGTAGTCGAATTTTTTGGGGAAAGGCATCACCTGCATACTAATTCTGCACCGCCCCAGACAAGAACTAAGGCCGGCACTGCAGAATAGAAAAAAAAATAGGGAGCTTTAGAGGAAAAAAGAGAAATAGAGAAGAGGCGTAGAGTGGAAAGCATCTGTTTAAGTGTTGAAATACCATCTGGAAAACTAGCATGGACCCAGGAGTTTGAAGCAATGGCAACGAAGCAATTAGTAACTGAGGGAAGTAATTAAGGAGTGATTAAAGCAAGAGGAGCTATAGTCAGTGATGTAGTGCAAAATAACAGATCACGTACTTCTGATAAATCCTAACAAACTTCATTCCACACAGCACGTCGGGCAGAATTTGGTGGTTTTTTTTTGAACTTTCATTGATAACAACAGGGTGCTTGCTCAAGGGAATTCTTTTATTTGGCGCAGAACCACAGCCTTTTTCAGCGGCAATATACTGCTTTTAAACGGACACAAAATGAATATTTTGTCCAAAAGGAATTCAATTTTCTTGTTATATTCTGGCAGAATGAACAGAGAATGCCCCAGTTATGTGCTCGGTCCTTTACGTAACATCCGCCTCATTGTACAAAATACTCTCCTTGGAAAAATTGATTTCAGATTTCTGAGGAGAACTCAAAAACAGCAAGGACGATCTTACTGTGGAGAAGGTCAGGATTGTGATGACATCATCAAACAACTGAAGAGTCGGTGTATTGGGAGACAGAAGAAAGGACCTGTTTTTTTGGGGAAGACTGGGGTAGGCGGTAGCGAGCACCATTGTTTCTGCTTCCCAGCCATCCGTGGAGAGACGAGAGGTAGAGTGAGGGCAGGACACAGCCCGCATTCCCAGCCCCCGATATTGTGTCCGCCCAACAAAGACGTCGCCCCTCATTAAAAATACATGTCATTGGATCACACCTCGCATGAATCAAGTGATTTTCCTCAACCATTAAGTGACCGTGACCGAGGCTTGAATGGGGGGGAGGGGGGCTGTGCCAATAGAGGGCTCCCAGCCGAGTACCCATGGGAAACACCTCTTCACAGAGGGGGTGATCATTTGGCTATTGTTCACCCTTTAACTACAGCATTCTCCCAAACTCCTGTTATAGACTCTTGCAAAGCAAACTTCGGTGCACGTTTTCTCAGCACTAAAAAACGAGATGGAAGCAGAAGAAAAGGAGAACGCTGAGGGGAACTAAAGGAGGGAAATGGAAATACTACGGGGAAAGAGAAACGGAGTCGTTAAAATGGGACAGAAATGCAAAAAAGTGTCAATGCTATTATTTTTACCCCTCAATACCAAAGGATGCTTATCAAAAACCACCATGAGATTATATGCCACCTACAACGGTACCAACCCCTGTTGTTTTCGTGTGCCTAATTGTTCCAGTATGTTAGTTCAGAATTCTAACACAGTATTCATAATATACTCTAAATTAGATGATATGATGGAGGTCAGGTCAGTGAAATGATAGCTACTAATTATCGAAGGAAAGGAGCCGCAGTTGCATTGAAACCAGGTCACTGAGTGCCATCTCAGCATCGAGTCTGTACCTCCGAGACCCAAGGCAGGCCTGACTCATTTACAGTGAGGGTTTGCGCAATTCCCCCTAGTATCCATAACCAGGACATCAGCTGTGTGCCCCTATTTCACACAGATAGAAAAAGAACAATCTGTTCTACCTCTCTCTGAAGAGAAGATTATTTCAAGCCTTTTGTTTTGTAAGAAATACACACGACTGTGCTAATTTTGAAGGCCGCGGAACAGCTAAATGTGTCCTGGTGGGTGACCTGACGGGACGGTAGTGACTATGAATTTACATCTGCTCAAAATGAAGTTCAAGCACAAGCTAACGCTATGAGCTGGGCTAAGGAAGACGAAGTGGGGGTATGGGGGGGAGGGGTGACGGCGACTATGGGCAACAAAAAGCCTGCGTGTCTACACGTCTTCATGGGGGGGGGTCATTAATATATCAGTATGCATGCTATCCCGCTTTAAAGGAGTCATAGATATGGGAACATGCACATCTCCCCTCCCACCATTTTCAGCCTCTTGCACGCAGAGACAGGACCCCTGGATTCTTCTCCGTAGCTGTCTGCTGTGCGCCTGATTGAAAAGGGTGGTGGCACCGCAATAGTTGTTCAGAGAGCATGAATATATTTTAAAAAATCAGCATCTGATAGACATACTGTATTTAACTGATTTCTGCCAAGGCTTTCCTTGCCTCGGGCAACAGAAACTGTTCCTCATCCTTTCTTCATATCGCAACCCCCTTCCTTTAGATTGAACCGAATGCTGCCGAGCGTAAAATAATGTGCATGCATCTGCATAGAGATTACTCTACATTTAATGGCCTAACTTCACTCCAAGTCCGACACGCAGAGCGGACACTAAAAATAACTCTTTAATAATTGTGATAAAAATATGAGTTTATTGCGCATAAAGCGTGCAGACACTAAACAGATGAAAACACATTTTTACAATGGCACTACAAATATACAAACATGCGCACACATGCACACACAGGTAAACGTATACACATGCACACATATGGACTCACACGGACACATACACTCACAGGCAGCACTAATATCAGACTTGCCATAATTAAAATTTCCCACACCGTACACCCTGTACTTTCACGCCTGTTGGCCGACAAGTATCTATTCATTCATAGATATTATTTACAAACACTATATATAATAACTCCCTAATGGACTGCTTGCATTCAAATTGACACATCATTATGAACAATAAAAAATACAATATCAATAAAGCTGGCATTTCAAAATGCAGCAAATTGATTATCAAAATACATTAGCTGCTGGAAATGACAACAAATTCTAGCAAGTGGGACATTCAATGATGTCGAAGTCACAGCGCTGAAATTAAATTTTCAAGGAGTTCTTTTCATTCAAAGCCTTAATTTCGGTGTGTTGGCATTGATGACTTAAAATTTGATGACAGACCTTAGCATCATGTTTAAAATGGGGGAAAAGACAGAGGCTTCATTCTGGTTGCAAACCACAACAAATTTAAGTAAGATTGCTGAGGCATTTAAATTAGTCCAAGATACATGTGAAAGCAAACATTCACAAGCGAAATTGATGGAGATAGAGAGAGAGGGTCAGAGAGACCAAAGGCAGGGATAACGAGAGAGAAAGCGCGCCAGAGAGAGAGGGATAGTTTGGTAGGGAGGGATAAACCCAAGAAGCGATTGTATGCCAACCCCAGCTGAGCGGACATTTTGTTGACACGGTGATAGGGGTTTAAGCGGTGGGTATGAGGGGGGCTGAGCTTGAGGAGAGAATGAGGGACACAGAGGGTTCAGGCTGGGAGCCGCGAAAGGCGCACAAAAGTGCCGTTACTAAGCTTGATTTCAGCTCGAGTTGAGACGATTAGGCCGAGGGAGCACATGGGAGGTAGGGGGCCTCTTCAGGCTAAAGACATGTCTATTGAGGCTATGGGGAGGAGGGGAGGGGTGGGGGTGGGGGGCCTCTTTCAGCCCAACTAACGAAGCATAAGCCGGGGCGAATAATGGAACCGACTGGAGGGTGGGGGAACAGGACAGTGTCTTCCTCCTCCGTACGATCACTTCCTCTCCGCGGAGAGCATCTCATGAGGTCTAAGCCCCGCCTCTTAAAGGAACAAGTGCGTTTAAGGCTTATGCCGTGTATTCGGTAAGAGGGGCATAAATGGTGCAGTCGCTAGCATTGTCGCGACGGACTACTGTGCAGTAATCACCATAGACCGCAATGAGTCACTGTTAAGTCGGACGGGTTGTTTTCCCGTTTGTGAAATAGGATATCTCTACTGCCGTCCTGTTGGAGCAGAAAATAAATGCAGGGAGGGCTTGTCATCCCGACTCTGCCTTGAAATCATCCCAAACAGAGCTAGAAAAAAAAAAAATCTGCCATCCATGAAAGATACACATGGTTTCTGTCACACGCTGATTCGGTGCGTGCTGAAAAATTGGAGCCCGCCTTTTTCCCTTGTCACATACCCCGGGCGTTATGTCGGCTGCTATGCTCGAGAGCGACCGCCGCTCTTACTGCTTATCTGCTTAGTCGACAGCCTTATTCAGGGCGAGCGAACAGCAGCTTGCACATTCAGACCTTTTATTTTAGTTCTGTTTGTTCATGACTTGTGTTCCAGGTGTTCAAATTGCAAAGCCTAGCAGAGAACGCAGCGCCGACAGCTACAACGCCAGCTGCCCTAGATCTTCAGACGCAGCTAGCGCGCTAGGCGAGAGGCAGCAGAAAACCCTTTCAACGCCCGCAACGGCCCCCTACGATTCCTCATGCGGCGCCAGCACAGCGCCAGTTCTCCTTCCCACAGAGGGCACGTCAGCCAATCAGACGCAAAAAAGGCCGCGCCGCACAGCAGGATAGCTACGCCAACGCTAACAAGATGCAGATCCACTCGACGGGTCTCATGTTCAATTTTTGAGCTCCGTGGGCTTCTGAGCGCCAGACAGCGATAACGTTGAGTGACTGTGTGAGGTCGTATCCTCCTACAGCTAGAGAGAAACAAGATTTGTGTCGCCACAAACTTGAACTCTCGGTCGCACATTCAAGGACGTTCGAATGCAAGGCCGAATGCTCACAACAAAGAAGCAAACCAAGCATGCACAGATTTGTCATTTATCAATCTGCTTCTCTGCCAAAGTTGAATTTACAACTGCTTACTGACTTTCCCTAAAAAAGGATTTAAGGCCATTCTCTTAAATGCACAATGAAGTAATTTTTTTTCAGTGAAGGCAAAGGCACTTCAAGGTATTTCAAGAGAAAATCAAAAATGTAGATTTCACACCTTTCAAAGCAAGGTTAACAAAATCAACAAAAAAAAAAAGCTGGTAAATCAATGTTTTGGCATAAAAACTATAAATCTCATGTAGTTTTAAAAGACATGACTTATCTCATGATCAGTTTTCTGGATCTGAAAGTACTTACTTTCCTAAAGTGAAATTCATGAGTGGCATAAATGAGTAATTATCGCAAGAAAAGCTAGCAGTAGCAGCGCATATGCGTAAAATTACGTATCTGAAATGACTTTGTACTTTCCATGGCATAACATGGAGTGTTACCACCAAAGTCACAGACAGAGACTGATATGGGTGCACACAGCTGATGGAAGGGTGGTTTTAAGCTTTTTTTTTTTTTTTCACTTTTTCTGGGTGGGGGTATTAGACCCTGTGGCCTGTAGTCTGTCTGGCTTCTGGTCTGGAGGGCTCTTAAATTGTCGGGTATGCAAACGAAGGCAAAGCCACTCATTCAATAGCCGAACACATTTGCGTCTGAACTCAGACAGCCGAGACTGCATAATAAATGAGACCCCTTCCTGACCTTGACCTCTCTGGTCCTTCTTCACCTGCTGCTGAGGCATTCAGCAAAGCTGGGCTGTCTAGCCAGCGCCTGACAGGACTGCACACACTTTCACTCATTCTCACGCTTGGCCACTAGCTTTTTGCATTCCACCGCGTCTCTATGGCACGATATAGTGTTTATGTGGCTCATTGTGTAAACTGCCATTATCTGAGTGTCTGCTAGCAACTGCCACTTCAATCAAGAATGTGTGCAAGTGTGTGCAAGTATGTACATGTAAGTATATGTGCGTTCTCGATAGTAGAGGCAAGTCTACGGAATCCCAACTCCACCAAATTTTACCTTTCTTTCTCTATATTTGTGTGTCAGGGCTGTCATTACATTTTCCTCAGTCCCAAGTCAATGAGATCTCCAACCTATGCCCATCCACATATGAGGATTTTTCTGCAGGATCCACAATCAAAGTCATTTTCGCAACTAGGTCACCCCCCTGCTACAGTGCAGAGCATTTAGCAGAAACCTTTTGAAAAATAGGTAGCCTGGTAGCCTGGGAACTAGACAAATCTGCAAGCTCATGTTTAATTTGCTCAGGTAGATGAGTCTGGCCACCCTTCCATTCAAACAGATTTCAATCTGAACAAGTTCTGATTGGGCCAATAAAAACCCTTGATCTAAAATGGGGCAGGTTTGATACCGTGACATTGAAGTATTTTAGTAAATATTCAAGATGGCTAGTGCTGCTATTGAACGGTCTCGCGACAGTAGTAAATTAAACAAACTGGACAAGATCATTTAAAAAAGAAACAAACAACTGCAGTTAAAGCTTTAGTTGATAAGAAAGACGCATTTGCCCTACTTCCAACAGGATTTGGTAAAAGTTTGATTTACCAACAGGCCCCACTGATTGCCAGAGAGAAAAAGAATGGCCACAATGAAAACTCAGTGGTTATTGTTCATGTTACGTAGAAATTACTTAAGTATTGCCTACAAAATCAGGTCATGCCAAACCTGAGTGTATTATGTTGAACTAGAGGAGATATGAATTGTATATTGGAACTAGCTCCCTAGGCGAGTTGCCAACTGGTAGTAAAAGACGCCAGCTTGCCAACATTGGAAGAAATGTTGAGTTGACAACATAATGATCGCCAATACAAGCAAAACAGCTGGCTGTGATTCACTCAGCTTTTTGTACGAACGTTAGTAGTAGCTACCTAGCTTTCCTAAACTACAATATAGAGGGGGCAAGCTTACATTTCATCTGTGCTGAGCTGTTCACATGTTACCCAGACTGGTTGTAGGACTATCCACTTGCGTCCAGTCATTTTGGTCTGAGCAAGGTGATAGCGCCCCTTGGAAATCGATAATGAACTGAGAGGTTCCTCTCTAGTTCGCATTTGCAAATTAGTTTGGGGATACCACTCAATTATCTTGACATATTTCAAAAACTTCTTTAGATAGTCTGAGTTCTATAACTCCACCCCCATCAATTACCAGTATTGATTGTTGGATTGAATGCTGAGTCAAGTGCACTCTAATTGCGTATTTGTGACCTCACACCTTAAAAGGCTTATCACACGTACAGAATTCCTTTACATTTTCCCTATAACAAACTATTTCGGCCCTTTCTCATAATGCACTGCTCTGAGGCCTATACTGCTAAGAGCCGGTCTTTGCAAGCAACATAATTAGTGACTTGGTTAATACCTGAATACTTTCCCTCAGCCTGTTTTTATAGCTGCATTTTTAAAGGAGCACCACTGTTTTAGCTCACCTTACAAGGTCAAAAAAGGCTGTGCAATTTACATATTTACCCCATTACACTGAAGGACTAGGCACAAATAATCATTAAAGCTTCACCTCCATAAAAGGAGGTGCACTGCACAAGGAGACTGTGTCTGAGGTTTAACGTATCTCCTAGCTGGAGTCGGGAACAGTCTTAAAATCAGCCAAATAAATCAGGTGTATAAATTACTACTGTAGTTCTATTCATAATCTGTCTCTAAATCTTTCTGACACATTCTAGTGTTCACGCAACAGAAACAGAAAGCACAGCAATGCAAAAATGGTCCACGGTACAGCAGCACACAGAATAATACACCTTTTAAACTTGTTTTGTGTTTGACAATTATAAAATAAAGAGGGCACAATTGAAGACCTGTGTGCAAGAAGTACCTAAGTCACAGAATAATACTTTTGAGATTTTGGGGGTCAAAGTTTTCAAAACACATTGCAGATCATGACAATGGACAATGGAAATGCACCAATACACAAGACTTGAGTGCTTCTTTGCAGAAATCTTTGGTATCAAATGATGCTCTGGCCACTGTGGCTTTTAATACTGGTGTCAGCTCATTTTTTGCAAAATGTGATTAAAGTACTTCTTGCACGCAGGTCTTCAATTTGAGCACAGTATTTCTGAAAAGTTTCCTTTGAAATATATTTTTTAGGTTTGAATAGATTAAAAAAGCAATTGGACAGCATAAATTATATCAGCTTTTAGCATCACTACCACATCGTTGATTGAAGCAACTGTACTGGCAAGAAAGTGGCACAGGTGCAGAAGACAGCCAAGTAAGCTAAATTGGTCAAAAATATGAAGGGCTTGTAGAAAACTTTGAAAATATGTGCACACTGCGAATCTGCAGATGAATAGAATTCATAGAACTCCTACTATGAACAAATCCTTTCACGCATTCTAAATTTTTATTTTCAATTTTTTTATTTTGACTGTGCAAAATCTACAAACCCACCTATTTATTCATAGGAATAGAAAGGCAATTAGGAAAATTAAAAAACACATTCAAGCTATGATTACAATACATTTTATTAATAACCTCTGCACCTAAAACCAATCGTGTAACAAAAAGAACTTTTTAAGAAAACAAATCACGAGGAAAGATCTAGAATTTTACATGGCTGCTGCTGAAAATGACACAAATATCTGACAGCAAAATGAAAAAAATGATATTACTGGGAAACAAAAAAACAACAACATGCAATAAATTTTGTGTGTACAGTGTGCTTTTTTAGACCACAGAAATGAGGATATTTTTATTTGTGTATAGGTAAATTAACTAGTCCAGTAACAAAATAATTTCTTCCGGAGGTACTCTAAAATTTGAAAAATTTTAATGATGACTGCATAGAAAGAAATGGACAAATATCCAGCTTAAGCTGCAATCAGAAGTTCCTTCAGAGGTTGATACAAACTGTCAAGACTAGAGTAAACAATACTGCGATGCCTCAACATTCATATCATCCCAATAGGAGTGACTGCTTCATTTTGTTTAAAACAATTTGCACTTTTATGGGAATCAGATAAATTTTTAAAATACCGTGGGCTACATCCAAAGCACTTAAACAAACCTGGTCATTGCGAGGACACACACACACAAAAACACAAACAAATATGCACGTTGGGGGTGATGATGTTTAATGGCGGGATGATCTCAGTAGAGAACAGCTGTAAGGAGTCTTCATACTGAAAAATAAGCTTCCGCAGTTACCCAGGCGGTGACAATACATCTGCACTACACTAGCCTTATGTATCACCCCCAACAAAACTGTCCGTGATACAGACAATGTCAGCGCTTCTCCTGTTAAGCGTGCTATTGTGCACTTATGACACACTATTTGTGTATGAGGGGTGTATTTTCAGCAGAGGCCTAGTTGGATACAAATGGAGGTTAGCATTGAGCATGGTGAGGCGTGCATGCTGCTTTAATTCGTTTTAGCACCGCTGAGCCCAGTTTCTCTGCGGGGGGGTAACCGCTACGGGGGAGCCCTCTCCCCTGTCAGCTTCTTCATCACTGGAACCTCCGGGGTGAAGACAGCCAGCCCCTATACCCACCTCCTTCCCTGACTCACCTCCTCAGCCCTGCTCCTGTCTTAGAGCCTATTCCCCCTTTATAATGGGGTTTCTCCCTTTCAAACCTCCCTCTTCCTCAATTACAGCTCATGTCAGTGCTGTGCTCACATATGTGGCTCTACTAACGATTATCATGAAAGATTTTTTTTCCTGAGGGGAGGGTGGTGTTTGCGAGTTTTTCAGCGACATCATGACAGTGTGCTTTGAACCCGACAGTTCAAAAAAAGCTCTGCTTTGGGGGCAATGGCTGCATCTGGAGTGTTTCTGGTGGTTTGTGTGTGTGTGTGTGTGTGTGTGTTTGGAAAGGAGGTTGAATGGCTGTATATAATTCTGTCTGTCGCATCTGAAAGCATATGGGCTTCACAGCTGTTCTGAATATGTAAATTGGAAGCACAAACACGCACTGGCTGACCCAGACACTCCAAACCTCCGCCGATTCCCCACACCCCCATTTTATGCGTACTGTTCCAGCCAGACAGTCTCACCAGCCTCCCCCCCAAAAAAATACCCCCCCTCCTCCCTTCACAACCCCCACGCACCCCTCCTGCCCGACAACCCATCGTCACAGACAGACAACAACTCGCAAAGCATGACCGCCATTTTATCCACAAAGGGTGCCGTGCAAGTCTACCCAGGGTCTCGTGGGCGAGCGTGGTCGTGATTTCTAAAATTGCGATTACAATGCGGCTTAGCCGATTAGACTTGCCACAGTTTTAATGGGCAAGAATGAAATTAGCCGAGTGCTCTATATAGCCAGAGTTAGAAAAATGGCAAGTGCTGAAGAACACCTCTCCCCCTGTCACTGCCACCCGCATCATAAGCATTTGCACTGTGTTAGCCCCTGATATTAAACAGAATCCTCTGTAACACTAAAGAAAACACACCCATCTGTGAAACCTATCCAATCAGACCAAGAAATATATCTGCAATAGACCATTCTGGAAAGTTAGCTGTAACACTTAACAATATCACAAGCAACAACTGTCAATTTGATGTGGTCTGACTTAATTTACAATAACTGGCTTGGGGTTTTTCATGAAAAATATAAGAGGAACTCATTACATGATTTATACGGTCCTCGCTGTCTTATACGCATTTCTTTTGTCACTTGGTGGCATGGTAGCTCACAAAAGATCCACAACCAGGATTGCAGATTGTCAAACATATTTCACAGTCGTCACACAGATATCCTGGCGGTTTACGGCGCGGTGTACGATGCCACATTGTTCAGTCTTCAAATGGCTGGGCGCTAACCAGTGTCTTCCAAAGTGATTCAATTGCTGAGACATGTGAGAGCGCAAGTAAAAATGATATGATTACATGGGTCTCAGTTACCCGTCACGCTCCCCCCCCATCCCCCCAGTGTGACTAGCTCGGAGCGCAGCATAACTACGTGTTTCGCGACTTCTTGGTGGGGGGTGGGGGGTGGGGAGTCCTGAATCACAACGTAACAACATCATGCTTAAAGGACACCTAGGGCAGGGTGCTCATTTACCTCGCTGTGATCACCCACCGTGTCTTACCGAATCCGCTCGCAAGAATGACCGTGAGCACTGTCGAACAGGGAAGACTACGCTGAGCTTAGACCATGATTCACAACCCACGAGTCTTTTTCTGCACTGTAAATTGGGTACCTTGATATGTTCAGGAGTGGAATTACAAAGCATTTATGAGTTATTCATATTATGTTCATAAGGGTTAGGGCGGGCCATCTCTGAAATCTCAAGTCTCGGGGCTATTTCTGTGTTTTGCCGGGACAAATGATAAAAAATTAAGCACCAAGAATGTTATTCCCTAAATACTTACAAATGAGCGTGACTACAAAGGCCCACCAGGCTACAGATTGGACCAGGATAGTCGTGCAAATTTTACTCAAAAGGCATTATCTTATATTGATACCAACCATCTTCTAAAAATTGTTCATTCACTGTATCACAGCTTCAGGATTCAACGATAACATTTAAAAAAAAATGAAAAAATTGGGAAATATTGCTCTTACGCTAAAACTGCAAATACAGTCATAGAAACGACATGGAAAAAAGATATTACAAAACCGACAGACTGGACGAAATGATTTACATACAATAAAAAGCGTCACTATGCCCGTGATGCTTCACGCCCCGCTTCTTTGCCCCCAATATTAGGACCACCCCCCCCCCCCCCACACCCCAACACATCGACAGGGCCATAATAAAGCCGGGATGAAGTGTGCCATTGTGTGAAGATACACAATGTCTCACACTGCGCGATGTGTGAACGCTGCACTCATTTGTGTCCCACCAAACAGTAGCACGCCACCAGGCCCTATAGCGGGAGAGTGCTGTGCATGATAATGAGGTCATTATCCGGCGTCTGTCTGGCGTTAGCTTTACAGTGCGGGATTTGCATATAGGAGGCGGCATGCGGCAGACAGCCGCAGATGTCCCATATGGTGCGAAACAGACCCATATTTCACCGTTACGGCAACAGCGACTTAAACTCCGCGATAACGTGCAGAGAAAATACAGAAACAAAGGGAGGGGCGCCAAGGAGGCTCTCAGCGAGACATGCCAGCGGCACGCTCCTGTGCACCGCCACCCGAATCATCATCCTCCACAGCCTTCAGACAGAACAGCGAGGGTTAATAACACCAAGCATATGCAAATGCAATTAGCTGGCGTCTGC
This sequence comes from Gymnothorax javanicus, assembly GCA_029692085.1. Classification (NCBI taxonomy): domain Eukaryota; kingdom Metazoa; phylum Chordata; class Actinopteri; order Anguilliformes; family Muraenidae; genus Gymnothorax; species Gymnothorax javanicus. The sequence continues at coordinate 32,537,107 of CM056196.1, forward strand.
ATATGTTCCGACGCTCAGCAGATGGCATACGTTAAAAGGCGCCGCCATCTTCGACCGGAGACGCAGCCGGCAGACGGCGGCAGCCATTTTGTCAACAGCGATGCCCAACAGAGAGGAGATCCTGGCGCCAGCCTCCTGATGTCGCCGAATTGGCGCAGGATTCCACGCCCTATACGCGTCCCAGTGAGAGGGTAGCTAATGCTTCAAACTAGCAGCTGGCAGGGCAAGGCCGAAAATAAACAACATGCATACGTAAAAGGAGATTTTCGCAAAGACACATGCTAATCCTTACGAACGGTGCTTGATTAGCAATGGAAAATAATGTATGTCTGATACATTGTCACAGCAGTACTGTCCCCTTGAGCAAACGGGGCGTGTGATAATGTGATATGAAGATTTTAGCTTGGCTTACCGTTTTTGAATTGTATCCTGTTATTAAGTCAGGAGTTTCCTCATGGTGGATTGGCTGTTCCTCTGCCAGTCCAAGCTTGCTTTCCCTGATTCCTCCGTAAAGTCTTTTCCAAGCTGTGCAAAACTGTGATGGTTGCGTTTTCCCTCCGGCAAATGCCATGATTCCCTTGGGCCTCAGGTTGATTCAAGGAGACTGCATATTCAGATGTAGTATGACTTATTTTGACTTCATGCAGTTTTTTTTAAAAAATCAAAAAATGCATGTCCAGCTTCATTCCAGCTATTTTAGATGTGCTACGCATAACGTATGGATTTTTATATTTCCAGTGTCCAAAAGTAAGAGAACATAGAGTACAAGTTCTCAAATTTTGTAAGATGCCTTCAGACAAACATACACTATTAAGTTGGCAGAGTTATGGTCTTGTTGTTTCCTTTTTTATGGTTTCATTTTTCAAAATAAAATTGTTTTTGGCTTCCTGGTTGAGTTTTGGAGGCTTTTGTTGGCCTTGTAACAAGCTTTGCCACCTGAAATCCACTGTTATAAAAGATAAATTATTTTTCCTCAAAAGAAAATAGTCAATAACATTCTTAACACATCCCGGCAACAGTGCCAGATGTCAGTGAAGGCACACATAGCAGGTGAAATGCAAATCGGGAACCTTGTTTTCGCAAAAAGATCACCATTACCATGTTTTCAAAGTCCTTGTAGCCTGACTCATCCAACGCAGAACTTATGATACATGCTCGGGAGAGGGAGGAGAGCAACAAGGCCATTCGCGCGGATGTCAAAGAGCTCTGTACTAAACTCTCATTCAAACAGTCAGAGAAGGGGATGCGTAATCAGCAGAGCAAAAAAAATACAAAACAACAAGGACCTTTGCCTCTCCTTTTTTATTCATTTTCTGGCAAAGTTTCATGGGGCAGCATAGGGGCCCTGAGGCACCCTGAGGCTGAACCACACACGCACGCATAGAGGGGGCCAGAGCATCTTAGCTGGGGGCCGGCTGCAGGATGAGCCATGAGCTCCGGATCCCTGGGCTCCAGGGCCCAAGGGGGGTGCGCGGGGCGACCCCTGCGCCGCCTCTTTCCTCCGTATCGATTTCTCCCGCCGCTCACTGCTGAAGAGCTGGTTTGCCGCGGGGGATGGCAGCCCACCTCACCGGCCCACTCCAGAGAGCCCTGCCTGGCCTCGGCCCAGTTCCCCAGGACCCGGAGACAGGGAAACGGGGAGGGGAGAGCTGGAATGGAGCCCGTGGCCATCAGCAGCCCTGCTCGCCTCGCTTCGAGTTCATTCTTCCAACCAATCTCTTCCTCCTCCTCCTCCTGCTGCTCTTCATCCTCCTCCCACGCCTCAGCTTCTCTCCGAACCACCTCCTGCAACCAGAAAGAAAGATCGAGCGTGTGTGAGCGAGAGAGAACTTCAGTTCTAACGCTTCTGCATTTCGCCCATTCCAAGTTCCATGCAAATGCCAATCTCCTGCTTTGATCAAGGAAGATGTGGAAGGTGAGCATCTTGACATTATCTTGGCTCGCAGTGTGAACTTCATAACCTTGAAAAGAATCGCTAAAATGGAGAGGAATTTTTTTTCGAGCTACAGCAGCGTAGGCCTGGGGGAAACTGTCTGCCGAGCAGATTCAATCCTATCTCCGTGATGCTTCTTTATGGATGAGGCAGTGACAGTGTGAGTGTGGGCCCATTATAAAAATCACCAACACACTCCAGGCATTTAAAAACCTATCTCTCCTAAATTTACCATTCATCTATAACCTCAATTCCAACCAGGGCAATGTCACTTGCAGAGGAAATCCTGCCAGTTTTTTAAAACATATTTGCCAACAACAGCGTGACAAGTTTTATGATAATTGCGGACAGGACAGACTCATGACTGGAACCACCTACTATAACCAGCATACTCAATATAAAATACAAGAAAACAAACATTAATGTTTCACTCTTCCAGTCTTAACTCAGTCTTTTTCTCCCCCTGAACTATTGGAATTATTCAAATGGTTTCAACACCCTGTTATCATGGTAATGGCAATGAGCACATTCCATTATAGACCCCCTGTCCCATTGTGTCTTTTAACCGCGAAAAACCTCTGGCAAAAGCGCACGGAACCTCCCCCCCCCGGTTCTCGACCCCCAAAAAATGCGAGCAAAAAAAAACAAAAAAACAAAACAGCGAAACCACCTTCTGATATGGCTCAGACAAAAAGAATAAAGTTTGAAGTTGTTTGAAAATAAAAAAATTGGTATGAGATCAGGCCTGGTGAGAAAGGGAGGAAAAAGAGAGATAGAGAAAGAGAGAGGGAGACGGAGGGAAAGAGCGCAGTAGTGGATGGACTGGGGGGACCCGGGGGTGAGGTGGACGTCTCAGACACAATAATACTATTCATTGGGCCCAGGCATGGGTGTTAACTCCCCTCTGGAGGGACACAATGGGGGCTCCCCGAGCTTTGAGAAGGCCTCGGTGATATTGTTGGTTCGGGGGGCCGCATTTACCCCGCCGCAGGATAAAGCGGTAGCATTGTGGCAACTGGCAGGATGGATGGATGGAGGGAGGCTTGAGAGGTGAAAGCAGGCGAAACAGAGAGCAGAGCGTTTGTATATCTGTCAGATAAGAAAAGGGGGAATCGAGGATGGGGGGGTTAGCGCCATGCCATCGGACTGGAGTAAAAAAATAAAAGGGGGAAAAACATCACGCTATAAATAATATTGAAGCACTGGAGCAGCAAAATAAAGAGCAATGGAAGGGTGGGGGGTGGGGGGAGTAGAGGATTGGAAGTTTTTTTGGGGGGTGGGGTGTAGAATTAATGCTCGCCATTAACGCCTGTATTTATTCACCCATACAGCGGTTTAAGGTGGAGAGGCGGATGATAGAGAGAAAGCAGGAGAGAAAGAGAGTGAAAGAGAGAGGGGGAGAGGGAGTGAGACAGAGAGTGAAAGAGAGAGGAAGTGAGAGACAGAGAGTGAAAGAGAGAGGGAGTGAGAGATAGAGAGTGAAAGAGAGAGGGAGTGAGAGATAGAGAGTGATAAAGAGAGGGGGAGAGGGAACGAGAGATAGAAAGTGAAAGAGAGAGGGGGAGAGGAGGGACAGAGGTGGCATGTAGCTGCTACATTTGCAGCCGCGTGGCTCGAGATCCGGGGACGGACTGACGTCCAACTACCGCGAGATGCACTCGTCTCTCTCCTCCCGCTCTTTGCACCCCATCTTTAGTCAGATTGCACCCAGAGAAAGGGGAGAGAGGGAATGTGAACGAACGATAGGAGAGGAGAGGGACAGACAGGTAAAGTCATAACAGCTACGTATTCGTGGAAACCGAATGGAAGGACTCGCGAGAGAGGAGATTTGTTAAAAATTTTGGGGGGAATGGGCGCATCACGGACAGGGAGAGACGACGCCGTGTCGAAACTCATTTACACCATGACAAGCGTGTTGGTTCCACATTCACACAGCACCACAGAGAGCGCAACAATACCACAGCATGGGGGCACGTATAAATTTACCTGCATTTATTTCATAAAGCGCAGTCATTAACATATTCCATCCAACCATCACAAAATATATCGCCAATATTATGTTTATGCAGTTAACTATATTATCTGTTATACCAGGCAGTAGTTTGACTTCCTTTTTTGCTGTTAGTTACAATAACTTATGGCCTTTCTACCCTTGGAGTATACCTAAATTCACAAATTTGGACACTTACATCTATGTATGTTCCTAGAGTTGTTCTCACATTTTGCACAGTCCAACACAAAACTGTCATTTATGGAGTCACGCATCTGTGGAAACCAAAATGTACACACAAGCATCACCAGTTACTACTATACTCTATGCCAGCCACTGCACTACGAGCAAATTGTGATGTGAAAACCATTGGAACACATATAATATGCTAATAAATAAGTATCTATGGGAGAATCTACGCACAAACACAACAACTGTTGCCAGTGTTCAAGCAAGAGTAAATCAAACCAATAAACTGGGCTTGAACATAGCATGGAGATCTGTGTATGCACACCAGAAAATAGCTCAATGAAATGTGTCAGGAGATAATTGCAAAAATACTAAAATATAAAACAAAAATTGGCAGTATTGAACAAAAAAAAAAATTACAATTGTATTTCTTTGCAGAGGAACTGAAAAGATGTAAAAATTCATGATACAGAAATAAAGAGAACACATGAAACAGTTATAGCCTAAACATGGAGCAGCAGAAGCTCTGCAGTCAGTTATCTTGATTTTAAATGCACTGTCTGTACTGTTGCCTGTGGTAGAGCAGAGCTACAGAGACTCCTTACTTCATGTAAAGATTCGATGTCAGCCAAGTGTTAACAGGCTGAAAAGGAATCGTCCCTGATCTTAATTGCTTCTCCTCCTACACACATAAGTGCATGTAAACACACACTCACCTATACACACATGCATACACACAAGTGCACACGCTCATGGGAACATATGCACATGTTCAGGCACACGCACAGACATGCACACGAATTTAACACACCCATACGCACGTATGTGCAATCACACACACACAACCGTGCTTACGCATGCGCGCAAACATAAACATGCACATGCATACACATTCTCAAACATGCATACAAGAACACACATATCTGCAAACACTTACATACACATGGGCACCCATGCACATGCGAATACACACAAACATGCATTCACATGCAAACACCAACACACACACACACACACAAACACCCACATTCATGAGCGCACACCGAAACATACATACACACACATACGCATTAAGGTACGCACACACGTACCAGCACATGTGCACACACAGGCACACACTTGTGCACACACATATTCACATTCAAACAAATGTGCAACACACATGCACCACTGCATGTGCACGCGCGCACACACACAGACACACAAACAAATACCAAACATACGCACAGAGACACACACACACACACACACAAACAAACCACTCATAAGCACTCATACACACACGCATAAAAACACACAAACATGCGCAAGCAAACACCAAACATAGGCACAGACACCCAAACACACAAACCACACATACACGCTCATACATAGGCATTCACATGCACACATAAACACACCACACCCACTCACACATGCGTACATACAAACACACGATACATAAACGGCCGCACACGCGTAGCCGCACACACACACACACACCTCCTGATACAGGATCCCCGCCACCTCTGTACCGCACCACACACATCACACACAAAACCCCCTGCTTTTACTAACATCACTTTGTTTGTTCCCCCTCTGGTTAACTCTGACCATTTGTTCCCATGGCAACCTCGCCTCCTCCACATTCTATGACTGACGCCAGGCCAGAGGAGGTGCTTCCTGCACTCCCTACGGTCTCCCTGCAGCTGAGCCGCGAATGAGGAGAGTGGAGGAGGAGAGAGGAGGAGGGAGAGACGGAGGATGGAGGGAGAGAAATGCATTTCTCTGATCTCTCCGATCTCATTCTGCCCGGTGATTGTAGAACTATTTCAAGGTATGTAATGTTAAGCAATGCCCAGAGAGGAACAGACGGAGGCTAAGGACAATGTAGCATCAAAATACAGTACGCTACCGTAAGAATATATTTAGGAATGTTTGCACACATGTGTACATGCTTTGGAAATTACCGCTGCACATGCATTATTGGAATTACCTTACATAAGTCCTTCACTATAGAATCCACTCTCATCAACCATTGAATGGCTTCAATTGTATGTCAATGCAATATTTGTTTTCAAAATTGCACCAATAGAAACAGTGAAAGCAATCTACCCGTGTTTAATTTTTTTTACTGGAATTGTGTCTTTGATTTGAGTTTTAGAGATTTAAAAGCTCTAAACAATTTTTTTAAACAAGAACCAGGCAACAGCTGATTTAACCCGACCCTGTGCTAAATCAGGAAAAAATGTGAAAATCATAGGCGATAAGTATTACATTATCCTGAGCTGAATTTGTCTGTCTTCGTCGGGAAAAAGGCGTGCTCACAGATGGCCAAATTTAGGAATCTTGGCCTTCAAAGTGTCAGAAATTTGAGGCTAAAATTGTGCAGTGTGTCAGGTTGCTAGAAACATTTTTGTCAAATTAACAGCCAATAACCCATATCAATGCAAGGCATAAACACATACTGTGTATATTTGCTGTCATTGATCAAGTTGGACAAAATGAGCCGAATCCTCAGTTTGCTTCTGACTAAGTCATTCAAAGCTAGCCTAGCCCCACACAGCCAAACTCTGGACTGGAGAGTTGATTTGAGACTCGTGGCTTTGATTATACTGCCTCATTAAAGACATTTTATGAGAACTATGAGCCGTGATAATACGTTTTCCAAAAATAGCTAAAATGGGTTCGACCTCCCAACTGCAGCTGCTTGCCATCACTAGCCTACCACTAACTTTAAAATAGCAAAGCTGTACCAAGCAAAACCATCAATCCTCAAATATATATCCGTTCATATGATGTAGTGTCACAAAAAAAAATCTATTTTTGGGGGAACTGCAAAAAAGTGAACCTGTTTTATGTCACCTCTTATGAAGCATCACTTTATGAGTCACGTCATAAGAAACATTTAAGGATTATTTTCAGCGTCAATCAATACAGAAAAATGGCAATGGTATGACTTTTCAGTGGATGTGAAAGGTCAGGCTGGGAATAAGAAAAAAATTGCAGGTAATACGATTAGACCTCTCCAACTCTTTTATACCGTAAGGAGAAAAGTACCTCTTCAGATATAGAAATGGGTGGTAAGAATTTCGGCCAACTAAATAAATACTGTAGGCAGGTCAGAGCTTTCCTCCTCTTTGTTGAGTAGAATACATTTATTACTGAGTCCTGTATAAAACCACTTTCAGCAGTTCAAAATCTTTTTGAAATAAAAGGAGTCTAAGCATTTCAATACTCCTGAGTGTGTTCTGCTAACAGGACTTGACACTTGAAATTCTGCACATCGTTAAAGGCACTTGGATCGAGAGACAGTTTTCTCTGAGGGTTTTCTGCCTGCATATCTAAGCTGTGAAAATGTTTCAACACTCATCTTTTGTTTTTGTCATTGTACTACTACTACTATTACCTTGAATTCCACTAGCACTAATATGTGTGTTTTAGTAAGCCTTTGTAGAAACTTTTCTTTAATTACAGCAACGCGCAGATAATTAGCAGATTTCACAAGAAAGTTGTCCTGTCAAATTAAAATTTTCTGTAAATTTGTCTATTCTGAATAAACAACTGAAAATGCCTGAAGGCATACATTCCATTAAAATAATAAGATGGCAATTCTTACTTATTCTCACTCTGAAGACGGTTTCCTTTCACTTCCTGGAAAATGATTTTATAATTACTATGACTTCATCAAGTACCAGCGTGCGTAGTGATTTTGAACATCTGTCAATCATCCCATCCCCACCAATCAACGTCCTTTTAAGTATAATCAAATCCACGGCAATTCTGAATGCTTCAATTTACTGTCAATCAAATCAAACTGACTCTCCTCCTTTCAAAAATTCCGTCGAAAAGTTTGTTTCACCTGGGTATACGTCAAATCATCAGATCATCGTAGTTCGATCCAAACTTCCACGGCTTCATTAAGCCTTAACCATAAACTGCATACTTCCTCTGATGTGTTTTAAACAGCCTATACCCTTAGTAATGGTGCTCTTGTCAAGTAGTCATGCTAGCATCCAACTTCAGAAAACTCTCACTTTCCCTAATCTATGACCCCTTAGAGGAGCCCGTTGGTCTTGACAGAGATCTTCCCGAGGAAGGTTCCTAAGTAAACACACAGGGCTTTGATGAAGCAGAGGCTCTGTTTAGGGGGCATCGTATGGGGGGGGGGGTCCACTAAAAAGAGGGGGGTGGGATACTGCCATTCTCTCGTTGGGGGGCTAATGCATCTCAGTGGCCAGAGGGGCTCATCCATTGTCCACACTGAGGGGATTACATCGGCGGGAAGGGGCCAAACAATGTTCTCCTCCTGAGAGGGAGGGGCCTGGAGCTGCTGAGGAATGAAGCGGGCAGGGTCAAGCGCGGACTGACTCAATTAAACAAGAAGAAGAAGAAGAAGAAGAAGAAGAAGGAGAAGGAGGAGGAGGAGGAGGAGATGAAAAAGAAGTAGAAGAAAAAGAAGATGAAGAAGAAGAGTTAGAGGAAGAAGAAGAAGGATGAGGAGGAGGAGAAGAATAAGAATAAGGAAGAAGAGGGATGAGGAGGAGGAGAAGAAGAAGTAGAAGAAAAAGGAGATGAAGAAGAAGAGTTAGAGGAAGAAGAAGAAGGCAAAAAATAAGATGAAGAAGAGAAAGAAGCAGAAGGAGAAGAAGAGGAGGAAGAAGCTGAAGAAGAAGAAAGGGAGATAAATGTACAGAGGCCAGGGCTGTGCACCATTATGCAGACTTCTGCTCTTGTGCACTGGGTCCCTGGGTAACAAGAGTCATCAGAGGATGACATATCCCCTCAGCCCCCGCAATCTAATCTCAGAAATCCCAAAATTTCAACAGGCACCAGTCTAGGACCTGCTTAATATGCACAGCAAGTTTTGTTAAAAAATATTGAACGGTATTCGAGTTCTGCTCCGGAAATGAAATGTCCATGGATGGACAGATGGACAGATGAACAGACAGATGGATGGAAAGACGACCACACTGATGACTATATCCCCCCGTATTATGTGCCAGGAGATAAAAAGTTCTCCCAAAGATGCTCGCCAGATCATGTGTAAATAGTACACAAAAACAAGTACATTCAAGTTTGCAATACACTGGATAACTTTGTTGCACTGTGAAGAATACCTTGAACATAACATGAAACACAATATAGCAAGTAGCATGGCAGCTAGCCTCTGCTTTAAAGGCAAACGTACATTTACCCTCATGCCCATTGTTTGTATTTCTGTATTTTTTTTAAAGCTGGATATTATTAACAGCTATTTTTTCATAATGTAGATTTTCATTTATCTGCCCCAGGCCTGTCAATGCCTAGATCAAGTTTTCAGTAACTGACAGGCTGACCTTCACATAAAGGTTTCATCAAAAAAAAAAATAGTTTCTTTAACTTAAACTGGTGAGTATCCTCACAAGTTTTGTTGTGGTTGTGCAGTATATTTTAAGAAAAAACATTTTCTCTAAATGTTTCCCAGTCTCTAGGTTATTTTATGGTCATTATAAAGTCTGTGGCTGTTCAGAACAATGACCACTGGAAATGAAAAACCCGTTTAAATGTGCATCGTTGTTTGAGTGAAAATCCAGGTTGCATCAAGTTCAGATATTTACATTCCGGATTTTAATATACTCTTGATATTTGCACGCTTGCAATTTACAACATATGGGTGATGAAACAGCATGGCAACCAAACTAGCTATGTGCAGTAGCTGGCATGCAAGTATGTGAAAATGGATGGTGACAAGGACAAGTAAAGAGCCAGGGGAGACTGTAGGCTAGAGCAGTGGTTAAAGAGAGGAGGATTTAATGGGAGAAAACTTTTAGCATGAGATTTTGGAGGAGATGAGGGCATCATCTATGAGACAGGTCTGAGAACTCAAAGGAGGAGAGATGGTTGCAGAGACGATGAAATTAGGAGACAAAAGAGTAGATGAAAGGACAAGTGGCAGTAGCCAAAAAAATAAGCCCAGGTATTAACAGGTAGAATGAGGAAAGGGAGTAAAATTAGGCTGGGAAAAGTGGCATTAGCACTGTCCGGAATGACAAATGTGTTTCCCAATGAGTAGAGTCCATTACAAGCAACTGGTTCAAAGGGAATGTCTTTTTGACCCGGACACTGAGGACAGGAAACGCGGGTTAAAATAACCCCAGAAAAGACCGCAACGGTGGTTCAGCAGTGCTTAACAAGAAGGACTCGGCAGTTCTGAAAATTATACATGCTACTTCCTGTTTGACTGCAGCGTTCATGTGAATAGGCAAAAATGTTTATGTGTGTGCATATGTGTTGTCCTTCCTGGTTATACAGGTTGCATTATGGTAAAGGGATGTAGTTTTCTGCACTTATTAGACTGTTTTAGCTGTTGGCTCTTCGCGCTTGGTCATCATATCTACATTACTAATGACGGTTTATCAAAATTCACAGTGTAAATGAGCAGTTTGTTTCCAAAACGCAATATATCCATTTTACTCATTTTGAGTAAATCAGCTTTTTCTATGTTGGCGCCTTCTGCATTTTATATAAAAACAGAAACTTTGACCATAAAAAATACACTTTATAATATGAATTTCTAAAAACAGATTTTTGCACCATGTATAGGAAGCACAGGGTTATTGCTGTATGGTAATATCTCAATTTTTGTAATTTTGGCACTTATTATGTTTTGGAAACAAACTCTTCATGTGTACCCTTGCACACGTGCACATGCATGCACACATACTCTCACATATAGTAGATAAATTCATGCAGATGTCTGCATGTACACATAGACACAAACACACACAAACACTCACATATGCACACACATACAAACACCTGCATTAGGGCTGGGCGATATGGACAAACTGAAACATCGCAATATTTTGGATTGAACTCCTTGATATCGATATTGTGCAGATATTGTAGGGATAACTATCGATGCTGTCAGAAAATATTAGGTATGCATAAGTGTGTGCATGTGCATGAGTGTTTGTGTATGTGTATGTGTGTATAATTATGCGCGAGTCTGCATGGGTGCATGTGCACATGTATGAGTGAACACGTGTATAAGTATGTGTGTATGTGCTAAATCGACACAAGCGTGCGAGCCCGTTAGACAGGGTGGGGCAGGCAGGTATCAGGTCCCTCTTGGCTGGATCAGGAATCCCCCGCACCTTCCCCCCCCCACCCTGAGGCTCATTCTCTGCCAGACAAGAGCGCTGAGCCTCGCTCCGATGATTATTGATCCTGAGAGGAGCACCAGCGCTCAGCAAATCATAGCGCAGCAACTTTCCCCGCACATCCCCACCTTTATCAAGGGTACAGAACAGTGCAGAACAACAGGGGGAGGGGGTCAAAAGAGATGCATGTGAGTTCTAAGGAGATACCCCCTCCGGGCAGAACACCAACTATCCTGAGAACCCCCCACATGATCACCAGCAAACGTAGAAACCTGCTGCAGCAGAACTTCTACACAAAATCACAGGGCATTGTAGCTAAATGGCAGGGTAGTGATCAACAGGGAGAACATAAAACGATAAAATGCGAAACATACAGAAAATTACAATAAGTAATGGACATGAACTATGTCAATTTCACGCAACCTGCCAAAATAGGTATGAAGATGTTGATTCAATTTCATCATTAGCGCTGGTGGCATGGAATCACTTACATTGGCGGCTCTTTTCAACTGCCTTGCTAACACAAAATGTTCTCACAATGGTCCGGGAATGTTTTGCCACAGTTAAAACATTTTCCATACATAGAGGTTAGATTTCAAGGCCATTTTGTATTAGCTGGGCTACTCATCTCCAAGGAGGCATTTGCAGGTTGACAACCCAATATCTAAATTAAGTCCTACACGAGCATTCAATATGGTGAATTGCGGATGTGCTAAAAACTGAACTATGGCCAATACAACATATTGTAAAAAAACGACAGCATATATCAGCCGAATCAAGTGCCGCAATTTGAATTTAGCTATATTGTGTGCACAGGTAGAGAAAGGATTTCAATATTCAGAGCACAAAACAGGGCTAGAAACAAAGGGACACCTATTGGGTTGGGGCTACAATTAAATTGGTTTGGCACAAATAACTGTTCTGTCACTTGCCCGAGACAGGCAGAACTCTAAGCCTTATCGAATCACAGTATTCCTCACAATGTACTACAACCCAAAACCAGTGAAGTTGGCACGTTATGTAAATCGTAGATAAAAACAGAATACAATGATTTGCAAATCCTTTTCAACTTATATTCAATTGAATACACTGCAAAGACAAGATGTTTAATGTTCAAACTGAGAAACTTTATTTTTTTTTTGCAAATAATCATTAACTTAGAATTTAAATGCAGCAACACATTGCAAAAAAAGTTGGCACAGGGGCCTTTTACCACTGTGTTACATCACCTTTCCTTTTAACGACACTCAGTAAACGTTTGGGAACTGAGGAGACCAATTTTTTTTTTTTTTCAGGTGGAACTCTTTCCCATTCTTGCTTGATGTACAGCTTAAGTTGTTCAACAGTCCGGGGTCTCCGTTGTTGTATTTTACGCTTCATAATGCGCCACACATTTTCAATGGGAGACAGGTCTGGACTACAGGCAGGCCAGTCTAGTACCGCACTCTTTTACTACGGAGCCATGCTGTTGTAACACGTGCAGAATGTGGCTTGGCATTGTCTTGCTGAAATAAGCAGGGGCGTCCATGAAAAAGACGTTGCTTGGATGGCAACATATGTTGCTCCAAAACCTGTATGTACCTTTCAGCATTAATGGTGCCTTCACATATGTGTAAGTTGCCCATGCCTTGGGCACTAATACACCCCCATACCATCACAGATGCTGGCTTTTGAACTTTGCGCCTATAACAGTCCTGATGGTTCTTTTTCCTCTTTGGTCCGGAGGACACGACGTCCACAGTTTCCAAAAACAATTTGAAATGTGGACTCGTCAGACCACAGAACACTTTTTTCCACTTTGCATCAGTCCATCTTAGATGAGCTTGGGCCCAGCGAAGCCGGGCGTTTCTGGGTGCTGTTGATAAATGGCTTTCACTTTGCATTGTAGAGTTTTAACTTGCACTTGCAGATGTAGCGACGAACTGTAGTTACTGACAGTGGTTTTCTGAAGTGTTCCTGAGCCCATGTGGTGATGTCCTTTACACACTGATGTCGGTTTTTGATGCAGTACCGCCTGAGGGATCGAAGGTCACGGGCATTCAATGTTGGTTTTCGGCCTTGTTGCTTACGTGCAGTGATTTCTCCAGATTCTCTGAACCTTTTGACGATATTACGGACCGTAGATGATGAAATCCCTAAATTTCTTGCAATAGCTCGTTGAGGAATGTTGTTTTTAAACTGTTCGACAATCAGCTCACGCATTTGTTCACTAAGTGGTGACCCTCGCCCCATCCTTGTTTGTGAATGACTGAGCATTTCAGGGAAGCTGCTTTTATACCCAATCATGGCACCCACCTGTTCCCAATTAGCCCGTTCACCTGTGGGATGTTCCAAATAAGTGTTTGATGAGCATTCCTCAACTCTCTCAGTCTTTTTTGCCACTTGTGCCAGCTTTTTTGAAACATGTTGCAGGCATCAAATTCCAAATGAGCTAATATTTGCAAAAAATTACAAAGTTTACCTGTTCGAACATTTAGTAACTTGTCTTTGCAGTGTATTCAATTGAATATAGGTTGAAAAGGATTTGCAAATCATTGTATTCTGTTTTTATTTACGATTTACACAACGTGCCAACTTCACTGGTTTTGGGTTTTGTATTTTTGTTGAGGCTGGTACAGATATTGATTCAATTCTGGGGTGATTTTTACAGCTGTAGTTCTGAAGTTATTAGCAGTTATCCTACCAAGTGTCCGTCTGTCCCCGAAGAGGAGCTTTTTCCTCTGGCCATGGTTTCCTTTTGCTCTTGTTCTTTCTCAGTGTTAGACACATGATACCATAATTTTTGCTTCTGTTCCCCTCACCAACTTCAATAATTTTCCCAAACTTGTGACCAATGCTCCTTCAGATTGGTCACATACTACTTGCTCTAGCTGGAACTCTGATTTATTTATTTATTTATTTACGCAATGTTTATTAGAATAGGGACAATGCAAAGAGACACAGCATCATTACTGCTAGTTTACACCAGGTTCACCAAGCTGATGTTCTGCATTTAGAGATTATAGCTATTGCTAGATTCCAACTCCTGTCCCTAGTTAGGCTTTTTTCGTACATCTGTATAAAAAGGAAGTCAACAGATTACAAATAGGATTCAGTGTAAATGGAGAAATACAGTACATGAGTGTTAGTAACCTTCCAAAATTCCAGAAAATATACACAAAAAAATAAAAATAAGTAATAAATATGAAATACATACACAGATAACAATATTACAAAAAAAGATACAAGCATGTTATTTTTATGCATGCTAGTGGAAGAATATATAATAGCTAGCTAACTTGATGTGATGACTAAAAATGCAAGAAGCTCTGTTTTTGTTTCTGCCAACATTTGACCTTGAAACTTAAATCTTTTTATTATTCCCCCCCACACACACACACACACACACACACACATAATGCAGGGGATATAGTCATCAGTATGTCCGTCCGTCCGTGCGTCTGTCCATCCAAATTCATTTAGTTTCCAGAGTAGAACTCGAATACGTTCAATTTTTTTTTCTACGTAACTTGCTGTGTTATTAATCAGGCCCTAGACTGGTGCCTTTTGATATTTTAGGATTTCTGAGATTCAATTGCGGGGGCCGAGGGATATGTCATCTTCCAATGACTTTTGTTTATTATTATACAAATCTTTCTTTGCAGGCTTACATAGCACAATTGCAGTTGAATTCTCTTTAAAGCAGATATGTAGTGCTAGTTAGCATTCAAATTCATAAGAATCCATTGTGCAGAAGTTCCTCCAATTGTGGTTCAGATACTTCAAAGTTAAAGCTTTTTTTCACCGGTGCTTCTAATACGTCGTCCGTGTCCTGTACGTACTTGGCCAATGGTGGCCAACTCTGGTCCTGGAGAGCCGCTGGGCATGCTGACTATTACTTAGACCCGAGAAAGCAGGTGAGGTGAGTTTACTGCGTAAATTGCTGCTTTAATTGATAAAATAAGTGCTGAATCACAACAAAAACCAGAAGCCCATAGCAGATCTCTACTTCCAGGATTGGCCAACGCCTGCCCTAGATCGTATCGCCAATGCTTTGAGGCATCCAAAAAGAATTTAAAAAAAGCAAAATAATTTTTTAAAACCCCGGAAAAATAAATAGGGCCTCCAGCAAAAGCGCCATAAATCTAGTCCCTTTCATTGCCACACGCCTGTGAGGGAGTGCAGAGGGAGTTTGCGAACAACAGGACAACAGGACCCGCACACTCCAGCGCGGCCCCAAATTAACTTCCAGCCGCTCTCCCTGCCATTGTACTCGCCGATGGCCACAATAGCTCATCTCCTCAGGCTAATTAGGTGAGAGTCCGCCACCCTCGTCCTCTCCATCACCGTCTAAATCGGAGGAGCAGCTGTTTACAGAAATAAAAGAGCTTGTTTACAGAGGGTTGGGGGGGGAGCCCACAAACTAGGCCCTCAGCAGACCTGGGCTTGCAATGCACCGCAAAAAATAACAGTACTTCAGACTCCTGATTGAACTTGAAATCTTAATAACAACTCTTACGTGGAGAGTATTAGCCTGTTTCATGTTCTGGTTTGCTTTGACGAGGACCATTTTATTTATTGCATTGGCAAATATTGAAGTGAGTTGAAATAATGCACCTCTTTCGCAACATCTTTGCAATATTTAGCTATAAAGTTTAAATCGAAGACAAACATACTTGTTAAGGTGGACATTTTTTGGTGTTTGCAGCATGCCTAGAGAGTGAGACTGACACATACTGTTCCATGTCTTGTCTAGACAGCGAATGCTAACATAGGTTGATCCCTATGGGAAAAATACATTGACGTTTAATGTCAAGGCCAATCAAAAAAAGTGCTGTCTGAGCACTTTCACGGGTATCAACTTCTGGATGGAGCCAATCTCCTTTAATTTTGGACAGATGGTGGTGACCTAGCGTTAAACCACCCCCCACACAGTCATTTCAGCCCTCTATCTACAGTAAAATACACCACTACAACATATTTCTCCAGGTATAATGCAGTCGTCATGGATTCCTTTTCACCAATCTTACAATTTTTCCTCAAAGTTGAATAAATTCTTGTGTTTACTACACAGTAATTCTCAACACTCGGAAGCCTGCTGATCTCCCCCGCTAGTTAAAACCACAGGACCGAACTGCTGAAATGGGGCTTGTCTCTGTTATTTGGACATAGATCACAGGTTTAATTGAAAACCCCGGCGTTAAGACATTCCTGAGAAGTTGCAATGTATCCTGCCAGCACCCCTGCCCTGTTTAAATTAGCTGTCTTTTACACCTCAGCCCAGGCAACCAGCTCCGCTTCACTACAGACCTGGAGGTAGGTACGCACGCACACACACACGCACACATACACACACACACGCACACTCTCTCTCTATCTCATTCTCTCACACATACAAAGACACATTCTGTCACATACGCGCACATACATACGCACACACCTACTCTAGCACACATACAAAGACACACTCTCTGTCATACACATCCACAAACACACATACACGCTCACACACGATCAGTTTTGCTCTCCCTCTTCCCTTACATAAGCAAACTCTGTTTCTTTTATTCTCTCAAATTTAAATTCTAATTAATTCCAGAAATAATAAGTTGGCACGACAAAAAAAAAATTGAAAATTTGAATTTGACATGCCAAAGTATAGCAAGGAACATAAGCAACATATAGGTGGCAGATAAACAAACTCTCTTTCTCTCTTTCAAACACACACACACGAACTTAGGCATACCCACTCTCACTCTCTTACTCTTACACACACACACACACACACACACACACACTTGCACTTTCACTCACACACACACTGTTTCTTTCTCTCTCTCACGCATGCACACCAGGGGGTCCGGACCCCCAAGTCCTTCTCTCCCTCGTCCACAGAATTTCAGCCGAGTGCGAAAAATTTGAAAACAAACACGGCAACATTGCGGGGCCACAGAGAAGGGGGGGGGGGGGAGTATAGCCTGCCTGAGGACAGTGTGGGACAATGCAGGACATCTGCAGGGAGATCTGAGAGCATGAGCACTTCAGCTGAAGCCTCAGTGTTAACACTGATGAAAAATGAACTGAGATACAAACTTTTCTAACTTTTTGGCACCTCAGACAGTGTCTGAGGAAAGTCACTGAAGCCAGTTGCACAGGATCCTTTGATATAACATTGCTACATATATTCAACATTAAATGTTGGACAGTAGGAAATCGATGTACCGAGTCTGTTCTTCTATAATGCAGCACTGAAAATATACCACCTTAACAAGTATTCAAGTCCACATTTATCAAGTTACTGAGGTTTTTTACCCTACTGCAAGGAATATGACCACTGAAATGCCTTGTCTAAATGATGGAAATATGTCCAAGCTAGTATTTGAACAAACATTTCAATGAATGTCAGAGCTTAAATGGCAACAAAATGATAAAAGAGAAAAACTGAGTTTATGTATGGTAACTCAAAAATAGATTCAAAAACCAGATTGTGGGGTGGGGGGGGCACTTCTTTCAATATTTTAGGCTCTAAGATTACACCTTTTTCAGTTTCAGCCATGTTAATTTGGCGGGCAGTCTCCTCAGAGCTACGCTGCATGCTAGAGTTGCAGGTGGCTCTGTGTCAGTCCCAGACTAAGGCCTTGAGACTCAGCCCTCAGACGGCTGCCTCATTCACAAATGCCGAGACGGCCGGCCAAGAACTAGACAATGGCCCCAATGTAATAGAAATTAGCGTCAGAGTGCTCCCTGTGCACACAGACGCGAGTGTGTGTGCATGAGTGTGTGTGTGCGTCCGTCTGCGTGCATTAAATAAATGAGCTATGTGTGCGTATTGTGTAAGTACACAGGCCCTGTGTATATATTAGCCGTGCGGTTTGACCCCCGGCAGGGCTTGTGCACTGTTTCGCGTCGCGCCTGGCCGTGGGAAAAAGTGGAGTCCGGCTTTCACAGCTGCTCTGACCGTTGCATTGAACCAATGAAGGCCTAGACCTGACCCCCCCCAAAATAACCCCCCCCTTCTTCCCTCCTCTTATTCTCCCCTCTATTTCATTCAGACAGAAGCCTGCTGCCTTTCAGGGACCCTCCCCACTACTCCTCACACACACACACACACACACACACACTGTCCCACCCCTCCCCCCACCCACATACCCACCCGCCTTCATAAATACACCACCTCACTATTCAAGATTTACTTTGCATAGCAATGCCGGAGGCCTGTTCTGTTGTCATGGTCGGCCATTTTCTGGCGAATGAAATCTCATCTATGAACCTCGCTGCTAGGCTAAACCAAATACACGGGCTTGTTGCACTCATCAGAAACCGCAAACTTATTCCTGCTACATTCACGCAATCTCGTCACTCCGTCAGCCAGATTTCTGACTCCTTACCTCTTAAAAAAAGGGACAAATCTCACCTCCCAACGCCGCTGTAGATAGACTTAATTCACATTAGCATAGACCAATACTCCCCCCCCCACCACCCAGGACCCACTCTATTGCCTTTCCCCATTCACTGAATTCATTTAAAGAGATTTATTTCCTATCAAGGCATATAATGCAGGGCATAATTTAAATCAACTTATAAGAACAGCCGTGCAGAACGGTTTATGCATACAAATCTCCGAAGCTTAGGAAAATCTCGGCAAGTCGCCGGCTTTCCGACGAACACAAAGTTTGGTAGCTATGAATATTTGCAAACGTGGGATTAGCCGCTTATTACTGAGCCACATATCAATCTCTTTCTTAATGTAACGTTTCTCAGTCGTGAACATTTGTTTTGCAGATGTACTCTTGGCAATATAACACAAGAGTGAAACAATGAAAGTCTGATTTAAATGTATCTGCAACTTCTAAATCCTCAATTTAAAAACAAGATCAAGCCCTGGATTTAAATATATAAGATAAACTTTCTGGCAGCATATGTGAAACTTCTTCCATTTTATGCTGAATTGATTTTCTCCCACCTAATTTTCAAAAAAAAAAAAAAAAGATCCAAAAAATTTCACCGGAAAATGCATGTTTGTACTAATTATGTCTCCCTTCTAGGTCCAGCAATACACAACAACCAATAATATTAGTTTTATGATGGTTGAAAAGCACATAGCCGCAGCTTTTGCCATTACTTATTTAGCAACAGTTTATTCGCCTGAACTCAATACTGCAGTTCACTTTACATATTTATTTTAAAAACAATCATATGTTGTGGACTAAAATGCCCGAACAGACATCTTGCTTAATGGCAGAGGGAGCGACGTGATGCAACATTCCTTCCATTACTAACGTGTAATTGTTAGGACTGATTGACCAGGGGCTTTTCATGAAAATAGTGGCCTTGATTTATCAAGAGTGCCCGCATTCGTAGAGTACGTTGACAGCAGCCGATTTACTTCATATGCAGCACATACATACACTACATAGTGTGAACAACTGCGAAGTCAATCTGTGGACTGGCTATGAATCCCTCTAAGATACCAGAAGGCAAGGAGGAGCTACAGTCATGCCCAGACAATGGGAGAATTTGAAGGGCTGTACTTGCAGATTAAACCGCCGACTGTTGGTTTTCATTTCAGGACATTTAAGCCTGTATTAATCAGGAACTACAGACCCACTGAAATTCTTTCCGTCCAAATACTTATGGGCCTGGCGGTATGCGCTAAAGACCTATGTGTCCCGCTCTTTAGTCCCCACGTGACATAAAGACCAGGAAAGAGCAGGTGCTGGAGGAGTGTCAGCAATGACGGTGGGCATGGGGGTGACTAAAGAGACACGGCTGCACGGATCCGCAGCTGCAGCTCCATAAATGTGGGGATTACCGCCTACATTCTGAAGCTTATCCAAAAAGCATAAGCACAGGAAATGTTGTGGAACAAGACCGTGCGCAAATAGATGGCAAACAACCCCATTCCAAAGAATCAGACTTATGAAGCCTTCCTTTCACCGGGAAATCATTAACACTCTCTAACATTACCAAACAAAGACCACAATGAAGATGCACTTGTAAATATGGTATATTTACTATAGCATAGCAGACACTCCTGTCCAGAGTACTGTACAACACAAAGCACATCAGTGGGTCCAAAAGTACTGAAAACCCAAAAGTGCAGTGTACCCATGGATGCATTCAAATAAGTTAGAAACCATCTAAAAAAGATTCTGCTAGATTATGATTGAAAAACATTGACCGCTGGTTCTGTAATCGATTGACAAGGGACTAATTAGTATCATTTAACGGCCGTAAACATAACACTGAGCGTCTGAGGGCAATCTGAAGAATAAGCGGCTGGTCCTTGCAAAGCGCCGAGATGTCTATCATCAATAACATTCTGCAATATTTACCGAAATAAACAGTGACTTCTGTTCAGTGCTTGAATACATATTTACATGTTAATTGCTGTTTAAAAACAGACCTCTGTTCAGTTCACATCTTCCTCTGAAAGCTGGTCTTCATCGATTCATCCGCTTTGCAGATCTGTTATTGACTGGCTATATGAAACCGGCTGCTCTATTGACTCGGAAAAAGAGCGAAGCACAGAGAGAGAGGTTTAAAAGGTTGGTTGAGGAGTATGGATGATAGCCACAGGGTTTAAATCTGCTCTGATCTTTGGTTTCTGATTCTCAAATGCAATTCTTCCTCCAGGCAACACTGATATAGAACTGGGCCTCTGTCACTGACTCTTTCCTCCGTTATTTTCTTTCTTTCCTCTCTAGTTATAAAGAAAAGCCTGTCTTTTTCTGTTGGAGGACTTTTGTACTTGAGTCTAGTTCCACTTTTCCACTTTTCCTCTCTCTCTCTCTCTCTCTTTCTTTCTTTCTTTCTTGCTGGTTCCTCCTCTCCAGGAGCCTTCCCAAAGTCCAGCTCAGTGGGGGTATTTGCATGGTGCTTTGGGCAGGCGTGCACAAAAAAGAATGCTCCCTGTAACTCCAGCAGATCTTACAGTACATGGCAGAACCCAAAATGGGTCCCCAAAATCTATTGTTCATCTGTATATTTCATGAGTCTCTCACAGATACTGCATTTACTTATTTGGCTCTATCAGTCCAGGTGCTAAGAAGTTAGAGACCCAGTGCTCCAATCAATAAGCGGCAATTTAAAATTGCTCAATTCCCTTCGTGTTCTTCCTTTCCACAGATGATGAAAAACACTGAACTCAAGAAAATCAAATTGAGTGGACAGATAGGTTGTATAAGTGCTGCCCTGATCTCTAAGCTAAAATCCTTCTCTCTGCATAACATCCAAACCTTTCCATTTGCCCACTTCCACCCAGTGCAAGTATAAGCTCGAGTAAAAACCTGAAATTGACACTTGCCCCTCCACAAATCTCCACAGGGCTAGCTAGGTAAAATGTATCTATTGACATAGAACCCGTCCGTACAGTTGAAAATGAACCAGCCAATATTGAGTTGATACTACAGTATTATTGTTTAAACACAATGAAAACTTGAGCCATAACTTATCAGTGAAGCCCCAAGGAAATCCTACAGAAGTTCTTATTGTTTAAAAACTCAAATGCTAAAGTTTTTAACCTCATTGATTAATGACGCTCTATACAGTATATTTTACTGCCAGCAAAACAAGGTTGGCATTAAAATAGCAACAAAAACAAAAAAACTCAAAAATGAAATAAAGTTCCCAATAGCAAGGACAAAAAAACTCCTTAAGTGGAGGATAATGAGAGTATGACACCTATAAGTGCTAAATGAAGAACTTAGTCCCAACCAATCTCACAACATCAATAAGTATCTACTCAGCTTTAATGAAAGCATGGCAGGACACCAGCGTAGCCTCAACGCTGAAGAAGAAGCTGCCATTGAACTCTGACTTGAGACGACGCTAGTGAGGAGAAAGAGGGGGGCAGAGAGGGAGCTGAAGGGGGCCAAAAAAGGGGGGCTTAGCAGGGGGAGCGGTCAGTGGGGATAAAGGGAGCATGAGAGGGGTGTGTGGGCGCAAGCGGGGGTAAGACTACGCCAAATTCAAACTCTTTCCACATGAACACACACCTCACACTCAGACTCTTCCAGGCTCTCCTTAGTAACCTGAAGGGACAAAGGGGATTCAAATATAGATCACACACAAAAAAGAAGAAAAAAAAACGGCGGCCCCCACACCTTATCTCCCCAAACCGAGGTTCCTGACAAATTGGATCAGACGATTTAAAGAAGTGAGAGAATGCAGGAGGCAGCGGACAGAGAAAAGGAGAGCCAGTGAAGCAAAAGGGGGTGCGAGAGAAAAGTAAACATTTCCTAGAGAACTACTTTGACGGCAAAATCCACTGCTCGTGCAGCAGATATGAACACTAGGTTAATGAAGCCAAGTTTTTTGGGAGGCAAATGGATTTTTTATCTTGTTTGTTCATTTTTTTACCACTTAAAACTCCAAAGCAATTATTATATATGACAACTTCATTAGAATTTATGTTTTTAGAGGGGTTCACTCATCTCAGTTCTGAGTATAGATTACACTACAAAGCCAACAGATTCAGGTTATTAATAACCTTGGAATCCACATCCATTCTGATACTAGAGGACTGAGCTTAAAGCTAATTTTATGTTTGTATTGTGCCTATACTCTTAAATCTTCACTAATCTCAACGAATATAGCTGTTAATAACAAATAACATTGGGAAATAAATTTCTACTCACCCCAGTAATAAATATTTTTTTCTTTTACTTTGAAAAACAAACTTCACCATCTCCTCTACTCAATTTTTTCTTGCCGAAATCTTCCCTGTGCGGCTGACTCCCACAATATAAAGGGTATACCAAATTACAATCAAAATTGAACGAAGGTCATTCCAAAATCCTAACAAAGTGAGGCACACCCTTGACATTGCTGTTTAGGTCAGGTTGTGACCTCAGAGACCAGACTTTGACTGACGGCACAGTCCTAAAATTTACAGAGATATATGCATTTATTTTTCTCTTCTCTGTAACCAGAAAAACTACCAACAATGGCCAAATGATGAAAACAGGCCTTACTGCCCATTTAAATGACATTGCCAACCTTCCAGGCTGCATCGGAGTCAAAAGAATTAAGACATTCTTGAGTTGAATCGTAGTACATAATAACTCAGAAAATGTTGTGAATACAGGTAATCAATATCGCTGGCAATGGCAAATAATATATTATCAGAATATGACCTGCAGCCAGAACTGATGTCAGTCAACAGACTTCATGATCTGTTTGATTAAATATGAGAATCATTTAAAAAGAAACTGCCCAACTGAGGCATTCAGGGCCAGATCACCAAAGACCTTTTGCACTTGCAAAATCTTTCAGCTCTTACAAAAAACTAGAACATCACCAATGATAAGTGCAAAAGAAATACCCTGACCAATCACTGACCATGTTTTTGGTTTTGCCAGGGCTAGAAGATTTCGCACATGCAAAAGGTCTTAGTGAATCTCGGCCTCAGTGTTTACCGGGTACATTGATCTGGGGCAATTTTTCAGAAGAAAATTTATGCACTCAAACCACAGAGGGCAAAAATCCTTTCGACAAGGAGTAACCAACTCTTTAGCTGAAGATTTACAGCCCTGAAGGATTTCAGTCCAACACTATGTTCATTGAGATGGCTTTCAGTAAGTTCAGGTCTCTCAAATTTGGGTTGAAATGGCAGATCCCCAGGAACAGGGTTGATTACCACTGCCATAGACCTAATGACATGTATTGCCACAACAAAGTAATGTTAAGTCACATTTTAATCATTCACTCCATGGTTAATGCTTGGTATCCAAAATATAGCAACAGATTCAAGTGATAACACTGTCATATCATGGTGAAAAGGTATCTTCAGTTATCCAAGTTATCCAAAAACAGACACTTTTTCAATACAAAGTTAGCCGCTCCCTCTTCACCATTACCCCACAATTGGGGCGGCACCAGGGGTCTTTTTAGGGTCCCCTGAATAGATTTCACACTGGGCCTCACCAATCGAGGTCACCAGACCCCAGAGCAAAATGCAGTCAATCAGGGCCCCTGGAATCTTCACAACCAAACCCCCCAATATGATGTCACTGGCCTCAATGTCAAAACAGTGAAGTTAAGAAAATAGCAGCCAAAGGCTAACTAAGGGAAGATACTCGTTACTTCTCTCTTGCCGATCTATCTTCACAGTCAGGTATTGATTGTGGAGGACGACCTCTTTGTTTTCAGTCAATACCACTGAGATCCTACAGGTCCCAAGGCCAGACTCTGTCAGGCTCCAGACAAAAATAGGTTGAAGTTGTTCGTACATCTGTAATACACTATGGTTTTAAAAGGTCATTATCCAGCTCATGGCTGCTGAGTTTTGATGAAGGGCTAGATTTGATCAACATTTTTCTTAATACAAACCACAATCCTTGCATTCAGTTAACAGACAGTCTTATCCAATGGGCCTTATAATACAAAAGAACATAATGCACGTCTGCTCGAGTGCCCAAGTATCAGAACTGTTATTCCAGCCACAGAGAAGGACCTCGAAAAACCAAAATCAACACTTTCAGTCCAGCCAAATAAATGCAAGTTTAACTTTTTTATCTTTAGCAACAAAACTTAAAAAAATTCAGCATTCACCAAAGTAAACTTCTATAACTACTTTCCATAATACTTTTCAAAATTTTTGGTGGATACTGAACTGGACCAAGATCAACACTCCAAGTCAAGCCAAATAAATGCAAGCGTTACTTTTTTATCTCCAGCAACAGAACCAAAATGAACCTGCTAAACTACTCTTGAAAAGAAAAACCTACACTTATTTTCTGAATATTTCTTTGTAGTTGGAAGAGACAGAATGTTTAGATAAAATCTCCCATATATACAGAGCAACAACAGGAGCAGAGGTGGATATGGGAGATATGGAGTAGTCTACATATACCTCTTCTCCAAAAAAGAACTTTTTTCCCCCAAGATGAAGCAAGCTAGTTCATAAGAATCAAATATATCTTACAATTCTCTTGGCTGCCTAAGACCTGACTGAATATTGGTTCAAATCTTGAACCTCATGTGCGCTGATTAGCAAAAAAAAAAAAAAGTTCACAGAAAATGATATCAAAAAACCAGTATTCAATGCAGCAGCATTATGATCGTGAGAGAATATAATTTTTTTATAAATGACACGAGTGATGTCACATAGATTGACGGTCTGGAGGACAGCTCGTATTCCAAAATCACCATCTCAGAGAGGGCGCTCAGGTTAAACACAGGTCTGAGTTTTGGATATGCCTCTCAGTAGGTCTCATGCAGCAATCAATGAACTTCAACAGCCACTCCGGCCTCTGCTAAATAGAGCACTCAACCCACCACACATATCACCATGGACTCCAGGCTGGAACTGAGTATGCATGATTAACTCATATCAATGACATACCAATACAACACAGCCAATAAAGAATTTATCATGGTCTAGTAAGTGGTGGTTGAAAATGGTATGAATCACCTATCACAAAATGCCAATCCCCATCCATTCTATTTCACAGTTGTTGGCAATTTTTACTCGGAGGGCATTTGCATTATTTCCTGAGTGTGTGTGTGTGTGTGTGTGTGTCTGCATATCATACATGCGAGTTCTATGCAAGCACCTCAATCCATGTGTGAGAACAATGCAAAAAGCCTAGATCTTTGTTTCTGCAAAAAAAAAGATCTCAATGTAACAGCATGTAACGTGTATAAAACACATATAAAACATCCATATGAACTAAATGGACATAATCGACAACATTCAGTACAGAACTTCAAGAGGGGTAATGTAGACAGTAATGCTTTTCCTTATAGGCAATGATTAAAATACTGGGCCTTTAAATCAGATTGTATATTACCCACAAATCCTGCTCCAACCTGATACTGGTGAAATTAAAACTCAAAGGAAAAAACACTGAAATACTATACATACTGTATATAGTATTCTGTACCTTTATTTAAACTCCTATCATTGTTTTCCTCACCTGTGTGCAGTGGCCATCTCATAGATGTTTATGGGAAGGTCCAACCAGAGCCTGGCTTCATGTGGTTAGGTTCAGAGATGAATCCAGTCTACCAGCTCTACAGGGCTCCCTGAAACAAGGAAGTCAGAGTTTGAGAACTGAAACAGCTCTGCGGTAAAATTAGAAAGTCATGGAAAATCTATAGCCACTGAAAATAGAACATATAAATAAATATACTGTCAGCCACATGTGGTGTAACCACCTGGGTACACCTGCAGTGATAAATGCTGAACACAATGTTAGTCTTGCATGTTCTAATTCAAAATAGAACCCCAAATCAGAAACGCTCAGAACAGTATGTTAAATTCAAATTTAAAGTAGAAGGAGTGACTCGTGAATTATATTTGACCTGTATTACATCGAAAACAATATGACAGCATATTATTTGATTTTTCATCACAGGAACTTTACAGATTTTTTAAAAAATTAACGTTAATTTCAAATTTGATTCTTGCAACTTATTTCAAAAAAGTTGGGACAGTATTTACCACTGTATAATGTTGCCATTGCTTTAACACTTAATAAATGTTTTGGGGCTGAAGACAGTAACTGATTAAATGTTTCAAGTGTAATATTGTCCCATTCTTCCTGCAAGCAAATTGTATTGTGGGCATAAATATGGGGTCTGTGTTGCTGCATTATGCTTTCAAGATTTGCCACTTGTTGTCTAGTGGGGACGAGTCGGGACTGCAGGCAGGCCAGTCCAGCACCCAAACCCTCTTCTTGCCATGCTTTTGTAATGGGTGCAGAATGCAATTTTGCATTGTCTAGTTGAGATGTGCACGGGCGTCCCTGGAAAAGATTTCATCTTGAAGGCAGCATATATGTTGTTCCAAAATCTCCACTTTTCATTTTTAATGGTGCCTTCACAGAAGTGCAAGTTACCTTTTCCAAGGGCACTTACACAACCCCATTCCATGACAGAGCACAGATTCTGGACTTGTTGCAGGTAATAGTCTGGATTGCCCTTTGTTTCTTTGGTCCAGAGCATAATGCATCAATTTCTTCCAAGAAAGACTTAAAATATTGAATAGTTTGACCACAATACACATTTCTCTGAGCCCAAAGAAGTCAATGGCGCTTCTACACTCTGTTAAAGTAAAGCTTCCTTTTTGGCATGGTAAAGCTTTGACTGGCATTTGAGCATTTGACCACATATATTTTAGTATTTTACAAAGGTTTGCTGAAGTAATCCTGAGCCCATGTGGTTATATCAATAATAGATAAATGATGGTCCTTGATGCAGTGTTGTCTGAGTAATTGAAAATCACAGGTATTCAGTTTAGGCTTGCGCCCTTGCCTTTTATGCAGAGAAATTCCACCAGAATCCTTGAATCTTTTTATTGTGTTATAAGTAAAATGTGGAGGGTGAAATATTCAAATACCTCCCAATCATTCTTTGCAGGAACATTGTTTTCAAACCTTTCAATGATTTTTTCATGCGTTTGTGATCCTCAGCCCATCTTTGCTTCTGAAGGACTAGGCCATTCCTGGATAATGCTTTTATACCAAATCATGATTGCAAACACCAACTAAAATCACATAATTTCAAGTCATATGATAATTCAACATTTTTTACTTCATTTCTAGTCTTAAATATCCCCAGACCCAACTTTTTTGGGATGTGTTGCAGGCCTGAAAGGCAGGAATGGATGTATACCCACAGAAAAAAAATAGTAGATCAGGCAAAACATTAATTATCTTGTTTTTTTTACTGTCAGCAATGAAATAAAAGTCAAATGGAATTAAGAAATCACTGCTCTTTGTTTTATTGTGCACTGTCCGTACTGTGCCAACTTTTCCAAGGTAAGGTTGTACGGTACACGTGTCAGCACATGTGCATGCATGTGCAATTGTGTGTGTGTGTGTGTGTGTGTGTGTGTGTCTGTATATGAGTTCACTCATACTTGAGTGCACACTCTGTGTAAACTGGCATTAATGGATGGCAGAGTTTGATTATCACACCAGAGAAAAAGCATTCAGTTTTTTTCCTTTTACAAAATGCTAATTCCCAGAAACTAATAGTCAACAGACACATCATTGTATTTACATAACAGCTCTATCAAGTTTAATATTTCTATGGAAGTACTATTACAATCTGAGCATAACCTGATGATATTAATCAAAGTCACTAAGCTGTCTGTAGGCAAGCAATCAACATCTATTTACAGAATTCCCAAATGAGTCTTTCCGGCAGGGAGCACGTTTTTACACTATATTGTTATGGCAATATTGAACATCATCATCTTAGCTAATGCCTTTACCCTGGAAAGCATAAATGCCAGTTTCTATTCAAATACATTCTTCAATATGTATACACACACTCACACACAGATACAGTTGGCCACTAGGTAAAAACAACCAAGGGTTGGGACTTTGTGGCAGGAGATTCATTTCTGGTTGGAGATTAATGTCATTTGGAACTACCGCTTGTCAGAACACATACATATATTTATATATACATGAACATATGCTGTATTTGATCATTGAAAGTGAAGTATTGTGTGTGTGTGCAAGAGAATAGCAGTCCTGACCGCCCTGTATTCAAACCTGCAGCTACCATGCATTACATCCATCAATCTAATGCTTCCCCTTGCTCTTGTGTATGGCTAGCAGGTTTATACAAAGGTGACACTGGCTGCTACACTGTATCCAGCTCTCAGGCATGTGACCACAGCATAGGAAGTGGGTTTCACTGCTCCAATGCTCTGCACAGGAAGAAGGGGGGCTCATTGCAAACCACTGCACTTTATACTCAAGTCAACAGGGCAGTCTGAAAACCCTCCACGTCCAAAAAGAATAAATAAATAAATAAACAAACAAACAGAATAAACATGGAAGGGCTTGCATGGTAGGAAAATCCCTCAAAGCTATGACAACAGTCAATTGTGAAATAGTGCCTAGCAACCATATAAGCAGTGAAATATCAGTGAAATATAAGTGAAAGCTAAGCATAATAGTGCAAAAAATAGCATTCCAATTATAAATAATTAATTATAATTACAAATTATGGTGTTGCTGTTGGAATATAATAATAATAATAATAATAATAATAATAATAATAATAATATGCAGTTAAAATGGGCTAATTGGATTAAAAAAGCATATTATTTATGAGTCAAGCATATTATTTATGAGTCATATTTGACGAGTCAAGCTTCAAGGTGAGAGGATAATAGCAACAGGCATAACACTGTAGGCAACAAATAACTGCACTTAGGATCACTTGTTGTATGTGGAACCATAAAAAAATGCAAATAGGCCGATTACCAAAGCCTAACCAAACAGGTCAGACTGTGTTCTCTATTAAAATATATCATGTGAACATCTCACAGCATATTGATATTAAATGGGAACGAAAAGTAAGCTATACTTTTCTTCTGTAGCCTAATTACAAAATAGTGTGCGCCATCAATTAAATGAATAAGTTAAATAATCAAATTCTATTCGGAAAGAGGCAGTAAAAACTACGCTCTTTGCTGGTAACTGGAGTTGAATCATACAAATCAAACGTAATGGCAAAAGCGCGGGAATATCTTGCCATGAATGCCCCACATAAAGCTGCTTATGGCAATAGATGCGCTGCGAGAAAACGTGTGTATGCGCGCAACCGTTTTTGTGAGCGTGTGTGAGTGTGAGGTACAGATATAGTCGTTCATTGCAAAAGCCTGTCCACAGTGCATATACTCAACCATCATTTCAAAAACTTAAAAAAATACCGAATGTCACGAATATTAACCTTTGAGGCCCTGAGGTACAGAGAATATAATACGCCATTCAAAACCGAATTGCGAGACAAAAGAAAAGGCGAAATAGAAAAGAATAATACCTGCAGCAATTTTAGCAAAGATTTATCGTTATTGTGGGTCAATATTACGGTTAGATTAATGCGAATTTAAAACAATATGTTCAAACCAAACTTGCCCAATTAGCTACCCAATAACGGGGTGAAAATTAAGTGCCAGTATGGCTTACCAATGACTTATTTTGGGCAGGCATTGCGTATATCTGCTTACAGTCCAGGAAATCAACAGGCCATTTTCCTACTATATTGAATTAACCTAAAAATGCATATAGCAACAATAGTCATATCATATGTTCAATCTGCTGAAAAAAAAGAATACTAATAAAAGATGAACAACTTGATGCTAACCGTTTCAATTAAACATTTGCCGGGGACCTTTCACATTCAAACATGTTGAGCAAATATTGTAATTACAAATAAGGTCTCTGGCTATCACGCAGGCAAAAGCACAGTAGGCCGACAGGAATTGAACCAACTTGTCTTCAGTAAAACGCTTTTCCTGGGTGCGCATTTTTTGAACTGTAAGGACGTTAAATTAGTGTGTGTGTGTGTGTGTGTGTGTGTGTGTGTGTGTGTGTGTGTGTGAGTGAGTGAGTGAGTGAGTGTGTGAGAGAGAGAGAGAGAGAGAGAGAGAGAGAGAGAGATATCACCAAAGTAAGACGTTACTGTTGGTGGACTGATTTCAAAAGACATACAGGTGTCGATGACACTTAAATCAGTAGCTAATGCTTGATAATTTTAAGAGGCTGCCTTTCAAACAAATTTAGAATTCTGGACTGTAGAGTGTGATAATTCCAGCGGAATTCAGATCATTGGCTCCGAACCAACCGCCTCACGCTCAAATGCTTTGGATCGTACAGCGCTTCACGCTTTAGGCCTGACTTCATTGAACATTCGGCTATTATTACACGTTTAATAAGACGTTGTTTCCGAAAAAAATGTCGTGATTCAAATGCGTCCACATATCTTGGAATTGCGCCTCAAAACATTGATTTTTTGACCAAATTAACTCTAATTAGAAACCAGAAATGTTTTCACCATCAGGATTCGGAAATCAAATGCGAAATTATAGCCAAGAAAAATGCTTTTCGTCGCGCCGTTAACATACCTACGCACTATATAGTATCAAAGCTGGGCGAATAGTGCAGCATCTTTGTTCTTAGTGCGTCAATTCTTCCTTAGGGCCTGGCGGCTGGTGGCAATACTGAAAGATGGTCCTGTAACTTGCTTTCAGAGCTAGTGCATTATACATTAAATCACACTTCTTCAGCTGCAGCTGTAATGCAGACTGCACGGGGTGAGAGCCCGTGTATCAGACTCTCAGTCTTTTTTTATTACATTGCATGGGTCACAGGCTGTTGCTAAGCTACCAAATTCAGACTTCACAAGTTCAACAAAAATTAGTAGACATTCGCTTCATCAAGTAGGCCTATAACGCAACTCAAACACAGAATATTTATGTCATTCATTATGCGACTAGCACAGTAACAACTTTAACCATGGACATGCTTCAATGCCGACGATATGTTTCGCCGTCA
This sequence comes from Gymnothorax javanicus, assembly GCA_029692085.1. NCBI lineage: Eukaryota > Metazoa > Chordata > Actinopteri > Anguilliformes > Muraenidae > Gymnothorax > Gymnothorax javanicus. The sequence goes on from CM056196.1 coordinate 32,568,622, forward strand.
ATTTAGGCCCTGATCTTAATTAATCGGAAACATGAAAATAAGTAAATAAATAAATCAATAAATACCAAACCCACTGTTCAATGAAAGGACAGAACAAGAGAATATCAGTAGCTGTCCATCCTGACGGTCAGCAGTGATTTAAAAATGGCTGCATTAGCGTTTCTATACGAATGTAATTTCATTTGTGCAAATAGATTTAGAGACAATGACCTGCCAAAACCCCTGAGATGCGTACAACATGCATACACGAAACCACTGTGTTTACATCCGTACCACGATGTAAACAAATAAGAATGTCACTTCATATTGTGAAGTAGGTACATATCATTAAACGCACCCTATATCTAACCTAAGTCTGCACGGATATATGTGTGTTGGGAGTGTAAGTGTGTATAAGTGAATGAGTCTGTTAGTATATGTATAAATACAAACAGACGGTGCATGCATTTGTTTCCAAGGAGCGCATAATGACCAGGAGTAAAATTGTTTAATGAGGAAAAAAACACTTCATTGAAGGACACAATGGAACTGCTATTTGACAGGTGCTGAGACAAGACTCCATCTGCTGGGGCCTTCATGCCGGACCAGACATGTTAATGTATGAGAAAAAAGCCTCGTCTGATCTCAGACTAGACTCTGACTACATTTCAATCTCAATGAATCCCAGCAAGAACATTCAAAATTCACAATCACTCATATGTGTCCAATATGCATGTTCCTGAGCAAGAATCATCAGTCACACAACAGTGAATAAATGAAAGTGTTAGATGCGTAATACGTTACAAATTTAACACAGTTTGGTTAATATTAAGGATCTTTAGTCGCCACATGATATTTCTTCATATTTCTCCATTGCAAACAGAAATAAGGGTGATCATGTCATTTTTCCTACAGAACACACCACTGTAGTTTGTCCTTAAAATGAATTATCAATAATAAATCATCATTACACATAAAAGATAAAAAGGCTCCCAAGAACTCAAATCAAATCCCTATCAATGAATGTTCTAAATCAGCTCCCTTTTTGCAAATGAGTTTAATACAAAGCAGTATTTGTCATGTCAAAGTTACACTGTAATGCCTCAAAAATACACTGCATCACTGTCATTCTATAGAGCTTTTCTCATAGAAATTTATTCTTATTTAATTGACTATATAATCAATCCTCACACAGTTAATCTTCCTGATATATATATATATATATATATATATATATGAAACAATTGAAGATAATCATGCACATTCAGAGTAGAAGTTTGCCACATTCATTATTGACCAAGCCAAGAATGTATGCTCAAGTGCTTCTCAACAAATAATAAGGACTGAGAAGTCAATGTTTGAAAACAGAACCACATGCCACAAGAGACAGATCATAACCATGTATCTAAAACCTTCTCTAATTAAGCACAGATAATTGCCCATTGGTATGTATGGGGGGGTAGACAAAATATTCGACACACCCAAGAAACATGACTTCAACTTTTAAGCCTCTAAACTACAATTATAAAAAACATTTACAGCTATTAACAGGAATGCTATTTAATTGGTTTGCTTTAAAGAGGTCTAACCAGCAGCACTTTAAGTAAGCCTCCAAAGCAACATGAGGATACTAACAAAGTTCCAAAGGGGCCAAATAGTTGGTACCCAATCGCAGGAGTGTCAGTCAAAAAAACAGCAATATTATTATGGTGACTATAAGACACAGGGTCAAAAATCATGAAAAAATATGCCGAACACCAAAATAGAACAATAGACACACCAGATACTCGCTAGGGTAGTTGCTAATAACCACAGAACTACAGCCCAAAAAAAAAGAAATCACCATTATTTCTGGCAGTGTTTCCGATCATTACATTACATGTGAAAACACCAAGCTCAAGCAATTTGATCTATTTGTTACAGAGGAACCCAAGCCACAGATATGCAGATCCCGGCCACAGAAAACAAAGGTTGTGAATGCTATACTGTGCTGCCTATTCTGCGGTATCAAACCCTGCTGGGAAGGCCCAGTCAATTTGGTTGATCTCGTTGAAAGTTTTGTATCTGTTCCACTCCACCCTGATCTAGGGCATTACTATGGACTCTAGATTATGGACTGGGGTTGGGCAATATGCCCTAAAAAATGTTTATCACCATATATTCTGAGACTTCCATGATAATAATGTATATCGTAGTACATACTTTCTCATTTCAACAAAACATGCATTAAAATGAGTACAGGTATCCAATAACAATAAGAGTATTAAAGTGATTGGGCGAGTGACTAATCAATCAACTGGCCTGAACCAATGTCAAAGTAGATCCTGGGCTCTCCTCTGCAGGTAGCCATGGTTTCTCTGCAAAATTCTTGGTGGTCTTACTAAAACATCACATTTCTTCTCTGGTGCTATGGATGGTGCAGCCAAATTCCTATCGTTGCACATACTTCTTGCAGTTTATTGTTTACACCAATATATCACCCACTCCTGTTTTGAATCTTAGTCTCAGGAGAGTGTGGTGAATTTTTTACAGGATTTTTGCAAATCACACCACAATGAAGTGGACACAGAGGACAGCATCAATCCCCAACATGTAGCCTCTAGTATTGGGTGTCAGGAAGCCCAATCCCAAGGCTTTGCAGTTTGCCCTCGACTTCAGCTTGCAGGGGTTTTGCTAAAATAAAGTCCTGTTGCTCTGCTTCTTTTACAGTGTAATGAGTTTGACAATGACTGAAAGCCACCTTTTTTCTTTTTTTTTTGCCTTAAGTCATTCCAAATTCACATAAAAATCCACTTCACAACAATAACAGTGAGCCTCGACAGTGAGAGCCACCAGCAAGTGTCAATCATAAATTCTGATGGTATTTATTGCAGTGGAGCCTTCTCAATTATTGGCATCCTTAGCTAGATAGACAGCAGCTGGTGACAGTAACCAGCCAGTAAACTGTACATGAGAGGCAAACATGGAGACTGAATGCAGAGTGCAGCAAGATAATAAAAGACACCTTAGGTTTATACAGTCATATAAACACCCTTTTCTCTTCCAGCACTGGCTGGTATCCTGTATATTCGACTTAGTAGTGCCTGGATTGTAAATAACATGCAGAATATGAATCCTACATAAGGTGGCAGTATATGGAGGAAAAAAATGTGACATGCGATTAATGAGTTGGATAAAGCGATAGCGATATGCAATGCGAAAACTCCAATATTGATGTGAGAAGTCAATGCAAACTATTTTTAAGTGTAAAACATAAAATTAGCGTATATCTCAGTTGCCTATGGTGCTTGCTCTCGCAGGGTCAGCATGAAAACATCAGTGCAACCTTTCAATGTGGAGGGAAAAATTCTATTATTCATAAACAATCTGTGTTGAGATGCTCTTTACATTGGGGCACAAATTGGCCTTCAGATGTTAGCTGTGCACACAAACCAGCAGTGAGAGAGAATCACATGCCTACACTTCTCCGCTCTGTCTCAATTCTGTAAAACTGAAATGAATCCAGACCATTGTAATCTTGCAACCATAGCGATATGCTCATTGCAATATGCTAACATGTGATGTTGATGAAAATTGAATACATTGAACAGCTCCAGTCCTATACCATTACATCATGCTGCGAAACAAGAAGTTTACATTTCACATTTAAAAATACTGCCTTTTGTCTTCTCTGCAATATATGGAAAGACTAAATGACAATGAAATTTTGAAGTATTAAAGTGTAAAAGCGTAACACAAACAATATCCTAGTACGCAGAGACTGGATTATGTAGACGGCACAGCATGCACTGTCTCCAAAATTCAAAATTGTGTAAAGTTTTGGATGGCTTAGGACCCTGTGCTCAAGTTATGACATCATCAACTGGTATAGAAGATCAAGTTCTTCAGCAAGTTGGCTTTTGTTCATCGAAGATCATGGAAGCAGAATGCAATTTCACATGGTATATGTTAATACTGCCCTTTGTAGATATTCCATAGTCTGGGGCATGATGTGGGAATCCTTTCACACATCAATGTACACAAAGCAGAAAACCAATGCATTAAGACACACGAGTACATTTATGTTCTATATACACCATGAAATAAAGATGACCATAACGCAATAATGTTACATACAGCTGTGCACGCGCCGATTGAGCAAACATAAGCACACATAGAAAAACACGCATACACACACAACGCCATGTTATTTTCCATATTGCATGTTACAGCATGTATAATAAGAACTACTGCTTGCCACAGCACGTGACTCCTGACAACGGACCAATCAGTCGAAATGCTCCAATTAACCCTTTAAGCGATTCCCGTCTTCATATGCCAATAACACATTTACATCAATAATATGAAATGCAAATCTCATATGTTTATTCCTCTGTGTGTAAGTAATGTCTCAAAAAGGTTCGTATCGTATTCATTAGGCCCCAGTATCAAGATATCCAAATACTGCTAGCAGAGTCGGCATATCCAGCTCTCGATCTGAACGGTGTCTGCCTCCGGTTGAAACGGTGCAGTATTGACCCGCTTTTCACATATTTCTTTTGAAAGGCAGCCCGGGCCGCATATCCTTCTTTGACGCAGCACTTATTCCATTTATACCCTCTTGTCCACAGGAATCTCCACGTCGGCATTTTATGATATTATAAACGGACACAGTCTTCTCCCAGCTTCTAACGTTCTCTCCTTCTTCCACCGACTGCCCCCCTTCTCGATTCTCCCCACTCCATTGGCGGCTCCCGAAGTCTTCAGAATTAGTTTATACATTCGGTTCTCTAGCTTTATGATATCACATAAACTCATACAGCTAGATAACCAAAGAGAAAAACTAACCCACGTCTCTTAAAGGGACCGCCGCGCGTCAGATGCTGCTCCTGTTGTGGTCACGCGGAGCCATTGCCTTCGTTTATGCACGGCTTCAGCTCAAACCCACACACACACACGCGCGCACCACAGAATTAGACTCTTTTAGAGGAGCTTGCTTGGTTGCCTACTTGCTTGCGTGTGTACGTGTGTATTAATTAATTTATTTATGAATGACAAATCTTTTAACCTATGCAGTGTCATGCATTACAAATATCTCATTCATAATGTTCCCCCTCTCAGTCTCTGCTTGCCACAATGATGTCACAGCGATTGGACTTTCCGCACGTACTTGTAGGTAAGAACCTACGGCAATCTATTTATTTATTTATTTTGATTGCATCTTCCTTGAACTGCTAATTTCATACTTATCTCCAACGTATGGAAAATAAAACAGGCCGGAAAAGTAGCCGTACTTGCCAAAGCCTCCATTAGTTTTGAATGCATTTGGTGTAACATGTTGGTGATTGTTTTTAAATCTGAGTTTTCACGCAAAATAAGAAAATAATAACTATAGGCAAGTGTCATACATGATGACTGGCTAAGAATCCGCACGGTCTATTCACATGACCAATTTCCAGTAATGGCCACAGATTGACCTCTGACTCTCGGTTCAAGTCCAAAATCATCTAATTCTGTTTGGGTCCTGACAAGAATATGACGTCCAACTTCCCAATTTGATATTGAAAACAAAATTAAATTATGATCCAAGACTTCAGTGCACTGTAACGACTCACTTATCTAATCTTTAAAAAGTCAGCTTCAATCGACCATTGCGAAAGACTATACATTGTTAATGTTTATGAAATAACTGGATGGCAAGAGCGTCCAACTGTGATTCAAGGAGAGATTAAAACATACGATGTTATTCACAAAGCAAAACAAAAACTAAAATTCCAAAGTCCGTCCCAGGGGGACATAAAGGCTAAATATATTTAGCCAATAATATCACGTTAAAAAGATAGCATGATCACAACAATTGAAGATATATAATTACAGCGTATAACGATAAGCCATAACTCCGTCGATAGAACATCATATGAGAGGCAACAACAAAATATATTTTGACAATAATTCTACGTCAAGATTCAATAGTTAGACATACCGTTCACACTGGTATCGCCTTAAGCAACACACAATAAACATTGTCAGTTCTGATTACTCGCATCTTCCGACAAATCAGAGAGCCAACTATAAAGAACAACGCAGATAAAACAACATCAAATGATGTATCTTAATCTATTACACTTGAACACAAAGTTGAACAATGCACTCACAAAAAAGAACAGGATAGGCTACTCACAGTTTGCTGGTTCGCTGATCATTCTCACGTCTTGTCCAGACAAGTTTTGAAAATAAAGAACACATTTATATGATCGGAAACAATTACGAGGAGTACAGTCCATGGATCCAGGTTTCCAGTTTACATTCATTCGAAACCAAGAGGCTCCTTCGATAAACGTCCGCTCGGCAATATTAACTCATAAACGCTACGTAGATGACAAACAGACTACTGAAAACCAAGTTAAACGCGCTCACTTCTGTAAATTTGTTATTTAGTGAACCCGATTCCACCGAACAAGGCCCATTCACGCGGTCAATGCTCTGATACAGCCTAGTTGCACGGCCAGAACTGACTGGTACGTGCTCAGAATTGGAGCACACTCTGGAAGTTCTATAGAAGAAAGGAGAAAAAAGACAAGCAAGTGCTCGCGCGAGGACACGGCAGCTTCGATGGGCTGGGACAAATTCACACAGGCCACGGGGGTCACACGGCCAATGGAACTGTGATGTCACCGGCATTAGCCATGCTTATTGATGCACACGGCTGTTGGCTGAGCAACTTTCAGGCACCCCGCCCGGCTGCTGGCGTTCACTTGGCCCAACATCTGATATTATTATTGCACAAAACGAGTAATATCTCAAGCTGAAGCTAGTCATGGAATCGGAGACTGTAGCCTACACAATAAAATAAGCAGAATTACGTTGTGTCGTAAACACAATGCCTCAAAAAAAAAGATGCAACAAGCTGCACATCTGGCGTAAAGGTAGGGCCTACTTAATACAAGCTTGGTGAGATATAGGCGGATAATAAACATTAAAATGTCATTCAAAAACTCATTCTTTCGCAATGTGTGCTTTTGTACATTTAACATAATGAAATGATAAGAGCCGTATCAAAAACACATTGGTGAGATCTCAGTGTGTAGTCTACATTGATAGCACAGCGACAACGTAATTCGCAGCATAGCTAAAGCCTGGTATACGGTTCTATAAGATGAGAGCGGTCGAGCAATAGCAGAATTCCACTTGTCTCAGGAGGCAGACTTTACCATGTTAAAAACTAGCACATTAATGAAACATAGTCGTGTTCATAATATACGCAAACGAAACAAGCGAGAAGTTTTCAATGAATCGTACACTGACTATCTGTTGCAAGAACGTAGCAGGCTGCATAGAGAAATTACTAGGCCCACACCCAGAAAGAAGTATATTGTGATAGCCTATAAAAATTCCTCTTTACGCACTGTCAACTATCAGGAAAAAATAACTCTTAAAAATATAAACATTATTCACAAATATGAGAGGCAGTTTTTTTTAACAAGGATTCAGGACGAGGTGCAGTACCACTGCAATAAAGGCCGTAGAATGTTGCGTAGAGAGCGACTGAAGTTCAAATTTAGGTTTCTCATTCGGCCTCATGTGACGTGCTGGTGCCCTTAACTTTCTTTAAACTTGGCAAGCGTTCATACACACTATAGTATAAAACGGTAAAATTCATTCATTCGATCAAAAAAAAAAAGCCAAAAGAGAAAATATTACAACGCTGCTATAAAGGTAATACAGCTAAAAAGGCTGATCGAATTCTGCAGATCGGCCATCTGAAGCCTGCCCATTTTAGGCTATAGGTGTGTATAGTTGGTCACATTCCATAATGCTATTTTTCCATGTATCAAGCAATTTAGAATACAAATGCAGGAGGAAACAATACTGTCTTGAGTTCATTCACAGTAGTCAGTGATAATATGAACTATAATGGGCAGCATACATGTACAGTGAAGGCCTATTGGGGAGAGAGAGAGAGAGAGGAGAGAGAGAGAGAGAGAGAGAGAGAGAGAGAGATCATTATCCGGCAGAGATTTCATTTCATTCAGTTAGATCACCACCCATTTTGCATTCACAAATGGAATCTCCCTTTTGTAGGATGCAACACGGCTGCCAGACGATGGAATGCACCATTTTAAGGGGAGAAATATAAAGATAGAGCCTCTCTCTCTCTCTCTCAGTCTCTCTCTCTCTCTCTCTCTCTCTCTTTAGTTGTGCATTACACATTTTTTCCCCACTGGTTATATTTATATTAGCTGTCTACGCGTTCTTCCAACGTGCAGATATCAAGGGACAACAATTATTGCATGATTAGTGGCTAAGTTGGCTTGATTAAAGTTCAAGAATGGGGACACTGTATACGTTCACAGAAGTCACCACATTCATGTCACCAGTTCATGAATCGTGTTTAGACGTTTTGCAAACAATCCCAGAAAATAGGCTTACTGGACTTAATGCTCAAAGTAGAATACAGAGATTATGATGCCCATTCATTACAATATAGAATGGAAATGTGAGGGAGGAGGCTCTATATTAAAATAATCCAAGCTGTACATCCGGCAGAATAGTTCAAGATACACCCTGGTCCATATGAAGCTCACAATACCATTTTGCAAGGTAGGCCTACGACATGCTAAATATGGTGATTGTCTTCATAATTATACTGAATTCTTAGCAGGGTTCCTAATGTGCATGTTGAAATATGGTCACGCTATATCGTTGCCATCCAAATTTGTATTAATGTATTTTAATCTAAACTAAACTGCAACATTACTCATGATGGGACATCAGGTGTGTTTAATTAACCCCTTAAATGCCTTAATCTTCTCTTCATTTTCCCATTAAACAGGTTAAAGGTTAGAAAAAGCGTTTTTGTACATATTTTAGGACATTTTCACCTCTGTATCTGCTGGTTGCAGCACTTCACTTAAGTTATATCACACATATATTGAGTGATATATTCAAACTTAGGACGCCATGTTTTTTTATGGCCGCAGCACTTCATCAAATATCTTGTGCATCATTTTATACAAGTAGGACGTATTTAGGATGAGTGAAAACCTAGGGATTTCCACAATCTAAAACAGGCCTAAAGCTCCACAGGTTTGAATACAGCAGCTGCATTTGACGAGCCCACAAATGGGCTTGGCAGTCTTGAAGAGGTTAAAGCGTAAACTTGCCATATACGGGGATATGACACGTTAACATTTCGTTTTATATTTCATAAAATTACAATTTAGTTGATTTTAAAGAGGTCGCCCTGGCCAATAGAATTGAGTTTATTAAAACACAAGGTATGATCGCTTTTGCGTCTAAAACAATTCTGAATTTTGTGTTCATGAAAATATAAAATAAATATATTAACATGAAACTGATACCTAAATGTCTGCAAAAAAGGACTGCGTTCTTACTGGGTCTGCGTTTTAATGGTTTATGTCAATTGAATAACAATGTGAAAAACAAGTTGAATAAATTAGACAAGTACTACGTAAGAATTTCAGCTCAAACATTCAAAGTATTCCGTTCATGATTTACTCTGCCTACATGTACAGAGTTTCTAATTTAGGCTATGTGCTCTAAAAAGATATAGAGTACCTCAAAAAAAGAAATAGATCATGCATTTAGTTATCATTTTATCGATTCACGAAACCCAACTTGTTTTTATATCTGTTTTATTTTATTATTATTATTTATTTATTTATTTATTTTTTTGAAATCATCAACAACATACTGATCCATAAGAAAAGGCTTGGAAAAAAAATAAATATTTAATATTATTCGTTGTATCTTGTTCAGTTTCGTCACCTGATTTCAGTAGGCTAATAAAAGGAAAAATACATGAACCACTGCTTAACCACCGGCCAAAGCCATAGATGTGCTCCGGCGGGGCCTGGTGGGTAACTATGTCCCTCACTCTAAGCGTTATTATAGGTTTAATGATAAATCCGCGGCCATTTCCTTTCCTATCAGACGATGGTCACTTTCTTTACGTAGAATAGCCAACCTTGAACTATTTCTGATAATGTTAAATGATATTTGATCCCAACAATTTAGCTTGAACTCATATTTGTAATCTCGGGGTAGGCTTGTTCTGACAGCCCCTCTCATCTGCCCACACTCTACTGTGCTACGTTGATTCTGTAAAAATACGAACGTTCAATTCATCAATTAGACCGTGCTTTAATTCTTATACAAGATACAGATTCAGAAACAAGCACTACATCATCTAATGAGAACCAAGTCAACCGAAACAAACCTCATCTTAAACCTTTTGCGATGCCAAGGAAGCTCGGGTCGGTCGGCCATTGAAATTCTCAGGCTTTATTTTAAACAGAGATAGCGAATAGTCAGATAGTAAATATTCGCAGTATTCGCGCGCGAATGCAAACAGTCGACGACTGATGGCACTATAGACTGAACACACACGCATACGCACAAGCGCGCGCGCGCACACACACACACACACACGCACACACGCACACACACACAAATATTGGAGAACATCGATGAGCATCCACATTCAATATGGCAGCTATATGGCCAGCTACGGCAAATCGACGGAGTTGACAAATCGCATACATTCTGCAAGGTAAAACATTTCGTAATTAAAGACGTAGGGAGTTTCAACTTTAGCCTACATGATTTCAGTGCCACTTAAACTTTTCGTAATTGGTTCGAGCCACGAAATGAGCGACACCCAATAAACCTTCATTTTTTGTTATTGTGATTTATACTGTACAACTGTGTGTACAGGAAAATACATTGGCTAGGACTTGATATGAAAATGCTTATTTTGTATGCGTGCGCGCGTGTGTGTGTGTGTGTGTGTGTGTGCGTGCGCGTGTGATTGAGTGTGTGTGTGTGTGTGTGTGTGTGTGTGTGTGTGTGAGAGAGAGAGAGAGAGAGAGAGAGAGAGAGCATGTTTGAGCGAGTGTGTGTGGTGCTCTGTCGTAAGTGCCATGCAGTCAATCGTCGACTGTTGGCTAAATGCGCAAATTAACACGACTTTCATTATTCATGCGTTAATTGGACCACTAAAACACAATACATCTTAACTTGCTTTCTGTCAAAACTATTAGCTCCGAGAATTTTTTAGAACAGATTTCGTAAGGCATGCATTTGCTGACGCTATAATCGTTTATTTATTAATTTATTTATTTATTGAGGCCAATTTATTCAGGCCTATTAATTTATTGTTTTATTACTGTTTTTAGAGAGAGCTCAATTCGAATTGTCCAATAATATGAAATGATAAAATTAGACAGAAAATTTAGTATTAAAAAATACGACTTTTTGCATTTTTTGTTGCGTGCAGTATCTGGGCTTAATTTTTCGATGGATGAAAAATTGTATATTGTCCAAATCAAAGTAATTAGCCTCACATAATTATGGAATTATTCGTGCCATGTAAGAGTTTGAACCAAGTCATAATAGGCCTCTTATGTGAGGGGTTAAACATCATCCCGAGTAGCCATATTTACAAAAAATAACAATAACCCACAATTAACAAACGTAAAACTGAATTAAGTTTAAAAAAAAAAAAAAAAACATTATGGTCTATAGTCTATACTGCACGAGTACCAAGCCTAAATATATTTACATATTTAGTGTTTCAGTAGTTGAAACTGACAAAATTCGAAATAAGATGGTAAATGTCCTACTGAAAGAAAAATATATTTTCTCATGCGAAATTGTATTTAGAATAGAACAAAATATAACATGATGGTTGGGCGCGACGAATATCAACACGCAGTAACGAAAGCACGTTTATGTTACCGAACACGAACAAACTAATCATCGAGTGGGGACTCTGTCCTTGGTGCTGAAATAAATCTAGTAGTATTTCTTTAATCTGGTCCTTTACTTTGATAAAATTAAATCTTTCCATGGGTGATGCTACTGCTGATAGTATGAGTGTACCGTTGGGTAGGCCTATACTATCGCAATTCCCTTCATATTTCTAAGTCAGTGATGCAGTGATAACACAAACTGGAACATTTCTTTTGTGATAACAAAGAGACTATATTTTTTAAAGAAATAAAAAAGTTATAATTGCATCACTTACACGAAAACTTTCACTTGTCTAACTGATTTTTATTATTGGACAGTCTGAGATGCACTGAAATGTGGGCCTAACCTGATGTAAGTTTTTTTTTTTTTTTGTTTGTTTGTTTTTTGTGCGTTATGCCTACTGCTTGCTGTCGATATAACGAAAATGCATTAAAACAACTACTTCACATTTCTCATAACACAACAAACCAATCAATAAGATTAACTCGCTATCCCACCTATTACGTTCTTGTAAAATCGAAAACATTGACAGTTTCCCGAGTGATCTTTTATTTACCTATATTAGGCCAAAACCTGGTGTGGGACGCATGGGCACTTTATCAATTACTGTAGTTTCAATATGATAACTTCGTCCTTTTGCTGCAGTTGTTAGTTTACTGTAATCTGAAGTATTTTGAAAACAATTTCCACGCTTAATATACCTGTATAAATCCAAAAAAAAAAGCAAAATTGTCTTCTTAATAATGAATAAGTAATTACAGTGGTTATGAGTGGCACCATGTTTGCCTCTCACATTGTACACGACAGAGAGAGAGAGAGACAGAGAGAGAGAGAGAGAGAGATATGATTGGTCGAATGGTTGAATTTTTCGGCTGAAGCCAGCAGGCGTTGCCAAAAAGCCGAGGGAAGGTGAAATTAAATTCAATAGTCAAGATCTGATCTTTAAAATTGAGCTTTTTATCATTCAGGCACGCATTTTCTTACACTAGACACGCCTGTCCATACTGTACCCCGCCCATTATTATTCAGAAGGGTACGACTCCAGCAAAATATAGAGACTGTCCGAGAAATTTCAGCAATTATACGCATTATACTTTGTTCTGCGTGCAGCGTCAGAAAAAAAAAGATCCAGAATATGTAGAGCTCTGTAACCTTATGCAAGTTAGTCCATTTAACCGTTAGCCTAAAAATAACTTCCTGACACGATAGCACGAAGGCCTCTCTTAATTCCATCTACCAGGTTCAAACAGTCTCCCTTGTTAAAGGACAGCCTTGGAGTGGGAAACTAAATTCAAATTCGGCATCCCTAAATCAAAAAGCTTAATGTTTGCCAGTCCCAGACAAGTTACAATGAACAACAAGGCCAAACTTGCGCGATGAATTGGAGGACACGTGCAGCTTAAGCTGGCATCCATCCTTAAACATGCATGGCAGTAATATGCGTATACCAGCAAGCCGGGAATTCGTCTATGCCTTCCAAATGTGACAGCAAAAATGATTTAGTGGAAGCGCATGGAGTAAGTTTCGATTTAAAAGAGTGCTCTCCCGTTATTGCTGCAGCGGCTAAGCCTATCCGAATAGACCCAGTTTACAAAAAGGCAGCCTATTCTGTAAGTGCATGAAAAACATCAAAAACGGCCAAATTGCATAAATTAGCGTTTAAACGGGACAAACAATATCACTGCAACAGCCAGTAGCGTGGAGAAAATGCAAATAAATAAAAAGTCCACATGTTTAGCCTACCTCTTCGGCATAAGAACGGCCCTCTCTTTCAGCGCCTGTTGCCTGCAAAAATATGCAAATGAAATGCTGTACATCATCTCACGACCTTTTAAAGATAAAAAAAAATAAGGCAAGCATGTCATCTCCTGTTGCCAAAAAAAAAAAAAAAAAACGGTTGAAGAGCAAACACTATTTACGCGCTTCACTGGTGATGATACAAACCAGACTTCTGGCAATGTGCATCACCGGTGAACATTCCCTGCGTCTCAAATTCTTGCATCATGTTTCATAATATCAATCATATTATCAATATTATTTCGTTTTGGTTTAATGTCGGATTTAAGGAAAAAATAAACAGGGCTACAAAAGTCAATGGCTCAGCAGTCGATAGTAAATAGCCCATCTTAATTTCAAATTACCACTG